>JAEQBH010000588.1:1200000-1800000 GCA_016808115.1 Tetrastigma voinierianum
ATTTTTGAAAATTATGTTCGAACTGTCTGGATAAAATCTTGAAATTTCAATCCGAACTGTCCGAAAACAGTCCCCAAATTCAGCCCAAACTGGCCAAACACAATCCCAAAAATTCCTAAAAATTCCTAAACTCAATTTAAAAATTTTGGGACTGAAGTTTACGACCTTTCACGACCTCAAAAAAAATTCCAAGTCATTACATTGTCTTTAGGCTCAAAATAACACAAGTAGGAAAATTCTCTACCTTTTAGAGTTTGCCGAAATGCTAAGATTTTGGTACCTACGTGTAGCTCTTGTCGCGTAGACCAACTTTACTTTCTGCTCCAATGAAAATCTACAGTCCGATTTCCGTAAATCTGAGAAAGAAACAAAAAAAATAAAAATAAAACAAAAAAAAACCTCTCTCCAATTCGTTTCTCCCCGCTCATAAGTCCCCCGTTTGACTTTTAATACTTTTTGATTTTCTCTTCTTTTTTTAAATTTATTTTTTATTATTATTTGGATAAGCGATTTCTATTGCTGATGAGTCCATTTGCACTTTTTGAAAAATTTTATTTCTTTTCAGTTCACTTTATTGTAAATGAACTTAGATCAAGTCATTTTCTAACTTCCGAGATTTTTGTAAAAATTTCATCCTTGAAGTCCCTGGCGATTTATCATCTAGAAAATCGTATAATATTCTGACTGTCTCAGAATTCAACAAAATTTTTCTGGGTCACTAGATTTCGCGAGACGAATTTAACGGGGCAATCCGTTTCGTTATCCGAGATCTAAATTTTCTATGCTTCCTTAAACCATCCTGGTAATTTATTATTATTATTATTATCCTTTTGAAATTTCATAATTTGTACTTTCACCCCTCTGCTTTCCTTAATTGCAAAAGTGCTACAATTCTTTGAAATCTTTATAATTTCACCCTTAAAAACAACTTTCAAAAATTCTATTATGGTACTAAAATAATTAAGGAAGCCCTTGGTGCACATATGCGACCCTACGATTACACATACCGTACACCCTATCGGGACGGGACGTTACAAATCCTCCCTTCTTTAGAACATTTCGTCCTCGAAATGAACAAAACTAACATAAAGAGGATACCTTATTCTGAAAACAACTGAGGATATTGACTGCGCATCTGAGCCTTTGACTCCCACGTAGCCTCCTTAATCCCATGATTCCCCCATAAAACTTTGACTAAAGGAATGACCTTATTCATGAAATGCAACTCTCTGCGATCTACTATCTTGCATTAGCTACTCCTTATAGGTCAAATTATCCTTTAGTTCTCTTGATGATATTTGAGTACATGGGAGGTCTGGGGATGCTGCAGACATGGATACATGAAACACATTATGAACCTTAAACGACTCGGAGGAAAGGTCTAATCTATATGCTCTTTGGTCCCACTGCGCGCTAATCTCATATGGCCCATGTATGCGGGCCTCGGCTTTGCGTCTTCCCGAATCTAAGGACACCTTTCCAAGGGAAACTTTGAGAAAACCACATCGCCCTTAAACTATAGATTCCTGGCGTTTGTCCGCTCTTTCTGTTTGTCCTTGGCTATCTTGAGTCACATCTCGAGACAATGGATCTTATCTAGGTAATCTGTACTAACTACAGATTCTATCGGTCTCCTTTCTCCTCACTTATCCAGACATACGGAAGTATAACACTAGACCGGCCTAGCGCTTCAAATGGGGCCATGCATGCTGGATTGATAAATGTTGTTGTAAACGAACTCCATCAGAGAGATAAATGCGTATCCAAACTTCCCTTAAGCATCATGTATGCTGAGAGCATATCCTCCCAGCGTCTACGAATAGTTCTCTCGGTGACCATCGGTCCCGAGAGGATGGAAAAATGTGCTAAAGTCTGTCAGTCCACAGTAGCATCTATTAGAATTGGACGAAATCACGGAGATGAATTTGGGGTGCAGATGAGACTATCGATATAGGAACACCATGTAATCTAACTATCTCCTCCCATATAGTTGGCTGACTTGTCGATGGGTCATCATTATAGCGGGAGAAGTGCGCGGTTGGTGAATTACATCCACTATCGCCCCACATGGCATCGTGTTGTCTCAGGAGTTCTCGGAAGCCGGTAACAAATCCATAGTAATCTTATCCCACTTCCATACGAGGGGAATCGGAAGGGTTGTATCTTTCCCTACGGGCCCACGGTGCTGCGCGCTACGTGCTGACGGGTTAGGCATCACGGATCGAAATCTGGTTCCTTTTTCATGCCCTTCCACCAATAATGCTCCCTCAGAGTATGATACATCTTGGTGCTACCAGGGTGCATGGCGTATGTTGAAGAGTGAGCCTCAATCCAACATAATTTCATCGCAACCTGTTTTTCTCAAAACCATGCATGCATATTTTACAAAAGATATTTACATATACAAAATGTCACATTTTAACTTTTACTACTTTTACTTTACACCTTATCTTATATATAATCACAACCGCAGCGTCTAGGGCGAGGATCTGGAAAAGTCTTTCGGCCCGGCACACACACCTAAAAAATTATTTAAAAGCAGCGCCAAGGCCAGCGGGTTCAAATTCAGGTACTATAAGTTCTAAATGTTGTTATCTGTTTGTATGTCTTATAAATATGAGAAAATGCAGCTACATAAATGGTTGTAAAAGCGTTATAGAAAAGCGAGTTTTGCTATGAAAACCATTTCTAAAGTAATTAGCTGTTTCGGTGGTGGTTAATATCTGAAAGTGCTATCACGTAAATCAAGTACCAACCACTTTATGGCCATTCTGAAAACTATTTATTTGTTGGCTTGTTTCCCGGTGGTGGTTAATATCTAAAAGTGTTATCTTTAATCAAGTACCAACCGCGTGGCCCATTCAGCGTGCGAAAACTATTTCTCTTCTTTGGCGTTTTGATGGTAGTTAATATCACGAAAGTGCTATACGTAAATCAAGTACCAACCCGCGCCATGGCTCATTTAAAAATACCACCCAGGCGTGATGCCGAACCTCAGACTGGCATCGATAGTGAACCTCAGACACTATTTTTCGTCTAATAGTCAGGTGAACCGCAGCGGGATCTCTATAAACATAATGGAACCTTGGAACCAAATGCCCGAGTGGTGGAACCTCGGAACCAACACCTCTTAGCCATGTACTAATAATCCAACGCGCTAACTATCTATACCCCAGATGTGCGAGAGGCGACTCACTATATAAATATATGCTATATTTAACCCTCGATTCTTAGACCGAGCTGATATAATTCGATCATGTGTCATGTGCCATGCACGTCAGGATACATCGGCGGAAAGCGGCTGTGTCATCTAGGGTTTTTTGCTAAACCCGGGCTTAAGCCCAATTTCTTAAATGCGAAATCGAACTTTTACATTGAGTATAACAAATGGGAAGTAAAAATGCTTTACTAATTACATTATATTTTCAAAGCACTTTACAAACTTGTAATTTAAACACTTCGTTTTTAAACGATTTTGAGTCTCACTTTTTTTCTCGGCTAATTTCTTTCAATTCTTGTCCAATGAGCTGCAGATTATCGTTGGATGCTCCAATGCCTACATAATCCATACAAAATGCAAAATGCCCTCAGTTCAACATTTTAACCATAAAACATATAAAGGGCTTTCAAAGCATTATATCGAAGCAGCTTGATTAGCAAAACTTTACGTGCTAGTTACATTATTCGATAAGGACATCGATAATATGAGGGTGAAATTATTAAATCCCTACAAATGAATTGCCCCCGTAAAACGCTATCCGTTTTACTTAACTTTTTCAAAGCGACCACATGCTGTCGATGTATTAAATTCTGCCGCGTCAGCCTGACAGCGGTTGCACAACTTGGTGTACCATTAAATTTTTCAAAAATTATGTGGGCACCAAATGCTATTGACAGGCATATGGTTAGATTATAGACTCAAAGGATTTTCCATAGAGTCTAAAAAAAAACCCGAAAACATTTTTGAAAATTATGTTGAAGCTATGCGGATAAAATCTTGAAATTCGGCCGACTGTCCAAAAAGCAGTCCAAATTCATTAGCTAATCTGAACACGATAAAAATTCCTAAAAATTCTAAACAGTCTAAAAATTTTGGGACTGAAATTTACGACCTTTCCTTTGCCTCGAAAAAATTAAAATTAAATTCTACGTTGTCTTTAGGGTACGGAAAATACTTGTAGTAGGAAAATTTCCTACCTTTTGGAATTTGCCAAAATGCTAAGCTTATGGTACTTATGTGTAGCTCTCGTCTCGTAGACCAACTTTTCCTTCTGTTCCAACGAAAATCTACGATCTGATTTCCGTAAATCTAATAAAGAAACGAACTTTTATTACTTTTAGATTTTCTTTTTTTTTTCTTTTTTTTAATTAATTTATTATTATTATTATTTGGATAAACGATTTCTATTGTCCCATTCGGGTCCATTTATGTTCCGAAAAATTTTATTTCTTTTCAGTTCACTTTATTGTAAATGAACTTAGATCAAGTCATTTCCTAACTTCCGAGATTTTTGTAAAAAATTTGCATCCACGAGTCTTGCTTGTATAATCAGGAAAATCGTAAAATATTCATTGTCTCGAGGAATTCAGGGAATTTTAAAGGTCACTAGAACTCGAGACTAATTTAACGGCGCGGGTCCATTTAGTCATCAGATCTAGAGAATTTTCTAGGCTTCAGCAGACCATCCTGGTAATTTATTATTATTATTATCTTTGAAATTCATAATTTACTTTCACCCCCTCCACTTTCCTTAATTGCAAAGTGTCATAATTCTTTGAAAACTTTATAATTTCACCCTTAAAAATAACTTTCAAAAATTCTATTATAGCACTAAAATAATTAGAAGCCCTTGGTGCACATATACGACCACACGATTCTGTATCTGAAGTATTTCATCGGAGACAGGCGATTCTGGCTTGTCAATCAAATAAATCAAAATCCCAATTTAGGGAAATTCCTTCCAATTAGTAGAATAGAATGCCAACTACCAACGGGTCCAAATTCAGTAAGTTGTGCTTCGATTACAAAATCTGTCGACAATGGAGTATTGATCAAGAGCATCCCACTTGTAACTACAATTCCTTTGGAAGGAAACAGGCCATAATTTGTCGAACTTCTTTGATTCAGTAGTAATTGGAAAAATGAAAAATTAAATCCAGCTTCTACATTCTAAACAAATTACTAGTTCAGATCTAGAAAAGAAAAGAAAAGAAAAGTCTATTCTAAAATATACAGTGAGTCTTCCTCCTCCTCCTAGATAGTGGGTTTCAGAAAAAATGGAAGCTACCTCTCTTTTTGCGCGTAAGCCTATTTATAACCTTTTGAAATTGGGCTTGACTCTAAGGCTCCAGGTGGATTTTCCCTAAAATCAATGGCCCGACTCAACATTTTTGAGTCGTGACCTCGAAGCTTGTCCACGATATCATTTGCGCTCACGGATCACGTCAAGTTTGTGATGATTTTAAGGCTGAATTATAGCGTTCTTTCACTTTGTTCTTGCAATTGTTGAGCTGCGACCTGATATTTCTTCAGTTGCATTTGATTAGTGGTCGCGATATGAATTCTTTATTGTGACCATGTTAGTTGTCAACAGTGAGAACTCTGGTTACGACCCCCTTTTCTTGTTTCCAAGAATTGGTGTCGCGACCTCAATTCGATGTCGTGACCTGACTCTTTCTGCCTTTACTGCATTTCTGTGTCGTGACCTCGATTCGATGTCGCGACATCATTTCTGTTGTCAGCCTCTTTAATTCTTGGTCACAGCTTCTCCTTCAGGTTGCTACATCATTAAGTTGTCTTGAGCCTTCAAGCAAGTCGTGACTCAAATTTGCTAGTCTGCTTGTTTTCTTGTCGCAACGTGGACATTAGGTCACGACCAAGTAGTTTCTTTAATCACTGAAATTCCTGTCGCGACCATTCTTTCTTCCTATCCAGTTACAACCTCATTTCTCAATTTCAACAGTTTCCATTCAATTTTCTATTTAAGTCCACGACTTATTGTTCTTCCCCTTTCTTTGAAATATATGTAGCAACCTCATTCCATGCATGACTTTGTTTGTCTTACTTTCCTGCATTATGTGTCATTGACCTCAAAGAAACCAGCGACACCATTTCTATTATCTGACCAGCGGTTCTTGTGCGCTCACTTTTTCGTATTCTGACCGGTGTTTGTCTATTCATTATCTTATCGCGACATGGGATTGAGGTCACGACCCAATCGTTTCTTTTCAATCCTGAAATCTATGTCGCGACCTTAAAATCATGTCACGACATCATTTCTCCCCATCCTGTCGCAACTTCATTTCTTAGTCACAAAAGTTTCTTCTCAATTAGAAACTGCTTTCATTGAGTGGTATTAAAAAATATCGCGGCCGAATTATTTGCCTTTATCACTTTTGCTCTTGTTGCAGTTGATGTCACGACCACAATTCCTTGTCGCAACCTGACTATCTTTCCCTTTTCTGTATTCTGTGTCGCGACTTCATTTCTATGTCGCAACACCCTTTCTGTTGTTAGCCATTTTGATCCCTAGTCTCAACTTCCCTTTCATGTCGCGACATCATATCTAGTTTTCTGCCCTCATGCAAGTTGTGACTTCAATTACTAACCTATTTGTTTTCTTATCGCAACATGGAAATTAGGTCGCGACAAGGTAGTTTCTTGGCTCCATGCCATTCCTGTCGCGACTTCAAGGCTATATCTACAGCGTTCCTCTTCAAATCTGTGTATACTCTATTTTGAAACCACAGCAATTTCCTATCAATTCATCTTCTTTTTCTGGTCACGACCTAGAAAGTGTGTCGTGACTGAATGGTTGCTCTTCTTGCCTATGCTCTTGTCCTTGTATGACATAAATACACAGTCGCGACCTTGATTAGATCTCCAACTTATATTTTTATCATGACCTTAAATGGCCTAGTAGAGACGCTTGTAAGCTTAGTCATCAATGTTCTGGTAGCGACCTCAATTGCTCTTGCAGCGAGTTGTGCCCTTGATTAGTAAGGCCTCGGAATGGTGTCGCTGACATGAATCCTTCCTTGAAGCCCTTTTTTCTGTTTTAACAACTTCTCTTTTGTCGTAATAGCTTTTCATTCAGTATAGTATGGCTTCTCGTCGCGACCTCGATTCTCTGTCGCGACCTCACCTTGGCCGTTGAACTACTTTCACTTCTAATCCTTGCTGGAATTTTCATTTCTATTAGAAATTTCTACAAAATATAAATTTGGTAAATAGTACATATTTATGCATAAAAACAAGCAATTACATTGTAATAAAAATCAAAAAAATTGACTAAAAATCCAATGAGTTTTTGACTCATCAAGGGTCATATTTGACAAGTTTATGCCCATTGACTGATGTCATATAAACCAAAATCAAATATTTCTTTATGTTTCAAATTTCACAAAAATACAAAGTATATCTCCATAACTTTCAATCTTACCGTAAACATTCTCAAATTCATTTTCTATACAAAATATTTATTTGATCCATGCATATGATTTAAATAAATAGAAATTTCCAAGACTTATAATCACATATACTAGCAAAATTTTTGTTTTATAAGAAAAGCTGTATTAATCTTCATTATCTAATATTTCAAGATATTAACAAAATCAAGATGCCTCAAAAGAGTCACAAATCACCTTAATAATATGAATAATATCCTTTTAGATAAAAATAATTTTTTTTTCATACTCATATGTTTTATATCTCATATTTTTCTTTTCTAAGAACCGAAAATATTTAAGCCTAAAATCTCAAAGGCTCTTTAGCTTGAAAATTTCAAATAAATTAAGGTATTTTCCTAAAAGTCTTAACATCGCAAATTTTCTAATTATATATATTTCTTAAATTCCAAAATTAGAGATTTTAAAATAAAACATGATTTTTAGTTGAAATCCATATATCTCTTATGACAAATAGTTCTTTGTATCTTGCAGTGAATCCTAGGGTTTAAAATTTAAAGCTTAGTAACCCAATAATCACTAAAACACATCAAATACCTCTTCCTAAACAAATTTTTTAATATTATGTCTTTCTTACCTTTTTAAGATTTTATATTTGAAAGTTTAGGGCCCTGTTTAGTAGGTAGAAAATTTTCTATTTTCTCTATTCAAACTTTTTAACGAGGAAGCGCGTTTGAACCACGAGAATAAGAGAGCGGCTCGTTTTGAAAACAAAGAAAATGAATTATTTATTTTGACATTTATATATGGTCGAAAAGCAATTAAAATTTATTTCGCTATTTCAATTAAATTCAACGAAATTCAACCAAATAGGGTTGAAAATAAAGCGTATTTTCAACCAAATTCAAATGCAACGTATTTTCTGAAAATGGCCAAAGATTAGAATCACATTGAAAATTTTCATGCGAATTTTGGATATAGTTGAAAATTTTATTGGTAAGCGAGTACGAGTTTTCAAATCTAAGATTCAAAAAGTGAGAACTCACCTAAATATATCAAATATTAAACCCAAACCAAGATTCTTGTTTTTATGCATTTCAATCATTTTTAAGGTTTCAAATCTAAAGCTTTAGAAAATCCTGAATTTTCAAATCTAGACTTTTAAAAACCCTAACTATCAAAAAAATTAAAAGGAAAAAGAAATACTTACTGAGGATTGAAGTTCTTAAGGCTTGAAATCTCCCCGTTTAAAACCCTAGCTCTTTTATCTGTCTAGAAAAAAATGAAACGAAGAATGAGTCATATGAGTTGAAGAGCCTTTTTTATATTAAGACAAATTCCATATTTATCCCAAAGTCTCTTCATCTTTTAAAAATTGTAAAACAACTCTTCTTATTTTTTTATTTTTTATTTTTGTTAAAAAATTAGGGGTATTACATACATCGATTAAAATTTTTTTATCAAATTGTTAAAAACCATAAAGAATTACATAAAATTTATGTTAATAACATAATAAATTGACTCAAAGTCTACAATACACACACAATTAAAACGTTACAATAAAACGATACAAAACCAAAATATAGAGGGGTGATTTGAGACCGATAATGATAAATAAATTACCCTTTACCTTTCTTTGCTTTAAGGAAGATGAGCGGCTAAAAAGATAATATTTGTATTTTAGTTAAAAAAATAAATTAACAATTTTATATTAAATAAATAGATATTAATATATTTGTTATATTAAATAAAGTTGCTCAAATGGATTCCAAAGTCCTTTATGATTGGTTACGTTATGAGTTTGCACTTGACAATAAGTATATGACACTTCTTCGGAAATGTCGTCTTCTCCACCGTTAATGGACAGTTCAACTTAAAAATATCTTTAGGGAGAGCAATCAAGTTGATTATCTTTTGGCAAAAAAAATTTCGGAACTTACCATAGGGGATAGGAAGATCTAGACTGATCTATCGAGCGAGGCTATTAGGATCAGGGACAAAAATTTCGATTTTTTCGGCTGATATATCGCCGAAAAATCAGTTATCGGTCGGTCCTAAAAAGATATTGGCAATCGATAATCGATTGGAAAAAAATCACCAAAAAATTGAAAAAATCATCAAAAAATTGGCACTGAGGAACATGAGCCGGTGCCAGTCGATCTTGGTAGAAAAGCGTCAAAAAATCGGCAGTGCTTGGACCATCAAATTTTGTCCCGATTTGATCCAACGGTCAAGATTTCATCCGCCTTTTTTAAATGCATCCAACGACTATATTTTTTATTCAACGATTGATTTTAAATCTGAAGTTTGATCTAACTATCTAGAATGATTTATAACGGATATATGATGATTCAGTAGTAAGATTTAAGCCATCAGGTGGCGGTTAGAAATAAATCCACGACGAGTTTTTGACAATCCGATTACTATTTTGACTCCAAAAAATTCATAAATACCCTTTAAATGTCTGATTCATTCTATTAATTAAATCAGCATCCCAATTTCAGATTTGGTATCAATTATTTTCTTTGATGCTTTATCACAATATTTTGAAGATCTTTATGAATTAGGTATGTTTAACAATGAATTAATTTTGTTTTTTTTTTTGCATATTTTATTTTTAATGTCTCTTAGTTTTATTTTGGTGTTTAAGTAGTTTATAATAAATATTTTTATATTATAGTTTTATTTTAGTTTAATTTGATTATTATAAATTAAGTTAGATTTAATATTTGAAACTTAGATATTACACATCCTACTATTAAACAATTATAATTATGTAATATTATAAATTTAGATCTTCTTAGATATCTTAATAATATTATTTTAGTTTATAATATTGCTAACTAATATAATATTATATTACTTTTTTAGTTAATAGTACATTAAATTTGAAACATATTTATATTATAATCTTATTTTAGTAATTTGAAACATATTACTTAATTAAATTTTAGTTATATAATGTTTGAAACTTAGTTATAATTAAATATTAGAAATTTAGATCTTCTTACTTAGAGATCTTAATAATATTATTTTAGTTCATAATATTACTAACTATATAATTTTTAGTTAATTAAGTATATTAATTATATTAGTTATTTACTATAATCTTATTTTAGTTATATAACGTTTGAAACATTTTTATACTATAATCTTATTTTAGTAATTTGAAATATATTACTTATATTAAATTTTAGTATATAATGATTAAAACATAGATCTTAGACATATTTAATGTTATAAATTTAGATCTTCTTAGATATTTTAATGATATTATTTTAGTTCATAATATTGCCTAACTAATATAATTTTAGTTAATTAATTATATTACTTTTTAGTTAATAGTATATAAAATTTGAAACATATTTATATTATAATCTTATTTTATTAAATTTAGTATATTACCACATTAAATTTAGTTATAGAAGTTTGAAACTTAGTTATAATTAAATGTTAAATTTAGATCTTCTTACTTAGATATCTTAATAATATTATTTTAGTTCATAATATTACTAACTAATATAATTTTTAGTTAATTAATTATATTAATTATATTAGTTATTTATTATAATCTTATTTTAGTTATATAATGTTTGAAACATTTTTACTATAATCTTATAGGATGGCTAGTGGAAGTGGAGGCCGAGATCCTGCATGGAGGTATTGCACACCTTTGGGGACATAAAAATGAAACAATTTGCAATTATTGTGGTTTAAGCATAAAAAGTGGTGGAATTACTTGCTTAAAGTTTTACCTATCACATACGAATCCCCATTCAAATACTAAGAAGTGTCAAAATGTGCCGCCAGAAGTAAAACAAGAAATGAAGCAACTTTTAGAACATAAAGTAAAACAAAAGCGAAAAAATTCGCTGATATGGAAGAAATTCGAGGCTAAATTACATTGCTTGGGAGGAAGAGCGTCACTCTCATTGATGATGAAGGAGGAGGAGGGTGATGAGGATGTGTATATGTATCCAGGCGACATGCACCAGATGAGCAAGATAAATGTCGAGAAGTAGTATGCATCAAAAACTAGTGAATGGGCGAGGCAGGTTGCGGGGATTTATGGAGCAAAGAAAATAGGTAAATCTTTATACCTAATTCATTTTTCACATAATTATGTATAAAATAATGTTATTTTATTTTATTTTTTTGCATAATTGCAATAGGCGAGTCTTCACAACAAAGTAATCCATCAAAACGTATACAAAGATCACAAAGTGTTCGGCATACAGATCCATCACCGTCAATTGCACCATCATTGTACAATCTTCGGTTGCAAAACAAAGAAACCTAAAAAATATGTTCAAAGGTGGTTCAATCAAGGAAACAATGGAATGATCGATTAGCAAGTTATTCATATATGAAATTGTTTTACCTCAAAAAGCGGACTCGCACCATTTTAAGAACATGATTTTTAGTGCACAACAAGCAGATTTGTTTAATTGTATAATATGTTTTAATAATGACATTATTATCTTAAATTATGATTGCAAATTTGCAACCACTAACCAACTTTCCTTTTATTATATATATGTAGGGATGGACATTGAACCATCATCTCCATATGAAATCAAAAGCAAGTACTTGGAAATTGAGTATAAAGACATGAAAGATTATGTCAACATACAAATGGAGAAATGGGAGACATATGGATGCACAATTATGTGTGATAGATGGACCGGGCCAACCAAATTGAGCATAATCAATTTCATGATATATTCAAAAGGAAACACAATTTTCCTCAAATTCTGTTGATGTATCAGATAAGATTAAAGATAACAAATACATATATGGTTTGTTGAAGGACGTTATCAAGGAAGTTGGAGAAGCAAATGTGGTGCAAATTGTAACAGATAATGGATCAGCATTTGTGAAAGCGAGAAAGTTGTTGATGAAGAAATATAATCTGTATTAGACTCAATGTGCAGCACACTACATTTATTTAATGTTTGAAGATATTGGTAAAAGGGATAGTGTTGCTTAGTTGATCATGAATGGCTGAAAGATAGCCAACTTCATTTACAATCATTGTTGGTTGCTTACAAAAATGTGACAGGTTTGTGGAGGAGATATCGTGCGTCTTGGAGCAACAAGATTTGCAACAAACTATATTGCCCTTGACATTCTTATAAAAAAATCTTTATTAGTAATGAATGAGCATCTCAAGAGCTTAGTTAGATAGAAGTTGGACATGAAGTTGAAATGCTCATGTTTGATCATGAATATTGGGAGAAGGTGGAGAAGCTAGTGTCCATCTATGAGGTACTATACATAGTGCTTCGCATTGTTGATTCAGAAGTTGTCCTAACCATGTCGACATGCATGGAGTTGATTCGGTTGATGAAGCGAGTTTATATCGACTCAAAGCTAAAGAGTGGTGAAACATATCATCATGATCGTTGGGATAGAGCCTTAAACATCCTCTTACGTACGACGGGTAACTAATTAATATCCTCTTCCCCGATATTCACATTTAATAATATTATGTTTATATTATTATACGTTAAATTCTCAATAACTATTACTGACATATTATCTAAATCAAAATTTCAATATAGACACAGGTTGGTTGTAACCTGAGCTACTTCAATCTGTTCATGAAGTTTTTTCTAAATTAGATCATAATGCTGAATGCCTTTGTAATTTTGGAAATGAGATAAATTAATGAGTTTCTAATTCTAATTAATTGATTCAATTTATTATATTGATTTTTTATTTTAGATTTTTTGACATTTTAAATTCATAGTTTATACTATTTCGTGATGCAAAAAATGGATTTAGTGATCGGGCAGCAATAACATCAAAAACAAAAATGGTTCATGGTGAGTGTTAATTCTCATTATAAGTAAATTTTATAACTATTTTATTATTATATATTGAATATAAGTAATTTTTATTATAGTTTAATGGTGGTTTTTGAATGGAAATCACACTCCAACATTAAGGAATTTGGCCTTGAAGGTTATTTCCCAAATCGTATCATCTTCAACATGTGAAAGAAATTGGAGCACATTTTCTCTAATTCATACCAAACAAAGAAATCGGCTTGCTTACCCTAGGCTCCAACAATTGGTTTTTTGTTATTACAACATGGAACTAAAGATACGTGATATGGAAGCAAAGACCGATAAAGTTGTCGAAAATAATTTTCTCGATTTACTTGAAATTTCAGTTGAGTTTGGTGAAAGCGAGAATCGACTGGCTATGGAGTTTCTCTCCATTTAGATGATGAAGGTAAATCACGATCCGCAATTGCTACATGTTCGAAGCGGTGTTAATGTTGAGCGGGTGTTATCTGAAGAAGTTCATAATGAAAGTATTAGTCAAAACGCGAGGGACACATTTCAATCCATTTATTACTTCTCGGCCCTCTTTTTTTGATTGAGTGTTGAGCGTAGTAGTAGGCCGGTTTGCTAGTACTTACTATAGGTTATGATGGCTCAAGAGGAGAGGGGACTAATGATGGTGGTGGTAGTGGAAATGATGGTGGGGATATTGCGGATCCGCCGCCAAGTGATATCCATTAAGTCCATTCACTGCATTGAAGATGATTTTCTTTATGCTACACAAGATGAAGACCACGCATCGAGGATAGCCGGTCCAAGTATTGGAGCCATTGGAAAGGCATATAGAGGAAGACAACGAAGGATGACACCACACAATGAGGATTCGTTTTCGGACAGTTTTGAGTCCATGAGTATTGGAACTCAATTCAGTGATTCATCGAATGAGGCGGCATATTCCTCCACGTATATAATGAGTTATGGTCGACATAACCGCAGCCTTGGGTTGTATTGGTGAAAGAATATGGAATGGTTAACTATCACTCATGATTACAGATGTCATTCCAAATTTCATTCAAATCTGTGAGTTTGAAACGAGCATATGGGTGAACCTCAGGAGTTTCTATCTATGGAAGGTTGTGGGTAGGAGGTCAGCAGTTATGCGCTGTGACATTTTCAAGGGATTCTGATCGATATTATTGGAGCATCAGTAATATTTGTATGAATATTATGCTTTTTATCGAGATGAGATCTCAAATAATGGGTAGCGTCAGTCTTGTTTTGGTTTTAAATGGTATTGTAATATATAATTTTTAGATAAATTATAGCGAAGATCATCGTCAAAGTGTATATTTGGCATTTATGTCTTTTTTTATAGTTCGATAAATTATTCCAGTGAATTTCAAAGTATTTTGTTAATTTTGTTTCTTAGATATTTTAAATATCGTAATTACCGATATTTGTTAAGCTGATTAGGATTATGAGAAATAGGTTTAAAAGGGATAAAAATAAAAGTTATTTACAAAACTAACATCTTATAAAAATAACATCTTTGTTTAAACAAAAATACTCATAAAAATATAAAGATAAATCTCTCAACATGATAACAAAATGTCCATGGTCATTTTGTCCTATTCCCCACATTTATAATTAAATGTCTAAGGATATTTTTGCTCAAAAGTGTGTCTTTTTATATTTGTCTTTGAATTTCAATAAAAGATGTTAGTTTTATAATTTTTATTAGGATTTATCCGTTTTTAAATGGTTACCCCTACGATGATTGACCACGACAAGTTGTGTTTTGGTAGTGCTAGTTGTGTTGCTTGGGTTGTATCCTTTATTTCTCATAAAATAAATAAATTAATGTTTTCTTTTTTTCGATCGAAAATATTTTCTTATTAGGGTTAAAAATATAATTTTAGTTTAATTTTATGAATATCAATTATTTAATTATATTTGTATGAATATGTTCTGAGTCCGACCGTTATCAATTTCATGGTGACATGGGATTAGTCGAGGCATGCATATTCACCGACCACGGTTATAAAAAAAAATAATATCAATTTAAATAATCTTGATGTATAAGTATTTATAGAGTTATATAATCTGAATAAACTTAGAAATTAAATTATTTATCAAAATTAAACTTTGAACAGAATTCCTCTTTTCCGTCGAGCACGAGAGGGAGTATTCACTATTCAGCCTCTTCTTACACTAAAGCCTTCGATCACCCTTTCCCCCAATCGCCGCGTTTTCGTCAATCTCCGAGTTTAAGGTACTCTTTTCCGGTTCAGTTGGCTGAGTTATATGTTAGATACAAACGTTTGGATGCTGAAAAAACTAATGAGAAAATAATGTTGTGAATCGTGAGCTTTTTCATCAGTAAGACTCGAGTCTGGCTTTGCTGTTGAGGTTTTTGTTTTCTTTCGATGTTTGAAGCAAGAAAGTGAGAGGGATGATATAGTAATCAAAACGTGGTTTTCTTTTTGTTTTTCTTCAATTTGAATGCTTTATGATTTGTAAATGCTACTGCTGGAAGTTTTGAATTCTAGGGTTTCTCTTCGTGGGTGTGGAGCCATTTTACAGCTCAGAATGATTTTTTTTTTTTAATTTATGGTCTTTCCTATTAGGGAATGTTTTCTTATATTAGAGTTATTTCGTCTAGATTCAGGTAAATCGTTGTTTTAATTCTTTGTTCCATTTTCTTGGAAACCAAACACTGCGTTATGGTTGTGTTTGAATGCTTTTAACTTGTTACTGCTATTGTTTAATATTTTGAATTCTAGGATTTCGCTTCGAACTATGGTGAAGATAGAAATTTTACAAAACAATCAAGAAATAATGTCTTTAGTGATGGTATAAAAAAATGATGATTAAAAATAGTTGTTACAACTTACATTTAATTGACAATAATTTTTTTAATATAGTTTTAACCATGACATAAAATTTTATTATTGAACAAATATTTCATACTTTCACTTAAATTTGTATTTTTGTATTTATAAAATATTTTAAATAATACTTATAAATTTCTAAAATGAATCCTTTAAGACTTTTACAGTTTTTATTATCAAATATAAAATTAAATTCAAAACTTAAACCTAAGATAAAATCAAAAAACAAAAAAGATAAATCAAATATGTTCACTTTTACTAATTCAACACTTATTATTTTCCTACTTATAATTCAATATTTAATACTCTTTGGTTTTATAAATTGTCACCAGTTTTCCTTAGAGGCCTTGATTTAATAGATAAAAAGTTTCATCGAAACATATTTTTTTTCATCAATTGTCCATTGTGAAACAAACTATACCTTTTAAAAGGTTTGGACTAAATTAACTTGAAAGGAAATTGATAGGTTCAGTTCAACAACAATAATTGGTGAGTTGGATTAATTTTACTGATTGAATCAATTTTCTTGCACACCCTATTTGAAAATTGAAACTTTAACTGCACATTCGAATAAATGAATGATGGAAGTTAACCCTTCCAAGTCAGGATATCCAGAACTCAGTTTCTGATCACTCTCCTTCACGTAGTCTTCCCTATCCCCCACTGCAATCTCCACCTCTCTCTGTGTCTTGCCAGTGCTGATAATCTTAGGTAAGTCAATTTGAGTTGCAAAATTGGTTCAGGCATGTAGAGTTTGAAGAGAAGATGAACAAATTTTTTTGGTTCCGAGTTCTTTTTGTTTGGTTTTCTTTTTGGGTGTTTTGGTTGCTGGAAAATTAGGGAGCTTTGTGTTGTCCTCTTGAAAGTGGGGGATAGGGAGAGTTTTTTTTTCTAGGGTGTTTTCTTTGTTGATGTTGGATTCCTTGAGAAATCAAGGAATTTTTTTTGTCTACTCAGAAAATGAAGGAAAGAGAGATAGAATAAATGGTTTTCTGTTTTTACTTGTTCATTTATTGTTTATATTGGCCTTGGGGCTTGGTTCAAGTGGTAATGGAGTGAGCTGGGTCATATAAGGTTCTAGGTACAAGTCCCAAGGTGGACCAACAAAAAAAAAAAAACATTTATCTATCAAAAAAAAGGTCTTGTGTTATGTTTGTTGCTGAGAAACTGGAGAAAGGATTTTGTCTTTTTCTTTAAGTATCATGTTTATTATATGAAAATGTTCATCTTGTGTGTGTTAGTGCACATTGAATCAAAATATTGCAAATATAAAGAACTGACATATTTACCATTATGGTCTTTGTTGCCCATGAACCATTAGAATGTGCATTCCGTATCCCTGTCTAGCTAATGAAGGGTTATGAATCCATGCTTTGATTTTGAGTTATGCTTTTTGTGGTGTGTGTGTAATGCATTACTGAATTACTTTATCTTACATATAAAAAATTTATAAGTAATGCATAATTCCAAATTTATCATAGAAATTGATGGTTAGTAGGAAAAAGGTGGGAATTGCTTATCAAAAAAAAAAAAAAAAAAAAAGAAAAAGTACTGAATTAAAAAGCACTAGAAGCACACAAAAGTACACAGGATGTTTAGTTTATTATCCGGAATGCTCTCTTTGTGGCAATTCTAGTTGAAATGTCCCTAACAAGATTTTACCCATTTTTACTAACTTAGATCACTTTGATATGATATATTTAATTTCAAGAAGCCTTTGTCATTGTGTTTGTACTTTTTTTGAAGGGCTTCTTAACAGCATATTCTATGGTTTTTTGTAGCTCTTGAATTTCTTTCTTTCTTTTAAAAAAAAATTCCTCTGTTTTGTAGCATAGAGTTGGAATTTAAGGCACCATATCCGATCGAAAGACCAGTGGATGTGGAATTGAATTAAGTTTGATATGGCACAATGTGCCTATCAGGAAAAAAGGAAATCTTGCTATTGCCAGTAGTCCATATATGCAATCCCAAAATAATGATGCAGTTTTTTAGCTCCAAAGAATTGGAACCTCTGAACTGACTCTCATTCTATACAAAAAGCGTGGTCCTGAGTGATACGTTTAGTTGTGTGGACTTGAAGCCTGGGAAATGGAAGTGCCAATCTCAATTCTAATGTTTGATTGCTCTTTTATCCAATATACATGGAATTTAGCTAAAGCTATGTAAGCCTCTAGTGCACAAATTCATTTTCACAATTGTAGCAAGTATTTTATTTCCGCAAAATTGAATTTCCAGGTTTGATCTATGATGTTCCAGCCAAATGTGGCCTTTATTTCTTATATATTATTGTAGTTAACAAATAATGTGAAAACATTTCACCTCTCAGGTAATAGGTCTCATAAGAGGAATAAAATGGATGAAAGTATGAAGCAACTCCAACAAGGCTTGACTGAGATTGAAATTGAAGCTGAGAATGTCCTTTTGGCCCGACATCAGGTAAAAGTTTACTCTAAATTTTCAGTTTCCAGAACTACATTGAGGGTGATTTGTTTAAGCTCTCCCTGAGACTCAGTTTGTCTACTAAAAAACTTCAAAAAAACAGGAAGAATACCAGAGTTTTGGAGCTTTCAATTTGGACCTCTGATCTGCTTAAAAGAAAAAAGAATATGACCTGGGAGAGGAGAAGCTTCTTTGAGCTGACCCTAAAATCGCCTTTTTTTTGCTTATCTGATATGTCTTTTTTCATTTTTTTTGTTGCTAAAAGTGCTTAAGATGTAATCAATTGTCACAACTGTGGTTGTTTCAATAAATGCATTGTTGAAATCTTCAGAAATGGAAATGGAGAAAATTTTCAAGAATGTGCCTTTTTCTGGATGTTTGGTTTTTTTTTTCTAAGAATGTTTTAAAATAAAAATTTAGAAAACGACTGCTTGTAATTTCTGAAATATGATCATTTCTGAGAGAGTTTAAAATACTGTATTGCATATGAGAAGGCATTTTAAGTCTTTGCTTTTTATTTTTGAAAGCTGTGAACCTGCAGCAACCATGCCTTAGGATTTGATTTCTTGTTATATTTTGCTTGGTTCTCATTTAATGAATAATTATTGATTTCTTATTATTTGAAAAATCTAGCTAGTTGAGATTGATAGGATGAGGAATGGGAATAGGGAAGCCCTTACAGCACTTAGGAAGAGGGCACGGACAACAAAAACCAGTGTTCCTTCTCCTTTTGAGTCAATCATGAAGGAGATTGAGCAGCTTGAATCAAGGCCTTTGGTGAAGGAGGCGTGTGCAACCTGTGGCAAACATGACTCAAGGGAGGACACATGGATGATGTTCCCTGGAACTGATGGTTTTGCTAGAATTCCATTTCATGCTGCTCATTCCATTTTGGAAAAAGGTCTTTTGCTGAAACTTTCCTTTTTTGAAATTATTTGTTTAAATTGGATACTAATTTAGATTTAATGTGATGTGATGAATTGTGCTGTATTGAATTTGGAAATTTGGTTCTTCCCAGAAGTTATACTATGTTATAATGGTTCTAAGATTAAGTTGTGGACCATTAAAAAAACATGTCCTTTTATCTGTATAAATATTAATGAGTAATGGATGATGTCAAACTTGTGAGGTATAAGCTCGTTCTACGTTACTGGCCCATGTCACCAAAAGATTATAGTTTATACTTAGGTTATCTATATGAACTCTATCTTGTTGTTTGCTATATCTAAGGTGTCTTCAAAGGAGGTTTTTGCATGATGTAAAAACTTGTGTGGTCATTAAGTAATAATTTTATAACCAAAAAATTTATGAGTCATAAATCAATTATTGTGTAAATTATTAACATATTAGAAATCATTAAGTTATGCCTTTTCTTTTTGGTAATCGAGGACTCTTCCATGGCCAAGCCCTTAGGACTTTCCATGGGGACCCAAGCCTCACGGTGCTAATTGCCCTACAACGACCAGCATTGGATAAATTCAAGGTATAATCAGTGGCAAGATTCGAACTGGGATCGTGTGTTTGTTACTAGGACCACACTTCCCAGCGTTGGTCCTGACCAACTGTGCTACCCTTGCAAGTTCAAAGTCCTTTGTTTTATTACTCATAAAGCAAGTTCCAAAGAGCTTTGCTTTGTGCTCACCCTTTCCAACTGAGATTGGAAAAGAATATCAGGTGGACTACTCAATGGGTAACTCTTCCTTGGCGCGATAAAAATTTTCACGTTGAATTGGAAGTTGCTTCTCTATGATATTGTTGAAAGAAGCCCATATGTCTGGGGAGTTGCATCTAGCTCTAGGTGGAACACCTAAAGATTTTAGAATTAAAGTGAATCTACCCTTAATTGTGTAAAATAAGATTAAAAGTGTTGCTATAAAATTCAAGCTTTGATTCTATATATTTTACTGATCGCTTTTTTGCAACTTATTTTGTTCAAGAAGCTGTTTAGAATTACTAGTTGAGAAGCAGAGCCAAGGTTCAAGTCAAGTAAGTTTTATCCCATTTTTCTGTCTGGGATTTTATATGATGTTACATCATGAGCCTTCATGTCTTTCTTTAGAGTCCTTCACCTAGGATCCTTTTTATCTTCGCAATCTCCCTCAGTGCATTTTTCAATATCATGCAAATGTTTTTTCTTAAAGCAAAAGATGCTTTATCATGTCTTATGGCAAAGTTAGAATCAGTGCTTTTCTCCTTTTCTGTTCTACTTGTTACTAATTGGTGTTGCCTAACTTCTGATGCAAGTCACTTTGTTATTCTAAATATTTCTATCTCATGTCTTGCTTTTATCAGAATCCTCTTTTTAGCAAAGGCTCATTTAGCAAATGTGCTGCTTGGCTTCCTACAATTTGTCAATAAAGCATGTCTAGCTTTATTTCTGTCCTATCTAATTTCTCTTAGATCTGATCACTATCCATAGAAACATATTAGGTATGAACTTTTCCACCTTACTCACCCCTATTTACACCAAACCATGTGTTGATTAGGAAGATATTTATCTATGGGAAAATGGGAAATGAGGTAATTTTATCAAGGAGAGAAACATGTTGCGCTGACTAATCAATCTCGTAATATGGATTATATCCTATATGTTTGACTTGTGTGCTTTTTGCTGGGAAGTGTTACTCTATGTTTTTTGTTTGCCTATCCAAAAAATAAACGTCAAAGCATAATATCATTCATTTTGTGATCATATCGTCTCTTTGCTTTTTGATTTTTAATGAGGCAATGCAGATCAAGAACGACTTGACTATGATGCAAAGAAACTACAAAGCTATGTGAAGGAGAAATCGTTTTTGATTTCAGAGAAAGGTGTTCTTGCCTACAAGATCAGCCCGGGTATTGTTAGATCTCTGGTGGCCTTAACTGACAAGCCAAAGTAAGTTATTTATGTGCAAACAATAGTCAACCTGCTCCCCACTAGTTGCACATTTACATTAGCTTTTGTACCTGGTTTCACAACCACTATGGTCCCAGATGAATAGGAGTTTCAAACTCTCACAATTATTTTTCTTTGCTAGAAAATGCAATGCTCAAATTTAGATGTTGCATCCAGCTGTGACTAAATGTCTTATAGAATGTCATCTACATTTCTTGGTAATGATATTGTAACCATTTGAAGCCATCAATTGTAGCATCATATCCTTCCAGGGGGACAGATAATGATGCTAAAGCTAAAATTTCCCCGTGATTTATTCTTATTTTTCTTTGTTTATTTAACACTAAGCATAATTATGTTTATTGGTGTTAAGAAGCATGATATTCATATTAAACCCAAATCCTATAAACTCGAGCTTTTAAGAGAGCTAGTAGTTCAACATGGTATCAGAGCCTGATCTAGCCGGAGGTCCTAGGTTCGAGTCACATCTCTACGATTTGAATCCTCATTTGTTTATTTGAAAGTCCATAAAATACTCTCTATTTGGTTTGTTTGACTCTCCACGTGCGGGGTATAAGGCTAATCGGAAACACCAAGAAGGATACTCATTTCATCCTTTTTGTCTTTGAAATTTACAAAAGAATGTATCTGATGTGTACTAGTGTAATAAATAATGCAGCCCAATGATAGATGTGATAGTATGTTTTTTTCAATTGAACATCGAATACAACCCTCATAATTGTTAAGCACATGGACACAATAAAAGCACATGCATAGGATATCTGTATTCCACAAAGTACATGCATAGAAACCATGTTCCCGTGCAGTTGCTTTCTTCCCCACCCCCATATTTATATATATATATATATGGCAACACCATATATATATATAACATATATATATATACAAGTCAAATCAGGCCTGTTTGACCGCAATAATAGGTTTGGTTTGGTGTTTTTCCTTTCAGTGTTTGTGTTTTCTTCCTCCCCTCCTCCTTCCCCTCCCCTCAAGCAAGGTGTTAGAAGAAGTCAGTGTGAGAGTTTTGAGACCAGTTTAGTTCTATACTTCCACTACTGTATTCAGAAGTTTCGTGGGGACTCTCTCTACAAACAGTTGAAAGATAAACATGTCATGCTTTTGTCTTCTTCTATCACTCTATGTGGTCCTTTTTTCACCCCCCCAAGGCTTTAGCTTTCTCATCATTCCTTTTTCCTCTCAAGAGAAAATGGTGCCTCTTTCAGCAAGCAAGGAGCAACTATAGAAGAGAGGTTCGGATACCTGGAACGATAAGAAGATGAATTTTTAATGATAAGAAGAACAACACAAAACACCACCCCAACCCCTAGGATTTTAGAGATGTGGTCATTGCCTAAAGCCTAAAGGTTGTTTAGATGCTGAGAAAGGGAAGTACTCTGTTTCAGTATATATTTCATTGATTTCCGGGAAGAAATCAACTTCTCTTTTATATTGTTTTTTTATCTTCCTTGATGACCTTATTTGCATGCATGACAACATTGTAACTATGGAGAATCATTGATCTATATATTGACTGGCCATTACTGGAAAAAAGCCATATTTGATCCTTTTCTTATTTCAGGTAGAGGAATTTGCTGAACTTTCTCAGTTAGGGTGAGTGATACAAGTGAAGCCTACTTCAGACAGATGGAAAGAGTTTGCCCCTTCAAAGCAAAGAAGAGAATATATATATAGAGCTGTAGTAGCAGGAAAATTGGAGGCATGCCAAGATAAAGTTTTCATGTTATTATTGAAGATTTTGATGAAACTATAAGATTGGTTGTGTTAAAAATTTCCCCTGTGTGAGTAAATTAATAAATCAGAATTTCAAGAGGTTGTTTGTTTTTTTTTTTTTGACTTATCTTTAAAAAGGCAGACCAGAGCTTTTCGATGTTAAAATTGTTTTGTTTTAAAATTTTTATGATTTATTACTAAAAATTTTTAAAAAAATTTTGAATAAAAAAAGTGAAAATGTTGGTTTTTTATTAGGGCAAGAAGTCGTTTTCGCCAAAGCAGAAAAATTTATCGTTGTCTATGAGTTGAAGGATTCATAGCCTTTCATTTATTAAAGGGATAATGACGAGGGCGAGGGGTGGTTCGAAGTCACGACTGAAATAGTTTATTTTGATTCTTAGCCGTCTTATTAAAAAATTAAGCAGTCGGGCGGAATGAAAAATTTTCAAACAAGTCCGTTTTACATTTTATTTTGCTTTATTTTTTCATTTTTTTTATTTTTATATTTGTCTTTTATTTTTATTATATTAAAATTAATATATTTTATAAAAAATAAAAATATTATGAATTATTATTATTATTATTATTTATATTAAAGTATAAAATAAAATATTTTTAAAATATAGTGAGAATGGCGGGATATGATAACGAACTCATCGAGCACAAATGCAGGTGGGAAAATGCCCAATTCTTGAAAGCTGATTACTTGTTAAATTAAACCTTTAAAATTAGAATGGAGTGGACAGGAATAGAAATAATAACTACATTGTTATCCTTATTTATAATCTAATATTAAAAAATAAATAATTTAATACTTAATATTATTAAGTATTATTCGGTATTAAGTTAAAAAAAAAGTTTTATTCAACATTAAATAAAAAAAACAAACGTGTCACCTAAGTCTACCAAACTTGGAGAGAACCTAAAAATTAGTGATGGGCTTCTTGTTTGTTTTTTTGTTTAAAAGTTTTAATCCAGTTAGGATGTTTAATATTGCCTTTTTGTCTTATGTTCAAAAATATTATTTAAATATAAAATGTAAAAAAAAAAAAGATTTTCTTATGTTTAGCTGTCCATTGAAAAAGCTCAAAGAAAACTAAGATAGCATATTATTTAAGTTTTGTTTGGTTATGCAAAAGTACTAAAGAAAGAAAAAATAAAAAAAATTCAGAAAAATGATTTTTTTTTTATATGTTCAAATGCCTAATAAAAAATCTCCAAGAAAATCAACTGTATATTAAAATTACTTAGAAATTTACATATCTTAAAATTATATAATTTCTATATTGATGAAGTATAATAAATAAAATGACTTTGAAGTAACAAATAAAAATAATATGTTCGATTTAATTTTATTTCCTTTTTTTTTTCTCTATTTTCTTTTTGTTACATTTTCTCTACAAATTTTGAGACCAAGCGTAGGCTTAGTTTTTATATTGATAAGTGAAAATAAATAAAATGGGTATGAAATAGTACATAAACTAATGTGTCAGATTTAACTATATTTTATTTCTTCCTTTTTTTTTATATATATATTTTTTGCCTGTGTAGGTTTTTAATTATATTAATTATAGTTAATTTCTTTTATGTTTTTCAAGACAACATTAAATATGAAAAATATTATTTTCTTTCACACATAAGTAGTTATTGTTGCAAGATCGTGTAGAAGAAAAGTTTTAAAATTTTGAGAAGAGCGAGTTTTAGGGCTTGTTTTGTTTTATAGTTTTAAATCCTTCAATTTTGAAAAAAGTGATGATAAATTGTACTGTTCACGAAAAACAAGCTAAATAAGAAAAAACATAGAAAACATGTTTAATTCCTAACTTTTTGTTCTAAAAATATGACCTACATTAAGCACTCGAAATTGGTGTTTCTATATTTTTAACTATTTCGAGATTTTTAAAATATAGAATAAATATGTCGCTAATTTTGTGAGAACAACATATTTACTTCAATGTTGGATTTAATAATTTGAAAGCAATAAAAAATAAAATAAAATAAAATGAATTCTCTCAATTTTTGTTTCAATATTATTTAATTCCAATATTCCAAATGTATATGGTACCAATGATTGGTTATTATATGGTGAAGATATTTTCATGGTCTATATATACAGGACAGGAGTTGCAGCAGCCCAATGTACATGTTTCATTAGTGACTCACATATATTCACATGGCAACACCCAATAAAAAAGGTGATTACCAAATGATTGATGTAAAAAATAAACTGATTGGGTTTGATGAAAAAAAAAAAAAAATGATGTCTTGTGATTGGAGATTGAAAATCTGCCTCATTCAGACCCCTTTTTTCTGATCAAGTGGGAAGGTGCATTGCATTGTTGATTGTACTCAACATTGGAAACCCATTTATTCCTCAGGACCACAACAGAAAATCAAAATTTCAAAAAAAAAAAAAAGAAAAAAAAAGAAAAAGAAAAAGAAAAAGAAAGAGGGTATCTGAATTCAAGATGAAAACAATGGAGTAAGATTTGGAGATGCATGTTTGATAATGTGAAAAAAAAAAATCTGTAATTAATGTGAATGTGTGTATGATCACTATCATCTCTTCCATTGCCTAAGATTTGAGATGTTGACAGGGCAAAGCTTATAGTTCTACATGATTCACAACTTTGTTGGCCTGTTCCACTTTTCTTGTAAAAGTTCAGTTTGATGTTGAAAAGTGAATGCAATTCTCTCTCCCACCCTTTCCCTTCCCCCTCCACTGTTTTTATACCGTTATAATTATGATTTCATTTGTTAGGTGATTTTACTGAAGATGAAGGAAAATCTTCCCACATGTGATCCCAATCTTCTTATATGTCTGCTTTTGGGTGATTTGAATAAAAGGACTTTTAAAACATGGATTTCGGAAATCTAACCATTTCACAAAAATACTTTTATTATTTCTTATGAAAATAATACTTTCTTTATAAGACACATATAAATACATAAAACGGATGAAGAGTATTTTTGTCTTTAACTCAATTATTTTTCAAAAAAAAAAAAAATGTGAGAACGATTAGATTTACAAATTTTGATTAATATTTGTATACTTTTTTACCCCCCTTCTTCCCTACTCTCTCTCAAAATTAAATGCAACCTACCAATCTTTAAGGGCTCCAACTTACATGGTTCAATTCCTATTGTCTTATTGTCTTCTTTCCTATTTGATTTTTTTAGCTTTTAATCCCTCTCACTCTAATCGATTCTCACCCTTTTCCCCTCTTCCTTTCTTTAGTTTTTACCATCAACAGCCATCTCAATGAACCCATTTTCTTCCCCTAAGAAACATGATTCATTGAATGTGAATTTGGATGAGGAATTTGGGCCAAAGGACTCTAAAAGTGGAATGAAATTCCAAATGTGGAAATGGGGATTAGTAAAGGGCGATTTAGAGAAAACCCAACTGGCATCAACCATTGAGGACAGAGTTTTATCTTGATGGAGAAGCCCCAACAAGGTAAGGTTCTGGCCACCAATAAGGGGACTAGAGAGTTTTTAGGTGGATTCATGATGATGAGAGTTTGGTACAAGTGCTTATGCAAAAAGTGATCTTATCCTTTTAAAGTTCATGAGAGGACCATAAAAATTAACAACCCACTTAATTTATTAAAGTTCCTTATTTTTTAAAATTGTTTTTAAGAATTATTTTTTTAAACATGGAAAAATCCATTTTTATTTTCATAACAAAAAAAAAAAAGTTATGAGCTAAATATGTTTTCTTTATTGTTGTTATTTTTCAAAACACAAAACAATTTTTAAAAACGAAAAACAAACCGACATTAGTAGGAAAGAGAAGAAAAGAAAAGTCTAAAATGGGTGATGTTTTGTTATGATACTGTAGGGTTATTAGAGGTTGATTAAGGTTTGTTGGTTTGATAGAGTTATCAAATCAAAGAATCCGGGTTGCCTTGTTGTCACCAACTTGATTAGATGGGTGTCTCCCACTTTTAAGATAACAAAGCTATTTGATTAGACTAGGTTAAATTCCATAATTTCTTATGAATATATTAGGGAAAAAAATTGGTTAAAAGAAAAAAAAATTGGCAAGTGGATGTGAAGAATTATGAACCCATGAATCATTGCTCCCCTCCTCCTCCTCCTGCAATGCCCTCCCTCTCTTTCCAAAACCACTGACACATTTTCCCTTTCATTTGTTGTGATTAGACTGTTTTTGTTTTTGTTGTTTTTGCCTTTCTAAGACTCTCAATATTTGGACTCCCCACTTCCTCAACATCTTCAATTTCCTTTTCCTCCCTTTTATTTTTATTTTTTTGTGTTTGCTTTGATTTGATTGTGATGATGCATTTATTGGGATTCCCCCATCTATGTTTAAATAATAATTTTAAAAATATATTATTGAATTTTAAATGCAATATAAGATAAGATGAGGAAAAAAAACCTTTTAAAATTTTGGCAAAGTTTTATGACATTATCATTTACCCTACCGAGTTAGAGCGTCTTGACGGTCGTGCAAGGTCAAAGCGTGCAAATCACATGTTTTCTTTCGAGAAGTCGTTTTGAGATTTAGGTTAAAGTTTTATTAGCCAAATGCCGATATTAATTATCCCCAGAGGATTCTATCTATCTGGAAATCATTGATTTCTGGCACTATATTCTTAATAATTACATCATTAATATAGCCGTTTATTTATATGGCTCAATCTGGCTACAAATTTTGTTGTTAAGGAATGAAATGGAATTTTCAATCGTTTAAACGCTTATTCTTCAGTGAATAGTTTACAGTAATATTGGGATGAATGCCAGAAATAGTTCCATTAGCGTGCTGCTCGTTATTCTTTGAAGAGTATTGGGTGATTTTTTGATTGCGTATGTTTAACAACCATTTGTTAAGAATGCTCTTATACTGCAAGATTTTAAAGGTTTTGTCTTTTGGTTTGAAAAACTTTCCTAACTCATCATATTGGGTCAACTTGTCCCATAGGTTTGGGGTGAATAATGATAATAATAATAATAATAGTAATAATTTAATTAATTTATTCCCATGTTGCTAGATCTTTGGCCACAACCCCACAAAAAATTTTCACCCAATTTTTTCATCATCTCACAATAAAATCCCATAAGGTAGTTGGATAGACAAACAAACATGCCAAAATTTTAACCTTAAAATAAAAATTACCCAACTTGGTATTGTTGGGACAACATGGTTTAAAATATTTAGGTTTAGAGAGAAGAATAAGTTGTCCAACTCAATGAAATTGGAAAAGTAAAAAAGGGAAATCAATGATAAAAGTAAAAGGGAATTTGGAGCTTGGACATAATGAGGAGTTTTTAAACTCAGAATATTCTCTGCTACTATTTCTTTCTCTGTTTCTCTGTTTCTTGATTAGGCAAAATGTAAACAAAATTAATTTACTCCTTCATTCTTCTGAAGTCCTAACCCCTTATATGAAAAAAGTTGTACAGTGAAAAAAAATCCAAGTCTACTGTTAGAAAAAGACAAATAAATAGTCTTTTAAATTTTTTATAAATATCTAGTGTTTAAAATTTATTAATAAATTTATTTTCCAATTACCATTAAAATAAAACACCGTCTAGGCTCTAGGCTACTTAGTCAAATAGCAACTCCCATATCAACATGAACCCTTATTTATTTATTAATCAAAATTAATATTTTTTTAATACATCCAAATTAAGATTTTTAAAATTGTATTTAATATGTGGTATAATTTTTAAATAAAATTTAATTTTAATAAGAAATTGACGTTACTATTGTGTTTTTTTAAATAAATAAAAAATACATTTGAGCACCATCTAGTAACATTTTTAGTTTAAACTACTTTTGATAAAAATAAATAAATAAATAAATGATAGCGTAAAAAATAGTTTAATTTTAATAGTGATTATATGACAACATATAAAAAGGGTTTAATTTTAGTTGTGGTGATTTTATAATTAAATAAACAAATTCAAACATTTTATAGGACTAAAGTTATAACGGCACATGTATTGCCTATATTTTGTCCTTATTTTTACTTATTTATTAGATTAACATTTTTTTTTTACATTTATTCAACTTGTTCTTACAATGATTCAAACTTGAATATCTCGTAGTCTCTTCTTAATCATTTATTACTTGACTTAGGTTCCAAAAACATGTACATTCTTATTATGTTTGTCAATATTAATGAAGTAATTTTAATAAAATTCAAATAATTAAATATTGTTTTTAAGGCGTGAATCAAATGATAAAAAGGTGGGATTGAGAACGAAAGATTTCATACTTAAATTAAAAACATGATTAAATCTCTAATAGTGTCATCTCAATTCTTTATTACTTGTTGTTACAATGATTCCAACTTCATTCTCTTGAAGTTCCTTTTTAACCATTTATTTCTTCGGTTAGATTAGAAAAAAATGTATATTTTTATTATTTTGTCAATATTAATGAATGAATTTTAATAAAATATTGTTTGTGAATCAAATAGTAAAGCAATGGGATTGAGAATGAGAGATTTCAACTTGAATTTAAAACATAATTGATAATTGATATGCAAAAGGAATAAATGTGAAAAAAATAATTCAAATTTTTTTTGTTTTTTTATTTCAAAAATATAAAATAGAATTAGGATTATCAAACAAAATATTCTTATAATATAATTGTGCAAATATGGAAAAAATATATAAAAATACATAGATAAATAAGATATACGTGGTAATATCTTGAAACGAAACGTAGAGAGAGAAAGAGACATAGGAGTTGAAAAGTCCACTGTCCACGGTCTGTTTTTTAAAAATAAAAAATAAAAAAATTATTATTTAATGTTTTATAAAATTAATTGGGGATGAGTCTGACTAAGTTAGACATTCCGTACACAAGAGTCAACGTCCGTGTCAGGCCTTCCACCAAATGCAACCAGACTTTCCTTTTCTTCTATTCCATTTCTACCCCTCTCCCCGTTCTCCACTTCCCCCTTTTCACGGTTTCCCCCTGACTTCGTGGAGGGTATTCTCGTAATTCCAAGTTAGCAATACCACCACTTTGCCGACAGGCGTTGTCTGAAGCAGCGAGTACAGATGATTTTACGTACGCGTGCGAGTGAGACTGGTTCCGGTCGCGAATAATAATACATCGTACGATCGAGATACGATCATCTCCTCCCCTGTCTTCTTCCTCACTTTTTTGTCCAGATGCCCTTACTCTTTTCCATTATTACATTTTGCCCCCAATTTATCTATTTCTACTCCAGTCATCTCCTCCCCTCTCTTTCACACCAATCATTTTCTCTTGTTATCTGGATTTATACTTCAATTTTCATTTTCTTTCTATTTAAAGGTGAAAGAGCATGTTTTTTTTTTTTTGATATTTTTAATAATTATATATAATAGCTAATAATGCATAGCTCATGATTAAAAATTGAAAAAAGCATAGAAAAAAATCAGATTCGATGGGAATAAAATACTATAAAAAAAATTATATATAATAATTTATTAGAACTTGGACCTTGGATCTATACGTCATATCTCGTTTGAGAACTCTTAGAAACAAATTAAGACTTGTGTGATAATTTATTAGTCAACCATACATAATAGTTCTTAATTGGGTTAAAAAAAATTAACTTCTTCTCAAAAGACTCTTCTTAGTTCTTTGCCCATAAAATTTATTTATTTTTAACTTGTTATTGGTTTACAATAAAATTGATAATATATAAAATGCATATATTTTCAAAATATTTACCACAGTCATCTATATAAAAGCAAAGGAGTGTTATATAATATTTCTAATGAATAATTAATAATTGTTTAAGATTGATTGTATTTGTTGTGATTTATGTATTAAATAGCAATAAAAGCAAAAGAGAAACAAAAAAGAAAAAGAATCCACATACCTATATCCATGGGAATGGATGCCAAAATCTTCAATAACATCATTAATTAAGATTATATATAAGGGTATTTATAAAAATTTTATATAATAAATTATAAAAATATCCCTATATCTTATACTATACAGTGAAAGCTTTGTTGTCGCACACCAACCTATCAATCGTCCCCCCAACAAATAATAAAGTATTAACATTTACATTTTTTCTCTCCATAGTTATGATTATTATCTTATGAGTTGCATACTAAAACAATATTAATCTCTTTTTAATTATTAAGCATACCTAATTGTCGTTCACATGAAATTTAATAAAATATCTTGTTTATTTATTTTTATAAATACACCTATGAACTTTTAGTATACTTTTATTATATTTAATAATTAATCAGATAGAAGTAAGTTTTTTTAATATATACATTCATTTTAATAATAAAGTCATATTTTAAAGTTACGAGCATCCTATAATTTTTATATTTAAAGATGATATCTATACAATTTGATTTTGATAATAAGAAATCGTTTGCCCTATTTTTTTATTTTAAATTACATCATTATAATACTATATTAGTTCAAGATTTATGGTAAACCCATTTCTCTAATATCTCATATTTTATAGGATAAATGTGACCATCACATGAGTTAAAAGCATGAATAATATTCAAAAGTTCTGGGATAATTATCGTATATAATTAAATTAATTTGCAACATCATTTGTAATATAATTTGGTAAAAAAATACTAATACAAATGGACAATGTGGGTAACTTGAAAGTTCAAAAAAAAGGAAAAAAAAACATGTGAGGGATTGTTTGGTAAAAATGTAAATTCGGTCGGTCGGTAGCTATACCTGTTAGGGCACATACATTTAATGCACTTTGTTCCGTCAAAAGCACCTTAATTTAGCAAAAAGTGAAAAAATCAAAAATACACAACCACGTACTATTTGCTGCGCGTGTAGGGCACGACCTACGAGTTACCATTTATAAGGCAAGAAAAGACTGCCATTGGCGCGTACAATCCACGACCCTGAAAGACGCGTGGCATGATTCCTTCTGCTCTTTGGGGCATGGTTTTCTAGTTGTTAGCTTCGGGAGGGAATAGGGGATCAGGATTTAGGGCCACCTCCACCTACAAGATCATTACAAGATTTTTTATTTTTATTTTGTTTTTTCCTTTTATTTTTTCACTAACCATTTTCTATTTTAATTTTACTACATATTTCCAAAATAAAATTGTGATCAATATTTAAAAAATTATATTGGATCCTTAATCGACGACCTTTCAAATTATTAAATCTAACTTTTTTTATTTAGTCACAAGTCCAATTTTTAAAATATGAATCAAGATTTTATTAAGGTTTTAAAGATAGAAGTGGTTTTAAGGACTAATTTAAATATGTTTTTTTTAATGATATGGTTTTCATGTTTTATAGAATAAAAATCTTGGTGGAGGAGTTAAATTATATATAACTAAACATTTTATTTTATTAAATGTATTTTTAAAATGTTTAAATTATTTTATTTAAAATAGATATGTTAATAGATGTTGTTAACATTATAAAAGAATAGATACTAATTGTGAGTGTCATGGCTTTTGACCCTATGGTTTAACCAAATTATCACTCTTTCAAGGTTAGACGGATCAGAATGCGAGTGATGTCATAAAGCTTGAGGCATGGATCACGAATAAGTGGCACGATCCGACTTATGAAGCTATCTATCGACCAAATCATCTGGGGTTTTATTGTCCAAAAATAGTTTACAATGGTTGCACGCCATCTTTAGTTGGTTATCGTTTACAGAAATGGTCAGCCCAGATGATTTACTCATGATGTCCGGAGTTTCTGTTCGAACATATCATCCTCTAAAAATACGTCACGTATTTGCCGCCGGATGATCAAACGATGGCCGAGGCGAGAAGATTCGAACGAGCAGTTATCTAAAAGGAAAAATGGTAAGGCCAGCGAGTGGCTTTGCTTCCTTCCTTCCATTTCGAGCCGTCCAGCTCAAACTTTCATTAAAAGTGGATAATCTTTCTCGTACTATAAATAAAGGAAGGAATGGTAATAGAGAGGTAATGAAAATCGTAGGCTAATGAGCATTTGCACTCTTGCCTCTCTTTTAATACAATTTAAGCGGAGAGTTGAGTGGCCACATCATCGACGATGTCTTGTTTTCTATTTCTGATTTTGTTCTTCCAGATTGATCACGATGATCAAGGCTACGAGGATCAGAAATTTATTAATGATAGTAAATTATAACAAAAGGAGTCAATTATGGATGGAGGAGATGAGATGGGCCCTCAAGATCTAAAATATTTATAAAATTGATTTTGTTAATTAGGGTTTAAGAATATCTATATGTTAACATCATTCTAATAATAATAATATGATTGTTAATATCACTTGCTCCCTACTTCCCATACACATAAACTCCATACAAGTTGATACATAGAGAGAATTGAGTTGGGTAATATATATATATATATATATATATATATATATATATATGCAGACTTATGAAAAATTTATATATATATGCAGACTTATGAAAAATTATTATTATTATTATTAATGGAAAATTGGGGACACAAAGGGGGCATGAGGAGGAAGTCCAAACTACTTGGACATGGAAAAGAGACCTGCATCGGTTTTCACAAACTTCCACAAAGGGGGAGGGGGTGGGGGATAAAATGGTAAATTCGGCATGGCACAAAAACAGTAAAAAGCCTCCCATCAGCTCTGAACAAGCCGCCTCATAACTCACTTCTTCATCTTCTTCTTCTTCTTCTTTCTTCTTTCTTCTTTCTTCTTTTTCTCTCTCTATATCTGAAAGCGAGGCGAGCCAGGGTTTTAATATACACGCCATTGCAGACACAGCTGCAGCTACAGTGAAACGCTGTCGTTTTGGGACTTTGAGGGTTTTAATTTACTCGGCAGTTAACAAGTACTACTCCTCCTTCGTCTTTGGTGAGAGTTTCTCACTTTCTCTTCCTCACTCTCACTGTGTCCAAAAAAAAAAAAAAAAAAAAAAAGGAGAAAAGAAAAAGAAAAGTCTTTTAACGCCATGAACGAGATTTATATATAAATGTCTGTATATATTTTTGCATTATTGTCTTATGTTCTCTCCAACTCTCTTAGTCTTTACTTTATAATACTCTCTCTTGCCTTGCTTCAGATCGAGTTGAGGGGGGTCTTTGGAACGACGTCGTATTACGTGAGAACTTCAGTAGGGAAATGCTGGACTACGAATGGGGGAACCCATCTCAGATCATGCTCTCCGGCGAGGAGCCGCCGCAGGATTCTGACCAGACTCGCCAGATATTCGATCACTACCACCAGACCTTTACCGACGGCCTCGTCGCTCCGGCCGCCGCCTTCTTCCACCACCAGAGCCAGCCTCAGCCCGCTCATATCCACTCCTTCTACGACCCACGCGCCTACAACCCCACGTACCATGCTCCCCCGCCGGGGATGCTGTCGCTTGAGCCGCTGGCCGGGACGTCCGCTGGCGGGGGGACCGGGTTCATGGTGGTGCCGAAGAGCGAGGAGATGGTGCCGGCGGCGGAATTCACGGCCAGAATTGGGCTGAATTTGGGGGGGAGAACTTATTTCTCCTCCGAGGACGACTTCGTGAACCGGCTCTACCAGAGGCGGTCTAGACCGGCCGAACCCGGTTCGGCAAACTCGCCGAGATGTCAAGCTGAGGGCTGTAATGCCGATCTCACCAACGCCAAGCATTACCACCGCCGCCACAAGGTCTGCGAGTTCCATTCCAAAGCCTCCACTGTCTTCGCCGCTGGGTTGACTCAGCGATTCTGCCAGCAATGTAGCAGGTTTTCTCAAATTACCAAAACACCCTTACCGCGAAGCTTCCATCTATATTCAATTAAAAAAAAAAAAACTAAAAAACCAACACAGGGAAAAAAAAAAAAAGAAAAAAAAGAAGAAAACACATTTTAACTGTTTTGATTTGTTTTCAACGACCTTTTAAACACTAAAATGACGGAAATGCCCTCGAAGGAGTGGGAGTTAAATGAATGGAACTAATGATTGGTGAGCGCCGTACTTGGGGAAATCCCGAGGGCATTTGTGTCCTAATGTTTGTATAATTCATGTTTTTACGTACTGTTTGTTTTGCTTTTGTGCTTTGCCTCTTATGGCATACTAATCAGAGATTTAATTTCTCTTCCCCGACGCCGCCGTACAGATTCCATCTTCTCTCGGAATTCGACAACGGCAAGCGCAGTTGCCGGAAAAGATTGGCCGACCACAACCGCCGCCGCCGGAAATCTCAGCAGCCCATCCAAGATAACCACAAGCCGCACCAGCACCACCTCGAAAATCCCCGGAATTTATCTTCCGACAACGTCACAAGTACGATGAAATAGCCGTAAATTTATTTCTATGTTTTTTTTCCGAAAGTTTTCATTTTGTACTGAAACTTTTGTTTTTTTTTTTTCTGTAGGGTCGCCGCCGGACTCCGGAGCTCACTCGTCGTCGTCGGTGACGGTGGCGGTGTCGCCGCCGCGAATGACGCTGGAATGCTTCCGGCAAAGGCCGTACCAAACAACGTCGTCGTCAGCGTCCTCAAGCTCACTGTTTTTCCCGAGCGGGTGATTTCCAGGTCCCCGGAACGACGTCGCATTCGCGTTCGGCGCCGTCGGAGCTCTCAGTTTTCCGTTACTGGGTAAATTTCCATCCATAAAACGACGCCGTATCGAGTGGAAGACCTAGTAAAAATAACGTGGTGTGGTGAAGAAGAAGGGATAGGTATCTTTCATCACATTAACGTGTAGTATCTTTTATTTTCCTTTCATTTTAATGTTTGGAACATTTATTTTCTTTTCCGGGAGAAAAAAAAAAAGTGTAGCTCTAATTCTCAGCAATCTAAGAAATATGATTCCGGGAAAACCGATTCCGTTTGGTTTGTGGGTGTAGGCCAAAATTTCCATTCTGGGGGGGTGTATTATTTTCTTTTGGCCTGGCACTGTATATTTTCCTGGAAAATGCATGCAGAGAAAGAAAAAAAAGATGGGGAAATTCAAAATTGTCTCATACATGGAGGCTAATATTATTGATTAGAAAGAAGGGCCCACATCAACAACCGTTGGTTCGATCAAACGGTTCAAAATCATTGATCAGAGGGAATGTGGACCATATATTATTGTGGTAGGAAGGCGATGGCGATATCTCAAGTGGGGTCCATTGGTGGGGTAGCGGTCCTGAATCATATAGGATCCCATTCACACTATAACCATCCATCTGCCTTACCGTTTGTGTGTGTGTGTGTTTGTGTTTTTTTTTAAATAATTTAAAAAATAAAAATAATAAAAAGGAGGAGGGTTGTTTCCGATAATAATATCTAAACTGGAGACATGAATGAAGGACAGTTGAATGAGTGGTGGGGGTTTGACAAGTGAGGGGGGGTCTGCAATTCTTTGAATATTAATGGCCCTTTTCTTTGTGGAGGTTGTTGATGTACATGTATATACCCCAAGCCAGCTTCTTTTATCCTTTAAACCACACCCCCCCCCATATAGATATTGACAAAAATACCAAGTTAAAATGATGGGAATGGGTAGTTCTAAAGTGGGAAAATGAATGATGAAACTGATCAAAAAATCTACCAAGTTGTAAGAATTCGTTTTTTATTTTATTTTTTTATTGTACTTTTTTTTGCCAATGGGTTTTTTTTTGTCAGTTCCACATCTTCATGTTGCTTTTTTTTTTTTTGCCTTCCAAGATTCCAATGCTTAGCGAGGATCATTCTTGCGTATCTTCGTGGTTAGGGTCTTCAATGAGGCAGAACCATTTCCCTTATTTCTTCGAGCTGGCTCGGTCAGCTGATTAGCTTCGGCTTCGAGTGAGCCATTGAGCTCGAAGCTGACTCGAAATGTTAGAGTCGATCGACCATTCATGCTATTCGAAAAATTTCCTTGAGAAAGCTCGAAAATATTTTGTATATAAAATTTAAAGTTTCTTTTCAAATTTGATATCTTTTATTTTAGGGATGTCGTAAATAATATATCTACATTTTTATTCTTATGATCATGCGATTTTATTATTTATTCAGTTATAAATATATTTATTTTAAAATAATTAATTTTCTTTAAAGAAAGATCTTAAAGAGAATAGGATATTATTAATAAATTATATTAATAAGTTAGTTTTATAAAGTGATAAATATATATATATATATTATCTGTGGTCTCACACCAAGTGGATATATAATAATTAGAGTCTTGTGAAAGCGAAGACAGCTCGCGACTGCTGAAGGCTCGGCTGATCAGCTGGTCAGCTGAAGCTGAGTAAGGCCGACTCGGAGCAATTCGGCTTCGAATATTAACGGCTAGTCGAAACTCATTTCCAGTAAGGCTCATTCGAGCTCGAGCTCGACTTCAGAGACGTTAACCACTGACTAACTCGCTAACTCGAACTCGACTTCGCATCAATAAGACTCTATTCCACGGTCATTATTTTACCCTAGGTGGAAACATGTTTTGCTACAAAAAGTGAAGTTAATATTGTTTAAGGTTATTTTGAAAACATGCATCATATTTATAAATATAAAAAAATATTAAAAATATTTTAACTCCTAATTATAACGTACCTTTTGCTTTTTTCAAAAAATACATGCTGGAATAATATTTAAAAGTTGCTTTTCAAAACCTTTGTAAATTACTTCTCAAATGGAATCTTAGGACACCTTTGGAGCTTGGTTGGAGTGGTAAAGGGTTGGACGAGTTGTTTATAGAGATCCCAAGTTCGAAACTCTATGAGAATAAAATATTACAACGAAAAAATGGAATCTTAGCTCTGTTAAGCACCTTTTTTTGAAAGAAAAATAATTTTATTGATTCAAATTTGCTTTTTATTCGATAGAAAAATATAATCAAATTCACTAAAAACTTTAAATGATAAAACAACATTCAAGTTAATAACATAATGAATCGATTCAAAGCCTATACATTTGATAATTCTATGATAACTACAATACATATAACTCTAGTTCTATAGCATATAGACGATCATGATTTGGCTTAATGTCTTTGCTTGATTTGTCATTCGAATCACATATCACAATAAAGCTTCGCAATAAGTCGACGAAAATCAATATGTCGTATTTAGATGACACAAACCACACGTCGTATAAAATGATGACAAATAAAAAGTAAAAGTCTTTTTTTTTTTTTTTTTGTGATTTCAAATCAAGAATGACAAAAAAAAATCATTCATCCTTAAAAAAAAAAAAAAAGGGTAGAAAGAACAATACGAGATAAAAGAGAAAAGGAAAGACAAGTAGGGTTTTGAAGTTTGAAGGCTGTAAAATATGTTGTTTTAGTACAATGTTGGTGATGGACACTGTTTCTTGCCGTTCTGTTTAGCACTTGTTTGTTAAAAAAAGATAAAAAAAAAAAGGTTTGATAATCATTGTTTTCAAGTTTTCCAAAAAAGAAAAAGAAAATTTAATTATTTTTACTTGTTTTTTTTAGAGTAGTTCAAAAGATAATCATACAAACATATCAAATAAATAAAAATAAAATATTAGATATAAAAATTGTATTTAAAATATTAAGAATAGTTTTAAAACTTGTAATAATTTTTCAATTCTCAATTATTTTTACGAGTAAAATATTGATTGGAAATTAAAACACAAAAAATAATTTTCTTAAAAAATAAAAACTAAAAATAAGAAACATCTATTAAAACAAAACAAGACAAAAAAACTTTTTATTCATTTAAATTTGGCCTAAGATTCTTCCATTCAAATGAATTTTTCTCCCACCTCTTAACACGCGTGTGTTTTCTTTATTTTTATATGCATTACATACTTTCGATGAATTTTTAATGTATATACATATTGTGACAAGCCCCAATTTTTTTTAAAAGTTAAACACTTTAGTTATATTATAATAAATTGTTTTCACTATAACTTGAACTCGGGACCATTTCTTTCTTATACATTTACCTTTTGAAATGTTAAATACTCTACCGTATGAGCTAGGTATGGTCATGCATAATTTATTATTTCCTTTCGTTTTCATCTTCCTTCTAAACATTATTCAATAACACATGAATGAATCTCCTATTTTTTTTTCTTCTTATATTTTATTATACACCTCTCTATCTCTCTCTTCTCTCTACATGTAATATAATATTCACTTATTATAGAATTTTTAAATACTATGATTGTTGGAACAATAAAAACCATTAGAAAATTCAACCACAAAAGCCATGCAGTTATATTTAACAATAAACGTAACACATGCATGCATAAATGAACACATATATCAATCTCATTAGTTTACGTTGATCATACCTATAATTATTTTATATTATATAATTTTATTTATTTTTGGAAATGGGGATGGAGGATGTAGGGAACTTTTTGAGTATGGATGATTTAAAATATTAATGATTATAAAAAAAAAAGGTGATCGTGAAAGATAATGTTTGTTTTCGATTAATACTATATTGTTGATTGTTGTCTTTCATGGAGAAGCTTCCCTTTTAATCATTTTGGGAGCCTCCCTTGCACCTTCCTGGAAAATACAGTGGTGGTCCCTTCCTCTTCCTTTTTCTTTCATTTTCCTTTTCCTTTTCCTTTCTGCCTTAGGAATGTCAAGAAACTTTGTTTGGTTTCTTAGAAAGATGGGAGGAAAAACAAACATGATCTTTCATTCCCACTGTTTTTCCTTTTGTCTTTGTAATTAATGGGACCATTTTCCCCCACAAACAAATCAATCTTTTCATCAAAGTACTTTTTTTTTAATAATCGTTCTAGTCAATTTTCGTGCACTTCAACTTATTTTATGGGACCTTAAAATTAATAACTAGATAAATCTTTCATGATCATGAGAGGACTCAAATTATTGATCATTTAAGAGCAAACTCAAGATCGGGTTAATTAAACTACCCGTTAGGGTTTAAACATGATACCAATTATTTATGTATTGTTGCTTGAAATTTAAAATTAAATTAAATCAAATTGTGAATAGGAAGGGAGTTGTTAATTAATTCCCTTATTAATTTTTTTAAGAAAAAAAATTAGAATTACCATGAATTTGAACTGTACATGGAGTGTACTGTTGTTTTTCACTTTAGGATTGGAACATGAGTACAATAATTTTCTGAATTCATTAATGACCATGTTTTTCTTTTTTTGTATTTTTCTCACATAAATACTCATCTTCGTATTCATATTTAATAATTTGTACTATCAAAAGAAATGATCTGCAACCTTGGGTTAGAATTTGTCCGTTTCGATTTTCAAAAATTCAAAGAAAAGTACAAGAAGAAAATAAAAATAAATTTAACTCCAGTTTATGTTGAAAAAGGTGAAAGTGGTATTGAGATATGATATTGGGTAGGAAGGATCACATCCGACCAATCATCACAAAGCATTTGGACTATAGAGAAAAGTCTCTTTCACCTCAATATTTGTGTTTTTATCTTTATCCCTTGTTGGAAACTCAAGGGAAGCTTACTTAATTATGCCCTTTTCCTTTTTTTATTTTTATTTTTAATTTTTATTATAAACGTAGGACTACAAAGTCTAAATAATTAAATGATTATATTTTTCAAATATTAGATTCTTTTAATAAAATATAAGCAAACGAGGCATATATGTATTTCTACAACATTCAAATGAAAAGTGGATAGATGTTAAATATATATATATTTTTAAAATTAAATATTTTAATTATAATATAATAAACTTATTTTACTATGACTTGAAATAGGGATTCCTTTTTTTTTTTTTATGTCTTAATTTTTTGAAATATTAAATATTTTATCACATGAGTTAGATGTGATAGACAAACGTGTTATATATATATATAATTTGGTTTGTGCATGTCAATTTTCCTTATTTAAAATGTTTGAAAATTGAAAAGTAGCTTTTTGACTCTAACCAAGGAAGAGTATTAATAACGAGTATAAATTATTATTTAACGTAATCCTATGTTTAAAATATTGATGAGATGGAATAAAATATAATGATAAATAACTTGTTTCGTAGTTAACACTGAAACGACACCATTATTGAATCAATAAAACTTGTATGACTATGGTCTCACAATTTTATAACAAAGAGTCATTTGTTTATCACATCTACGAGGTCTAATTATTTTATATCTTCATCCCATTTATACGTTTAAGGTTCTAAATTTGAATTGCAATCATTGGTTCATTATTTTTTATTCAACAAAAGATTATATAGCTTTATATAAATATGATATTATAATTAATTTGAATGTGGAGAAATTATTGAGCAAGGGAAAGGGAGGATCATTATTAATAGAAAAGGCATACGATGATGATGATGATGATGAGGAAGATTTGAGTTTTTGAAGAAATAAAACACTTTTACAAATCCTCCCTCTTTCTGTCTTTCATTAAAGAAAGGGGACCCTTTACTCTTATTTCTTTATTGCAAACCACTAACTCAAGCATCATCATCATCACGCCAGGACGATTTCAAACCCCTCCACGTGAGAGGGTTTTTATTTCTTTTCTTTTTTGGGTCTCTAAACCCATACCATGATCAAGTATTTCAACACTAACTCATTCCTATACTTATATTTAACCTAAATTCCATAAATTTAAGCTTTTAGAATAATTAGTTATTCAATATATTATTAGACTTTGGTTTAACAGAAGGTTACCAGTTCGACTCACCTTTTATGTGGTTTGAATATTCGTTATCCATTTGTTTAATTTAAATGTCGCGACAGAGTTCCTTTGATCCTGTGTCGTGATAGGGTGTGGTCAAGGTTGAAAGGCCTTGTGTCGGGACATAGAAATTGTGTCGCGACAGGACGGCGCAACAGGTGCGCACCGGCGTGCACGACAGATGAGAATATGCATGCGCGACAGACTTTCCACAATTTTCTAACACGACAGAATTCTCAAAGTTTTTTGTTATGACAGAGTTTGCTCAACCTCGTGTCGCAACGGAGATTCCGTGTCTCGACAGGGCTTGGGGCTAAGGCAATCGAAACGCGCGATAGAGTGCGTGACAACGCGCACGATAGCGAGTATAGCGCGTACAGTATGCACGCGACAGTCCCGCGCTATTGCATTGTGTCGTGTACTGTTTGGTCATTGTTTATGGACACTATGACCCTAGTTATCCAGTCCCAGCCCCAGCCCCAGCCCTAAACTCTGTCACGACATTAAAGGTTCATACAATATTTATTTTGGTTTGTTTATCTCTTTATATGTAAATATAGAGTTGTCGCACATGAGAGGGAGACTCATAATCTTATAAATTTGAGCTTTAAAAATAGTTGATTATTCAATACACGTGACACATGAAAGTGTCCTCGGTGGTGTCCATTACGCCCCTTCATTTACTTCAATTGGATCCAAGGGGCTACAATAATAATGAGATAGTGCCCTTTGGTGGGGGCCTTTCCCCTACCCTTGAAGCTTATTATGTATGTATATAGTAATTGGAGGGATACTTTAAAATGAGTTGGGGGAAAGACTTTCAAGACAACCCAACCTTTTATTTTAAGGTCATGATATTTGTTCCTTAGAAGATGCTAAGGGAAGACATTGAAAGGAAAAAAAAATGAAAAGAAACAAAAAAGATAATGAAAGAAATCTAATTTTTAATACAATTATTTATGAAAAATTTAAGAAAAATAAAATTTATTCCATATTTTATTATGTTGTAGCATGTGACTTATATTTAGAAAAACATATTTATGGAGAAAGAAAAAAAGCAAATGTCAAAGTTTAGCATAGTGTAGCAAAAGCGTTTGCCCTTTTAAGTTAGTATTCTTTTTGTTAGGGGTTGAAATAATAGGTTAAAGGTGTGGGGTTATGGTATGAGGTCAAGGGGTACTTTCAAAATTTTATCATACTAAAGTTATTATAAATGCCGTCTTATATAAACCATAATTTTATATAGGGTGTTGCTATATGATATCACTCATGGTGTAAAAAAAAAGTGATCATAATTTTATAAAGGTAGTGATTTTTGTCATTTATTACAAAGAAGGGAAGAAAATGGGTAATAGATATTTATGTCATTTAACTTTTACATTTTTCAAGTTTACCTTTAAAAACTTTATATTTTTGGAAATTATGTCTGATATCATAATGTCACAAAACATTTTCCTTTTATACAATGAAAAGAATGAACCGTCGTTCCAGTAGACATGAACATATTGATGAACAACTTAAATATATGTGTGCATACCTTTTTGTTTTTTTCGATTCTTCATCATTGATTGTTGCATGTTAAACAAGAGATATTAAAAATGAAAATTTTAACTTCTTTTCCCTTTTATTTTCTATTTTTAAGGAAAATAGGAAAAAAAAATCATAATATTTTTCTTAACATTTTCTTTTATATATTTTCCTCATGTTTTCAGTGTCATCCAAATTAGAGGAAAATGGTTTTGTACAGTATTTTATTTCCTTTCCTTGTCATTTTCCAAAACCAAACATATTTTATGAATATTCATATTCATCTATTTTTGTTATTTCTTTCAAATGTAAAAGAATCTCACTATAAAATATATTTTTTAATAATTTTTTAGAATAAAGGCATGAAAACAAATTTAATTGTTTATTATTTTCAAAAAACATGTTTAATAATTGTTTTGGATTTGATTTAAAAAAATAAGTGTTTTGGATTTCCCGTTATATGTTTTTAATTATTTTAAAATTAATAAAAAAAAAAATACAAGTTTGTTTGATGGAATTTTAAAAAACAATTTTTAGAAGTCGATAAAAACAATTTTACTCGTCCTTTAAGGCTGTGTTTTGTTATGGGGAAAGTACAAAGCAAAGAAAAAGAAAATTGATTTTCATAGTGGGGATATTTAATAAAAAATCTTAAATAAAATAAAATAAAAATAAAAATTACATATTTTAAAATTATTTAATCTTTATATCAAGAGTTAAAAAAAAAAAACTTTAATTTTATTTTCTTTCATTCTACTTTTTCTTTCTTGTTTTTTTTTTCTTATATTTTTCCTCATATTTTCAAAAAACCAAGCACCCTAAATTAAAAAAAATAAAAATAAAATAAAAACCTGCTCTAAAACTCTAAACTGTTCTTGAAAACTTGGTCATAAAAAGCCTGACGGGACAGAATTAATTAGAAAATATTTAAAGCAAACAGTAGAAAACAAAGTATTACTAATGCTCTGACATCCCATACACGTATATGAAAAGGGAAAAAATACATAAATATAAGCATATACCATTATGTTTCAAAAAAAATAAAAAAAGTAAATACCAATATGAACATTTATTGAGGTTTCATTCAATTTTTCATCAGATGATGAATCATACTGTATCTTCCTTTACATGCAGATGCAGGCACCCTTGACTGCATCTCACCCAGACTTTTTGACAGTCTCAAAACTAAAGAAAGAAAGACGGGTCTCTGAATACTCACTCAGGCATTAGTTGAAGGAGAGATATCACTCTTCTGACAGAGATAGAGATCAAATTTCTGACAGGAACAGCTTTTCTCCATGCAGTCGTTTGCTATAAATTAATAATGCAAAATGAATTTAATCAGTGAAGATTGAAGAATGAAATAAAATTTTCTTGGAATCCAAACACATGCATGCTCCAGTAAAAGTAGAGACTAAAGACTGATATTACTTCATGGAGAAGGCATCAAATTGTTTTGTCAGCTGATCTGCTTATATGAAAACCCTTTGAAGCCGAAGCAAATAACATCTATATGATTTGATCAAGTCATTATTAAATGATATCAAAAAGCCAGTCCTTGAGAACCGTACGAGAGAATTTCATCTCATACAACAGTTTTGAGCAGAATCATCCAAGTACCAGTTGAAATTGATATATAATAGAAAGGTTAAAACTTCTGTATTTGTACCTCAAATTATTCATTAGTACACACCATCTGAAAATGGATTGAGAATGTGGGAATTATAAGTTATCAAAAGATCTGTTGAGCGAACAAAAATTAATTATACAGTGCCAACTAATTCCTACAATGATACAATCAAACAACATGAGTTCCTTCCAGAGAATTCCACAACTCTGAACATTCTTCTTCTTCCTTCGACTTATCCCTCATAGACAATAACCCGAAAGCCGAGCTAGGAGCCTGCATGAGGTCCAATGTCACGTGCCCGTTGGCTTCATGGAACCGGTCCCAGCCACGAGACTCCGGGAACGGTTGGTGCTGGTGGGGAATGAGGGAATCCGATCCTGGTTGCTCTCCACCGGAATCCTCCATTCCATGGTGATGCCAATGCCAGTCCCGGTCTAGGATCAGCTGTCTAGCTAAGATGGATGCCCGGTTTTCAGCGATCAGTTCCCGGAGAGCAGCACTGGATCTTAAGGACAGTTCTGCGGAGGACACCCAAGAATCCGACTTCGATGACAGAAGAGAGAGAGCACGTCCTGTCGGCGATGATAGATATGCGAATCTCCCGCTCATCAGTTTATTAGCAGCTGAGAAGCAAAACCATGCCGTATGAATTCAATCAAGATACTACATTATATATATATATATATATATATATATATATATATATATGATATCATAAGCGCAACTTGGATATTAGGGCTCCTTGATTCCTTCACAAGAAAATGTGATAAGTAATGATAATTCTTCAAGGAAATTGTTTCATATGCATATCCGTTTTTTAATCTTTGGCCTTCATTTTCTTGTACTTTATGGTATTTTTTCTGATTTTCTGAATAGGATTCCGAGTTTTGATGAACTAAAAATGGCTACTAAGATGGATTCTCAAGCAAAATGAATGCTATATATGCTGATGAATTCAAGGCCTCTGAACTAACAGAATATACGCAACACATTTCTGCATCAAAAGATACAAAAACTGAAATCTAAAGATCACAGAAGAAGTTTGTAACTGAAAACAAAACAAAAATAAAATAGAAGCCCTCCTGAAATGTACTGTCCATCTAAAGTCAGTAAGTGGAAACCCATATTACAATGACGATGCAGGATATGAACCTTTAGTTGGTCTAGCCTCGGGTTTGCCCTCCAATGATTACTAGTTCGAGGTAAAACTTGCCCGTCTAATTTCAAGGTCTAAGTAGTTAGCCGAGATGTGCATAAATTAGCCCTAACACATATGATAATCAAATAAATAAAGCATATGAGCAATTTTTTTGTTCTTCCCCTAAAAAGTTAAAGGCTCATGCTAAGAATGAAGTCAGGTAGCTTAATAGGTCAGGGTTATTCTATCATATTACTATTTAAGTCAGCTAAATCTCAGTTGATGCAGTAATCAACTTCAATTGGTATGACAGGCACCACAAGAAAACTCACTTTTCCCCATTGATACACTATTGGAATAAACATTCAGCACAGACGTCGAAAAAAATTTAGGCAGTTCCTTTAATGAGAAGTGGGTTTTCATAAACTTCTTGGATACCTAACTGGATACCTAACTAGATAATATGACGAGGCATGAAGAAGTGATTGAACTTAATAGGCTTTGATTTTTTACAAGGGTTGAACTAACAGATTAGGAAAAGGTGAATATGAATACAGTGCACATGAAAATGAATAGTAAGGGCCTGTATGGTTATTTATAGTATTTTAGAACTTTTTTTTTTTTTTTTTCTGAATAATAAGTAGAACAAAGAAAATATTTTTTGTTCCCTAGAAATAAGAATAAGGAAAACATAGACAACACATTTGGTTCCCATTTTTTTTGTTTTAAAAAACATGGAAAATACATAAAACACTAAATTCAGAGAATAAGAACAGTTTTATAAGAATACCGGAATGGTGTTCTTTGTGTTTTTAAAAACTGTTTTCTAAGAATAAACTTCAAAAACAGGAACCAAACAGGCCCTAATGCTTTGAATCAAAGATGACGAGGAAACAATGAAGTGGATGCTTGCATATTGACTGGTTAATTTTGAGGAAATTATGATATTTATGCTTTTAAGACTACATAATTTTACCTACAGATCGAATACCAAAAACGAAGCAGGGAATTCATCAAATTAATCACTATTAAGTATTAATACATAACATAATGCAACTTCATGCAATCGGGGTTAAGATTATAGTCGGATGCATTAAATATCATTTCATAAACTTGTAGTCATCAAGCCTTTATCAAAAATTAAAACATTTGAACTTTTCAGGTAGGATTCCAGTTATTGCAGTCCCAGACTTTCTTACCCAATTTGTAAAGCTATTCAACATTTAGGTCTAGCATGAATAGTGAAAACATTCCAAAGAAAATCTAGCATAGATTGTGATTCTGTGGATGATAAATAAAACTTAGAACCCTAAAAGGGAAATAATTTCAATGATTTCTTGGTCTCATTTATTTTCATCTATGCTAGTACCTGATTCCATGAGAATGCTCAGATGGATGATATAGTAAACAAAAAGGTGAATGCATTCATGACAAACTGCCAATCCCATGTTAAAATTTAATACTACAAGAAGAAAATTCAAGGAAACAGAATATCCAGAATCAGGAGAGAGAGCCAGACAAATATGACACAGCTAGGCATTATGTAAAACAAGTAATATAAATGCAGCCTGGACTCAAATGGATCCTAATGATACGGTTTATTTTCTTGATAACTGTGGATGTCTGGCCAACTTATGCACACCTCAACTAATAGGAACTAATAGGGTAAATCGTCCGATGTCTCCAAGGGTACTCAAACTAATGATCGTGGGGGAGCAAACCTGAGGCTGGACCAACTGAGCTGCCCCTCAAGGTTATCCTAATGATAATTTTAATTTTTATAGCTAAGAGGAAAACTTGTGAAGCTATGAGAGAAAATAAGCTCCCCCTAAATGAAAGTAGCAAAATAAAAAATCACCTACAGACCAGAAAAAAACAAGACACTGCTAATCTCAATCTATTTAATTTAGTAGAGTAGGGAGTCGAACCAATAAAAATGGGATTGGTAATGAAATACCTTGAGAAGGGTTTCTGGCAACAGAATCATGGGAACTCTTTCTTCTTCGCTCATTGTGCCCTGCTAATCTCCTCCTGCAGCTCCTCTTTGAGTCGTCAAACTCTGACACTGCATGAAACCTACACTCACCCACCCCCATCAACCTATATGTATTAATATTTTATAATTGCAGCTCAATCAATCATCCGGACAAAGGAAGAAGTGTGTATATTTATTAGCTTGGTTGCTGGGAAAATATAATAGGGTTTATGACTCATGAAAAAGGAAATTTTCGAAAAAAAAAACGGAGGAAGTCCTTCTATTGAGAGGATATTATTATTACCTACTACACTGTTGACAAAACCGCTGCTCTGAACCAAGAACTACTACTTTGGGGGCCTTTGAATGCATCTCACAAACCTTATGCCGCCGATGGTAGTCCTTGGCATCGACGAGGGCTACGTGGCAACCCTCCACCTGGCACCTCGGCACCGTCGCCGGGGACCCTACGACAGAGATGGCCGTGGCCGACGACTGCGACGGCCCTCCGCCGTAATAGGGCCGACCCCTCTTGTCCGTGGAGATCCCCGGCGTGGAGTCCTCGAAATATTGCCTCTTCCCGAGCTTCAAGCACATCAAGTGCGGGTCTGGGTGGAGCTGAGACCCGTCGCCGCCGTAAAGCGACGGCTGGTGATGGTGGTGGTGGTTGTGATAGTACTGCACGTCAGCAGTGGCCTGGTGGTGGGGAGGGAACATCAGTGGGTGACCGACGCCGGCGTCCGGATGGGCGGCGGCGTCGTCGGTGAAAGAATTGCCGGTGCAGTTCCAGTCAAACCGGGATGGTCCTCCTCCTCCAAGGTCTCGAACATCCCATGCAAAGTGGCTGCTGCTGCTATTATTATTACCATTATGCCCTCTGTTGCCGTTAAACGAGTTCCCGCCGTTTTCCATAACTCCCCTTTACCTGGAGTGGGGCGATGATGATGATGATAAGAATAGTAGTAGTAGTAGAAGTAGGGTGGTAGGGGATTGGGTAGTATGATGACAGTGGTGGGGGGGACTGAAAATATTGCATAACAGTAGAGAGATGGAGATTTGGGTGTTGTCTTCTATTAAAGAAGAAAAGATTTAGAGAGAGAGAGAGGAAGAAAGAGTCAGATTGAAGTGAAGGGTCTCCCCTGCTTCTGTGTTCTCTACCAATGGGGTTAAGTGCTCAAGAGATAAAGCTGCAGTCCTGCCAGCTGAGACAGAAAATATGGGGGGGGGTCTTGAAACGTGAGAGAGAGAGAGAGCGAATGAAGATGAAGAAACCCATGTGTGGTTGCACACGTGTTAGGTCCTTCCACGTGGCATCCATTCATTTGCTGAGAAGAGTCAGCTCAGCTCAGCTCAGCTCAGCTCTGAGAACCACATCTCCCCCTCCTTTCCCTTTGCTCTGATAAGACGGAAGAGGGAATAGGATGAGCGAGAAAAAAAATGCCCATTTAGGGAAGCATAACCTTTCCTCCACGCGCCTCCTCCTTCCTCTCGGCTTGGTCCACTTGGAAGTTGGAACCAAGCCGAGAGGAAGGAGTTTCCCACCACCCAAGCCAAGAGTCATGACCATGTAGTAGGCGGCGGCGTTTCCCCCACACGCGCCTCCGGGAGCGTGAGCCTGATATTCCTCAAGATAGTTTGTAATATATATCCTCACCATCTCTCACTCACCTGCTCCTTCAAATACTAGAAATATCTACTGATTAATAATTCCTCTTTAGACGTGGTTGGGTAAGCTTAGCGAGAAATAAGGGCAGAGGATAAACCTCTTTTCTTTCTCCATGGACCATGCATGAATCCCCTTCACCCTTCTTTCATTTTCAAATTTCAATTAACCTCTCTCCCAATAAATATTCAAAATTTACCATAATTTAATAAAATAAAAATAAAAGCAAAGTCCTCAAAACCATTACCATTAAAATATCCAAATATTATAATGGAATGTTAAGATATAAAAATACCCCATCAAATCATTTGTTAAGTTTAAATGTAACATGTTCATTATTGACTATATTATATAACAAACTTTTGCTAAATGAAATAGACTGTTTTTATTAATTAACAAATGGGTAAGTAAGCATGTTAATGTTCATATGTTTTATAACCATGTAAATTCAACACATTTTTGTCTTAACAAATTAGTTACTAATTATTTTTATTGAAGATGTTTAATGATTTGGGGATTTTACTTTTACTTATATTCTTTACCGTCTTTGATTTATAGCACTTTAACCTAATTCCCCCTTTAATATAAATATTTTATATGTTTAGGAAAAGAAAAAAGTTAGGGGGGGTTGGAAAATAATTCAACCCTTCGTTTCTTCATTTAATGCAACACAGACTGTAAAGGCTTGTTCACTCAGTCCAGAAAAGGGGAGGGCCATACACGTGTCGAAATGGGTCCCATCCTAAAGATCTCCCCCAATGCAGCAAAGATTGACCCAGATTGGCGTGATCGTGACCACTGACCACTCCTCGGTATTCTTTTTGAATGCATTGCACTCATCTCTGGTTAAATTATTTTTCTACCTCTCCTCCAACAGATCACAGTCCACTGGTTCATTACGGATGGTATTTTTGTAATTTTCCCCCAACTTGAATCCCATTTTCTTACTCCAATAATGAATGGGACACGCTTGGGCTTGGGCTTGCACCCCTTTTGCCTGCGGTAAAATGGTAAAAAAAAAAAGAGAAAAAACGGATGGGACAAAAGACTGTAAAAAAACCTGCACCACGCGCCCATGAGTGAGGTGGCAGGAGATACGGGGCGGATCCATTTTGTCGTGAGGTTCACGCGGTAGGTATGTGGGGGAAGGATGTGGATTAGCGAGTATTTATTCCACAATTGGAAGATAAGGACTTTTGGCAGTCTTCTTTACAGTATGTTAAAAAAGCACTTCTTAGCTGCCTCTTCCTGACATTGATGGGCACTTGTCAATTTTTGGGACATAATTGTCATTTCATTTTCCTCTATTATCCAAATAATACACCGCTTCTCAAAAACCAACAAATTTAAAAATGTTATTAAATTATATGATTTTTTCATTATATTACAACCAAATTTTAATATTTTTTAAATTAAAATTAAATAGATTGAGAGGAGTATCAAGTATGAATGTATGTGAAAAAGATTCCATTCAAATTGTATGTTGGGGAAGGGGTGGTATCCGAAGCAGTGGAACCCATTTCAATAAATGAAAGTCTGGCAGTTGCAGACCATCCACGTGTACGGCCATTATAGTCCACTTTTTATTTTATGATTTTTCTTTTTATTTTTTTATTTTTTGCTTTTGAGGAAAAAATTACAGAGGTTCATCACCACCTTGATACTGGTATCTTTAGTACAGATATGACAGATATAGAAACCTTTACTCAATGAAAATCTCATTTCCACCCCCTCTAAAATAACCCAAAAAAAAAAAAGAAAAAAGAAGAGAGAGAAAAAGAGAGGAGAGAGAGAAATTAGAGAAGTAAGTTCCTAAAAAGCAGGGAGAAAGTAAGAAGATGAAAGGAAGTGGGAGATTGTACTTGCTGAAATGGGTAGTTGACACGTGGCAGTGAGAATTTCCCCCCCATGGCCCCGTACCAAGGGGCAGAGTTGAGGGCAACTGTGAGACATACTATATTGTTCCTTTTAATGAAACATATAAAAGTAGAGAGAGATTTATATATATGTATATGCACATATGATATACCCATTTCCCTATTCTAACTTATATAAAAATTAAATAAAACCCATCTTCACCATCCCCTTCCTTTCTTCACCAATGCCCTTCATCATGGGGGACCATTCTTTTCCTTACTCTCTTTTTTCAGATGGAAGAAAAAGATGAAAGGGGGACCATTTTTGGTTGTCTCTTTGATTCATGCCTTCAATTTTCTCTAACAATTATTCCCCTCTCTTTCTCTCTCTCTCTCAATATTATGGGAAAATTATGTTATCCCTCGCCATTTCAATTTATTTAAAAAATTATGATTAAAAGACCTAAAACCAAGTTCATAACTTGTCAATTTCAATTAATAAAAAATGATGAAACATTTTATAAACGGTCTAACAAATCTAAGATAGGAATTATTTGTGTTAGATATGACCTCATATATAAAGTTTATTAAAATCATCGTACAAAAATTTTTTTATGGACTATTTATTAAATATTTTTTAAAGTAAGGATTCATCTTGGTTTTAAGTCTTTCAGTCATGATTTTTTAACAAATAGTTAGTTAAAAGAGATCAAATAACCCTAAATTTAAAAATATAATATTTACCGTGTTTTAACGACGAATAGCCGCTTTTGAGCAAAATGTTTTGCTCCGGAGTTTCATGTAATTCATTTATCTTTTAAAGAAGATTTATTTTGCGAGAAAAGCAAAGACATTTTTGTTAAAGTAAGTAAAGAATTGATCTGAATCGAATTTCTAAAATAGAGTTTTCAAAAAATCTTTAATTGCTTATGAGGCTCCATAACAGAGAAAAACTAGATTCGAGTTTTCATAAAAGCAAAATGCTATAACTTGTAATAACAAATGAATATATATGAAAAAAAAATCTTTTAATCAAATTACACATTTTTCAAATAAATTGTAATGCAGACCCATTACGTAGTTTTCCCTATTAATATTGAACTCCACATTTCCTATTATTTTCTCTATTTTGTTTACTACAAGAAGTTTGTATTCCAACAAACTTTAACCATATGATGATCATACACGATTGTTTGAGTAAACTTCGCATCTCTTTCTCTATCTTGTATTGTTTTGAAATATTTGGAAATGAAATGATTATTATTATTTTTCTTTCATTTTGGGACAAGTAAACTTACTATTTAGTGTTGATGGCAAGGAGCAACCCACCACCCTTCAAGACTTGTCTGCATGGGGGAGCCCTATAATAAGATAAAGCGGGAACAAAATTATTTGAAAAACAAAAAAGAAGAAAAGGGTAATGGATATTTTGATATTTAAGAAGGAAGTGATTCCATCAATGATGAGTCATGATGGACCCTTTCCAGAGCAGGGATCACTGACCATTATAAATGAAGTTGTGACCCCATGACTTCTCTTCTCAACCTAATCTTGGCCCCCCCACCATCTGCTCTCTGCTTAGCTCTCCCACCTCCCCAATAATTCACCATTCCTGTTCAATCCCCTTTTTATATGCTTATTAAATAACAAGTCATTTTGGTCAAGCTTTTGGGATATTGGATGGCCAGGATACTTTACTTTGATGTGTTTTGGTATTTCAACATTAGGGCCCCTTGATTTGGGACTTTTTTGTGATCATGTTTCCTCATTTGTAGTCATGGCTTCCTTTGCAAGCATGGTTTCCATTTTAATTTTGGCTTATTATATTATTTCTCCCAAATTCACTTTCTAAAGATGCCTTTTGAGTGGTTCCATTCCAAATCTATATCTTACATGGGGAGAGAGAGAGAGAGGAGAGAGAAAATGATTGACAAGGATTATCCAACTTTTTCCTAACTCTCAAGAGATACAGCATTAATGAAAATCTTATGCCATTTTTTCAACTTTAAAATAGGAAACACCTTTTACATCAAGTTCCTTTATTGAAAACAACAAATTGGGCATATAGGGTGCTTAAAAAGTGACTATTATTTTAAATAAATGAATAAATATGATACTCCTAGATTTAGTGATAAAAGATGCCGGATAGAAAAATTAAGATCGAATTCAAAACAAAGTGTTATAATATAATATATAAAGTAAACAAATATAAAAAAAAAAAAAGAGTAAATACGAATTTTTATCCAATTGAACAAAAGAGAGAATGGTAATTGATATTATGAAAACTCTCAAAAGGGGAAAGCTTATGACAAAAAATAGGGTTCAATTTGCTTATATATTATATATGTGCTATGATGGAACTTTTAGTTATTAATTATGGTATATTGTTATCTGATTTTAATTTAGTCATTTTTATTGTCTTACTTAGTAATTTATATGTTCATCCAAATCTTATCTTTTATATGGTTATTCCATTTTAATTGAAAAATAGGTATTGATATATGATACATCACATCGACATATCTAACTTAAGGTACTAGATATTGTTGTTGACTCAAACATTATGTTAGTGTCTTTGTATAATTAATCGACATGTTTACATTAAAGTACTATATATTGTTGTTGACTCAAACATTAAGTTAATGGCTTTGTACGATTATTTTTTTTCAACTATGAACGTGTTTAGGAATGACAAAATTTGATATGATTCATCAATGTAAGTTGAATACAACACGATTTCTCGAGTTTAAGTCAAACTCGTTTAAATCTCTATAATCTATTTAAAAAAACAAATAATTTTTGTGTTAAGAAGATGAAATTAAATTGAATCAACTCATTTAATAATCTTAATGATTAACCTAATTAATGATGTTAATGATGAGCCTATATTACTTTAAACTATTCTATTCATATTGTCTTTCTTTATATGATAGATTAATTTAAATAAAAATATACTTTGTTAAGATATCTAACTTAGCTTGATGATTAAATAGAGCGTTCTAATTAATTATTGAATGAATTAAATGAGTTATCTCCTACATGTATTACTAGTGGCGAAGTTAGAACTTATGGTCATGGCATAGATTATAAGATAAGGGGTGGCAGCCAAGTTCCTTCATTGCTCTACCATTTTAGGGTGGGTATATGGCAAGGTAGCGTTCAAATCTTAGTGCATGTAAGTGTGAATTTTTTGTCAAAGAAATTTTCGAGAGGGCATACGCCCTTCTGGGTATTAGCTGGCTCCATTAATATGTATTACCTATTTGGATTTATGCTTTTCACTTGATTTTCGTATTTATAGAGTGTAGAATAACTAGACATTGTATTAATGCGAACACGACTCATAAACACAAATTGTCAAACTAAAATATATGTTATCTACAACATGACAAGGATCGATTAATCAATATCCTGATTGATGATATGTAAGTGTAATTATTCATGTTCACTATTACAAGATTGAAGTTCAATTTGTCTTATTTTAGCACTACGTCAGAAAGGTGACTACTAATTGATTCAAATAGTGATTAAGCCCCCAATACTGCCATTGGAATGAATCATCTTTAAATTGAAGTGGTATGCATGGTTTTCACGTGTAGTGCATATCTCTTATTTCAACCATAATTATCTAAGATTTTTTGGATCACATTTTATCTTTGGTGGTTGAGGGGCTGCTTTCGAAACATGTTTTCCATGGTGTGAGATTTTAAGCTTGACACGTAATCATTTTTTCCTATCACTTTCTAAAAATGCCACAAGTCTGCAAATATTAAAGAACCACAAAAAAAAAAAAAGGAAGGACACGTTTGGTTACGGTTTTCAAAACAATATCTTGTTCTAAAAAAATTAGGAGAAGAAGGTAAACACAAAGAATATTTTTTATTCCCATTTTTCTTTTGTTTTGAAAAACACAATGGAAAGGTCTTATCTTTCCACAAGGTAGATCGTAACAAAAGTCTTTGTTTCCTTTTTTTCTTCCTTCCTTATTAGCTCTTTACTCCCTTACAATATATATTTACTATTATATTAATCTCCTACTATAAATTCCTCATAACGCATGCTCCTGTATTTTGATACGTCTTTTTCATTTGCTTTTTGCTCTCATGCTCGAGGTGGTTTATCTTCTCGTGTGCCCGAGCTCACCTTACTAATTGCTCAACGTTGCCGAGCTGGGGTTGTTGTCTCGAGCCCTTCTCTACGCGGCTGGATCTAGGTTGGGTCGTTTGAATGGATCCCCCAATCACGCACACGCACACGTGTTCTATGGTCTACCCTACTCCACTAGCCCTCCTAGCGCCATTCCATCCCCTTAGGGTTTAGAAGGACGGTAAAATTCAGCTTTTCCCACGCGCCGCCTAATGCCAAATCATTTGCTCCAGCGCCTTGAGCACTGGACGAGTTAATTTGCTTTTTCTTCTCTAATTTTTTGATTGATTTTTCAATGTTAAAGTGAGTAATTTGAAGCTGGTGTTGTTTCCAAACCCGTATTGTGAAGACCCAAGAAAGGCTTTGAGGGACTCAGATATTTGATAGGGGAAAATCGGCCAACACAATAACAAACTAAATAACAAAGCAAAAAAAGGTAGCGCAATTAAATTCCCCTTTACTTGCAAGAACTTATGAGGAGGACCCGATAAAATGGCGCAAAAGCATAAATCAATAGCCTGCAAGAGACACAATTTGTTTAGCATTGGAAAACCCGCCCAGTAAGGTAAAAATACTTGAATTCGTCAGGACCAAAGAAATAGCTCACTATGATCAATAGAGTGCAAGAGAGTTTCCAATAAGTGCACCAAAACGTGCTATAGCCGGCAATCGAATTAAACGCAGTAAGCTGTCTGAAATAAGAAGAAAAAGAAAGACTAGCCCGAGCGTAAGTGCGGTAACATGCTCCCTGCTTTCCGGATATCGTATCGACGATCTAGGAGTGCGAGAATGAAGTATCACGTTTTGAACTGCTTGTCCCAAAATCAGCCCTCAGCGGTGAGCAGAATCTGCGGTTATGTCGAAAAACAATTCACGGTGGATGTCACGAAAATCACATAGGCTTTTCTTCTCCTCTCTACTGCACTATTTGTATATTTACTTAAATTGAGCACACTCTCTTGTTCCCTAATCTGACCCCTCTCCACTTAAATAAGTGAGACAAGAGGGCCCTCACAATGTTGGGCTTTTACTCCACATAGAAGAATTTAAAACCCGACAAATCTCCCCTCACAACTATGTGGAATGACTATGTCGTGATACCGCGACAAACTTCGAACTTCCTCTTGGTAATGCCTTAGTCATCATATCAACACCATTATCATCGGTATGAATTTTAGCCAGCTCGACAACTTAGCATCAAGCATCCGGTATCCAATGATACCTCGTAGTCAATGTAGACCTTGAATGAAAGGTTGAGTTCTTACCCAGATAAACTAACGCTGACTATCCACAAATAGTAGATATTTATCTTGAACACCAAGCTCCTGCAAGAATTTCTTCACCCTTACCAACTCATTTTGCATGCTTGATGGCAAATAATAAATTCTGCCTACGTAGTAAACAGCTATACACCTCGCAACTTTGAATTTGCCAGTCACGGCTCCCCACAAATTTAATCATATAACCCGAAGTGGACTTCCTGGAATCAATGTCACCAACCATATCTGAGTCTGAGTATCCCACCATAGTAGGCTTATCATCACCAAAACAAAGCATCATATTAACAATACCTCGAAGATCCTCAAATCCATTTCTGACATTCTGATACTCTACTTAGGTTTGACAAAAATCTCTTGTAGTACCAACAACATGTACTTCTCCTGGTCTTGTGCACGCCATTGCATACATCAAACTTCCCACCGCAGATGCATAAGGACCCCGTTGCATATATAATTTCTCATCTTCATTTGATGGACTTTGTTTATTCGGCTTAAAATGAGTAGCAAGTGGAGTGCTTACCGCATAGCCTTTCCATGGAATCTACGCAACACTCTTTTAATGTAGTGTTCTTGTGACAGCCACAACTTTTTCTCCTTTCCATCACGGATGATTCTTATACCGAGAACATGTTTAGCAGCTCCCATGTCCTTCATGGCAAATGACTTTCCTAATTGCTCCTTTAACCTGTCAATCATGGAAACATTTTTCCCAACAATAAGCATGTCATCAACATATAATAACGGGATAATGAAGTCATCATTAGAAAACTTTCGACAAAGACATAATGGTCGAAGTAGTCTTCATGTAGCCTTAGCACACATAATAGACTCAAACTTCTTGTACCTTGCACCGGGCTGCTTCAAACCATATAGGCTCTTTCTAAGCCTACACATAGTCTTCTTTCAGCTTCAACATGAAACCCATCGGGTTGCTTCATATGAATCTCTTAACTCCAAATCACCATGAAGAAAAAGCGGTTTCACATTTATTTACTCTACCTCCAAATCAAGGTAGCGACCCAGACTCAACCGGAGTTCTAATGGATGACATTTTACCACGGGAGAAAATCTCATTAAAATCAACGCCGCTTCACCACTAATCGGCACATACCTCGGGAGACATAGTGTTACTTTCATGCTTCACCCTATGAATCCACACATTATCAAGGCCCTCTTACCTTTAGGCAACTTCACTAAATCAAAAGTGTGATTATCATGTAAGGATTTCATCTCGTCCTTCATTGCATCCATCCACTTTTTCTTTTCTTCACTCTCCATGGCCTTTGTAAAGCACTCAGGTTCTTCATCATCTGTTAGAATCACATACTCATCGGAGAATGCCTCTAGAAGGTTGTCTCTCCCTGTTGGACCTCCCCGAGTTGAACTTGAGGTGGTTCGGTAGCATCGCTCAGATTTTCATCTTGTGACATGTCATGCTCCTCTTGCGTCATCGTCAAACGGGAACATCTACTACTTCATATGCGGGTTCGCGATCACCAAAATCATTCGAGCATCGTGTCCGGATTACGAATAGGCGATTTGAATAGGTTCAAAATCAGCCACACCATTGTCTTCCTTAGGTGTAGACTTCTCCATCTTATCAATGTCTTCAATGGTTTGATCTTCCATGAATTTCACATCACGACTTCTAACAAGCTTCTTCTCAATAGAATCATAGAACCTGTAACCAAATTCATCCTCACCATAGCCAATGAATATGCACTGCCTTGACTTTGCATCCAACTTGGATCTTTCATCCTTTGGAACATGCACAAAACTCTTGCAGCAAAAAACCCTTAAGTGATCATACTTCACATTCTTGCGAGCCAAATTTTGTTTGGCACCTCGCTGAAGCAACGACGGGACTAAGGTCTGATCACGTCTGGCAGCTTTGTCTGATGCCTCACCCTAGAAGTGTTTGGGTAACTTGGCTTGACATAAACCTCACTCTCTCCAATCAATGTCTTGTTCATCCTCTCACCGCGAGTATTCGGTGAGTTTTAGGAGGAGTCTTCTCATGTGCGATGCCATCTTTACTTCTGATAGATATCAAAGGTCCGATACTCACCACCATTGTTGAAATACGGATGCATTTATTCTTGCCTGTGCTCTCAAGCTGACATGAAACTCTTGAACTTTTTCCGACACTTGGTCTTTTGACTTCAAAGCATAGACGAAGTTTTGGAATAATCATCAGTAAATGTAACAAAATAAAGTGCACACAAAGTTCACCTTCAAGGGCCATAAACATCACGAGATGCACCAATTGACAAGTCAGATTTTCGAGGAGGATGCTTCTTGAAGGATACTGCGGTTTGCTTACCCCGATCATGCAATAGGAACATTTCTCCAAATCTATATTCTTCAAACCCGGAAGCATATCCTTAACGCTAAACAATTCCAACCCTTTCTCAGCGATATGACTAAACTAGCCGGTGCCCGCAGAAAAGCCTCTATATCCATAGCATTCACCCTTGTCACTAACAGCAACCAAAGCTTTAGTCGTCTGACTTTGAACTCTTACGCCCTTTTCCTGACTAAGTTACCTTGCCTTTGGCGAGTTTCCACTTTCGAGAACTAAAGTGGTTATATCTCTTTCGGCATCATCAAGTACACCTTACAGAGATCAAATTAAAGCGGACATACGGAGCATGTTTGACTCCTCTTAGTAGCAAATTTGTATTCCCATGTTGGTTGCAACGAGACATCCTGGCCCGATAACCTTGGACACGCCATCATTACCCGTCTTTAAAAACTCCAAAATCACACAGGTGTAAGATGTGAAGAACTCCTTCACAGGTGTAACATCACAGGTGTAGCACCACTATCAATTAACCACATGCTCTCATCGAGATACAAAATTAAGTGAATTAGGGTCATGTAGAATAACAAGATCATCAGCGTAGCGATAGTCAGCGATCTGATCATGATCCTTCTCTTTCTGCTTACCCCTTTTGTCTTTACTCTCTTTCTTCCATAGAAAACAGTTCCTTTGGATGTGCCCTATTTTGTGACAATAATGGCACTCAATATTCTTGTACCGAGATCTGGACTTGCTCCTGCTCTTGTCTCTACCACCTTTCAATTCCTTTTGGCTTATCCCCCTCTTTTCAGTAACAAGCACCTCTGAATGAGTAGAAATACCTTGCGCCTTCCTTCTCATCTCTTCATTAAAACCTTTGGTCTTTGCCATTTGCAAGGAACAATGCCATTGAGGTAGCACTAATCGTAGGCTTCGAAATGTCTCCCACGAATCAGGTAGAGTTATTAATAGAAATAATCCCAACACATCATCATCAAACTTGATACCTACAGCTGACAACTGATCACAACGCCCTTGAAATTCACTCAAGTGCTCAGTAAATGGAGTTCCATCCTTGTACGCTGAATTCGACAACATTCTTCAACAAGTACAATTTATTTGCTCCTTGATTTAAACATCTGAGGACTCAGTGTTTGCCACATAGTTCTTGCATGTGTCTCATGAGCAATAAGATTATAAATGGGTTCATCTACAAAGTGCCTGATAAAACCACATACGCGCTCATGCTTAAAACCCCACTCTTCATCAGACATAGACTCCGGCTTTTGTGCGCCAAAGACAGGAATATGCATATTCTTCACAAATAGAAAGTCGCCCCCGTCTTCACGCGATGAAAGTGATAGTTTGCTCCGTTCAAAGATACCATTTTCATATATGCCTCCATCTTTCAAGCAAGTAGAAACAACCACAAACAACTTGGCTCACGATACCATACGATAGGGAAAACCGGTCAACACAATAACAAACTAAATAATAGAGCAAAAAGGTAGCGTAATTAAATTCCCCTTTACTTACGAGGTATGAGAGGACCGATAAAAATATAGCATAAGCAATCAATAGCACACAAAAGAGACTGTTTAACGTGGAAAACCCTTAAAGTAAGGGTAAAACCACAGTCGTCGGACCAAAGAAATAGCTCCTTTATGATCGATAAAGTGCGAGGTTTCGATAAGTGCACAGCGTCTTTATAGCGTAACAATCGAGAATTAAACACCAATGCTTCCAATGCAAAATAAGAAGAAAAAAGAAAAGACCCCAGCGAACATAAAGCGCCGGCACTTATCTCCCACCTTTCCCGGATATCATATCGACGATCCAACCTTAAGAATGGAAGTATGCGTTTGGAACACTGCTGTGTGTAAAAATCAGCGAATCAACGGTGAGCGAATGGGTTGTATCTGAAAAACAATTCCTGGTGGATGTGCGAAAATCACATAGGCTTTTCTCCTCCTCCTCTCTCTCTCTTTTGCTGCTATATTTCTCACAAATTGAGCACACTCTCTTGTGCCCTAATCTGACCCCTCTCCACTTAAATAAGTGAGACAAGAGGGCCCTCACAATGTTGGGCTTTTACTCCACATAGGAAGGGAGCCCAAAACCCAACAATATTTGGGGGCCGTTTTTCTTCAATGTTTTTTTTTTTGGGTCTTACTCTATCATGGTTGGCTTCGGTTAAGAAAGTGAGAGCTAGAATTTGAATTACTTAATTTCTTTTTTATTTTCATTTTTAGTATATGTTTTGATTGCATTTCTCTGATTTGTGGTATAAATGCTTGCTTGGAGGAATTATGTGGCTTGTCAAACTAAATGAGTGATCTCAGTAGTCTAAAAATGCTTGTTGATGATTTTTGAATGCATAGTTAAGCTTGTCAAACATCCAAGCCCATAAATTTTGGGGGAAAGTGAAAGAAAGAAACTATACATCAACAGATGGGTTTTAAAGATAAAATCATTCTCAATCTCTTACACTTCCATTTATTAAATATTCTTCTGCCACTTCGCATATGGGTTTTGTCTAGGGTTAGGTTTGTTGTAACTGCAATATTGTTGAATGATAGCATTAAAATCCCCCATTGTTGTACATATTCTAATTTTTTGACATAGCTAGGTGTAGTATGTGGACCTCCATACCTAATGATGTTAATAAGGAAAAAATTTCCTAGGAATGCAAATCAGAGTGAAATGAAAAAACAACACATAAAGGAAGAGATTTATTGAATAAAAGAATTTAACTTTTTTTTTGGTACACTAGACTGGGCTGGCATGCTAAATTATTGGCCTAATATAAGGTTAGGTTGGGCCAACAAAATAGCCTCCCAATGTAAATTAGGCCTAGCTCGATTCAACCCTGTTTTACCATTGAGCCGGTATGGGTCCCACCTAGCTGATTTGCTAGCTCTACCTCCAAGGCGAGCGAAGTGCTAGGGAATCAGATCAAGAAGATTCTTCAGCTGGAGGCAGAAGTGGTTAACCTGAAACAAGCCAACGTTGTGTAGCATAGTGTCCACCAAGCGGAAGCTGAGGCCCACTAGGGTGAAATCAAGCTCCTGCTCTAGGAGCACGCTGCCCAGCTCGAGGCTAAGGACTCCTTTTGTGCCGCAGAGAAAGTCCGCGCACTTGCAGAGCTACAAGCTGACTGCTAGGCAAAGCTGCCTGCCCTCTATAACGAACAATACGATTTGGGTTACTGGGCGGGCTATGCGACTGGCGAAGGGGTCGTTGATTAAGGTGATGGCATCGAGTCCCCAAGGAATTCTCCCAAGTCACCCTTGTTATTCGATTAAGTTCAACTAGTTGACCCCTCTTCTAGGTAGGCGCCTATTGAGACAACCAATGCCTCGAAAAAAGAAGCCCGAGTTCTCCTTGTGCCCTCATACGAAGGCACCTCCAAGGTGGCCGAGGGGGCCAGCCCAAACCCATTCATGATTATCCTAGAGGAGGCTCCTCTCCCCCCTACTAATGTATCGTGACTAACCCTAGGAGGCTGTCCCGAGTACTCTTTGTTTTTGGCAATGGAATATTTTGTCAACCCCATTTTTTGTGTTGTTGTCTAATACTTTTTCCTGATGACTTTCGAGCACGGATTCTATTCATGTGATTCCTGGTCTTTTGGTTTTTTATTCCGAGTATAACATCTTGTGCAGAACATAAGGCTTCCGGCTTACAAGACTCATCTCATGAAGATCATCCTAGGGAGGTTAGGTTTCCCTCCTACTATAAGGCTTCCCGCCTACTAATCTCATCTCATGGAGGTTTCCCGCCTACTAGGCTCACCTCATGGAGACCATCTCAGGGAGGTTTCCCGCCTACTAGGCTAATCTCATGGAGACCATCTTAGGAAGGTTTCCTACCTACTAGGGTCATCTCATGGAGATCATCTCACTATATGCCAAGGCGTATACTGCCCGAATATTAGGCTGCAGTGATTGAAATTTGGAGCGTGAACGACTTCGCAAAAAAAAAAAAAACTTGTTTATTTATTTTCCAGCCTAGTCATGCATACAACTCATGATTGCTAGGGTATTACTAGAAATATTTTTTTCAAATAAAGGGAGTTCTAGGGTCGAGGTTGTACCCCGCCTACTGGTGATCGTATCCTGTATGCTCCCTTGCAATCGTCGTTGGCGATGATGTAGGATCCTTTCCAGTTGGGTTTTAGCTTCCCTTCCTTAAAGGTTCGCCAAAGGACCAACTCTCCTTTACAGAATGCTCTAGGTTTGACAAACTTCTCCACTTGCCGAGCGCCTCGGTGTTGGTACTCGATTATTCGTATGGTTGCCCTTTCCCTTCTTTCTTCAAGCTCATCAAATGCCTATGTAAGCTCGGTAGGGTCGCCTGCACGAAGTGGCTCGAGCCCAGTCTCGACAAGAATTTATGCCTTTGCGCCGAACGCAAGGGCATACGGGGTCTCCCCGTTGGGCTACCCCAGAGTTGTACGATAGACCTAAAGCGCTATTGGCAATTCATCCACCCACTTCCCTTTCACCATTGTCAAGCACTTTTTCAAGTACCCAAGCAAAGTTTTGTTCTTAACCTCGGCCTCAATGGATTGAGGATACCGAGGCAATGAGTAAACATTCTTTATCCCGTACTCCATATAGAATTGCTGGAACACTTTGCTGATGAACTGTGGCTTATTGTCCGAGATGAGTGAATGTGGTACCCCGAATTTGCTTATGATGTTCCTTTGCACAAACTGGACGAGCTGTGTTACCGTGACCTGTGCATAGGCTTCCGCTTTCGCCCACTTAGTGAAATAACCAATGGCCATTAACATGAACTTCCGCTAGCCAGTAGCTAAAGACAGAGGTCCCACAATGTCGATCCCCCACTTATAGAAAGGCCACGGACTTGTCACTGAGTGGAGTGCTTCGGCTGACACATGGATGACGTTAACAAACCTTTGGCATATTGTTGAATGCCAATGACCATATCTAAAGTACCAAATTTTGAAACACTATTACCAAAGACTACTTTCATAATCCCTAGCATCAGTGCCAAAAAATTGAAGAATGCCTAGTGTGGACTTAATTTTTTACCCAATCTGCATGTGATTATGCATACCAAACTTATGTCACTGCTACTAGGAATTTATTCAATCCCCAGCAATCATGTTAGAAACTTGATAGACTAGATAATTAAAATATGTTTTCTTCTGTTTAAGTAATAATTTGCAATTTAAATTGGTTTTGGTAAAAAATCTCTGCAACTGCATAGATCATACAAGTAATAAAGTGGATGTTTAAGTCCAAATATCATTCCCACGAGGATTGATTAGAGAATTCAAAGATTAACTACCCTCACTACTCAAGAATCTCACTATTTGAACTTCCAAATTTCAGGATATATTTATATTCTACAGTAAAATGAATCAAAACAATAATGAAATTCTAAAATACATGATTAGAGAATTCACTGGATTGAAATAACACTAGGAATGAAAACAATGTTGTGACTATCATTTTGCAAGTTCCAAATAAAAGATAAAGTCTTGGGTATGAACATTGGAATTGTCCAAGAGCAGATTAGTGTAGAAATGGATTTCTCCTAACACTACACATTTCACTCTCTAGCTTACCACACTTATATCTTTAGATATATCTCTAGACAATGGGTCTAAAGAGCTACTTGTAAGGATTTATCCTCTTTTAAGATCTGACTATTTTTCCTTCTCAGTACTTCATAGCCATTTCTTAGGACTGTAAACTGCTTACTCCCATAGACAGGGTCATACAAGCCCTCTCCAAAATAAATGATATCTCAGCCATCAATTAGACAAGAATTCTTTCTCCCCTTGATTAGAATCTTTGCTAACACATGATTGAAGTTATTCCTCTCAATTAAGGTGAAACCTTTCAGAATTAAATTTCTAGATCAGTAAGTGGATCATATTCCTCGGGCACACACTCCTATTGTCACCTAGGAGGGAACCTTGAAAGCAGAGGTTGGATCTTCACTAGTGATGTATCAAAGTAGTCCTAAAAGTGCATTAGTTCAAATAATGTAAGTGTAATTTACCCCTAAGTTATTGCTTATTGCTCTCAAGCAGTCTCAACCCTATGTCACTCAGAGGGATTCAAAGCAATGATACAACTTTTTTTGGGTACCAAACACTGATATTCAGAACAACTCAATGTAGGAGTACTATCAATTAAATCACACCAATTTTCATACTCAAAACAACATTATGACACTACAAACAATAATCCCAATGACAGATTCTTCCCAGAGGGAGCCAAGCCTCTCAAATCTGGATCACAAATGACAATGCCTAGTTGATCAAACATATTCATTGAAATTGTCATCAAAATTGAAAAAAAAAATGAAGTCCAGAAAAATTCACAGATTCCATTTAAATTCAGACATAATTTAAGCTTCGATTTACATTCATCAAGCTCCAAATTCTAGTTCAGATCACTACTCTAATTTGAAAGAAGAAAACTAAATCTAGAAAATAAACTAAAAAAATAGAAAAGAAGAAAATAAAAATATATATCCAATGAGAATTCAGTTGTCCCAAAAAGCACACAGACCTGATAAAAAGCTGTTGGAAGCTGCGCACTCTTCTCTAGGAGCTTCCATTTATAGGCTTAGGTCTTGAGCCCTAAAAACGGGGCGAGAATCACGCACTTCGAAAAGCCCAAAAATGCTGCCTTAGCTGTTGATGTCGTGGTGATGTCGCGACATCAGAGTTGTCAATGTCGTGGGTTGCATTTGATGTCGCGACATTGACAACTTTACTGGGCAATTCTCAATTTCCAGCGATAAGTCAATGTCGTGACGATGTCGCGACATTGAAATCCAGTGTTATAGATTAACTTTGATGTCGCGACATTGCCTTTCCTGTGTTGCGACATTGAATTGATGTCGCGACATAGCTTGTTGATGCCTTTGCTCTTACCTTCTTACCTTGATGTCACGACATTGCTTATAGTTCACTTTTTGATGTCGCAACATTGCCTCTATAGTAATGATCTTTTTAGCTGATGTCGCAACATTGCTAATCTAATGTCGCGACATTGCTAATCTAATGTCATGACATTGGTCAATTAAGTTCATTGTGACCACTCTAGGCTGATGTCACGACATTGAATCTTGTTGTTCTGAAGCCCTCTGCCAATGCTGTAGCTGATGTCGCGACATTGCCTGTTAGTCCTTCTGCCGAAGTTGCGACATTGGTTTGTGAAACTTCAACTAAGGCTTGCTTTGGTCCGATGTCGCGACATTACTTTGATGTTGCAACAATATTCTGCTGATGTCTTCACTAGTTGAGGCTTGTTTTGATGTCGCCATGATGTCGTGGCAATGTCGTGACATTTAAACAATTCAGTTCTTCCCATTGCAAGCAATGTTGTAACAATGTCAAGGCGACGTCGCGACATTGAATGACTGCTATAATTTGACTGCTGGGGTTGCTTTTGATGTTGCGACATTGAGTTGTATTGTTGTGACATTAATGTGATGTTGCCTCAATGTCGTAATGATGTCATGACATTGGAATATCTTTGTCTTCCTCTCTTTAGTTAATGTTGCAGCTTTGTCGCGACATTGCAATAGCGTCAAGACCTTCTCCACATATTGTCGTGACACTGGAAATCTAATGTCGCGACATTGGCCCTTTCTCTGCACAATGTTGATTCATGCTCCATTTTATTTTGAATTCTGCTTCTTTTCCTTAAGTTTCTACAAAACATAAATCTGGATGAAAGCTCCATAATTTTGCATTAAAATGAACTTTTTAGGCCTGAAATATACTTGAAAAACAGGCTTAAAAATAGATGAGTTTTAGACTCATCAAACTAACTACCCCAAACTTAAAGTTTTGTTTGTCCTCAAGCAAAGAAAATACTATTTGTTTGTCCTCAAACAATAAAAATCAAAATTTAAGGACATTTTTCAATTAAATCATCTTTTCAATCACATCAACATTTAGGCTTTATTAGTATTTCAGTTGTGACATCAATTCTAATTAAGCTTCATTTTCAGGATCCTAAAAATTTTCAAATTAGATCATTTAATATGACATGTAATTCATAGTTAATAAACATATACAGTTCTTGACTTAGTGAGTGTATGTTAGTCTTCCCTTTATGACTAATTTTGCAGATTAGGTTGCTTTATAAGAGTTACTTTGCAGGATGACATTCTTTTAGAGTAAATTCAAGTCTCATAGGCTTGTTGGTCATATTATTCTCCACTAATGTAGACATAACACAACCCTCAGAATCAAATAGGTTTTTTTAGCTTGTAATGTATGGCTAGGGTACTTGAGTAGATGATTGGACATTTTAGGCTCATTTTTACCTAAACTACGTATGTTTTCTCAACATTTTGCCTTCACTGCTCATCCTATTTTTCTGTTACAATAGCTTCTCAAGCACCACCCGATTTATTCTAGTGCATTTTTCTATATTTTCTCCTCTGTGGCTTTTTCTATTCCACTGCTATTTTCAATTCTGTTCTAGAAGCTCTTTTCTGCATTTTGTTTCAGGTTTGGAGTGGTGTAATGTTTTACCTTTTTAAGCTTTCTACTACCTTTTAACAAGCTTTGTGTCAGCAACTCCCATACTAGTTGACATTAGGGTACTAGGTGTAGAACACCCTTAAGGACTTAATTGCTCAAGGTCAGTAGGCTACAAGGTAAAACTCACTCCTTGAAACTTTCATTCTTTTTCAACTTCTCAATTTTATGTTTTGCACCTCCTTTAGTACACTTTTTCTTAATTGTCTTCATTTCTCCTCCTTAATTCTCCTTCTTCATTTCAATTCAAATTTTTTCTCCCTCAAAATTATCCTCATGATCATTCACCGTACCGACCGGGCAGCTTTGGGCAAATTAAGGTCTTTACCGTAAAGGATACTCTAAGGAAGGTTTAAGGCTCTTTTGGCTCTAATGAAATCCAGCATAGGCTCAAATAGTACTAAGGTATATACAAAGCATATCAAAGGGCGTTTTTGAAATAAATCATTTTCTACTGGTTGTGATGTCTATGATTTCGTCTTGAATAATAATGTAACAAGTTCTAGGACTCTTTAGAGATTTTTTATAATAAGTCCCATAAAGTTTTCCTAACCCAAGCACAATAAGTTTTTAAGGTACTTATGACCAATGTGTTAGTTTAGTCATTTTCTGAACTGTATTGTTCAATTTGACTAGAATTATAGCCTTACTAGCTTTGATTTCAATTTATGTTTTTTAGAATCAAAATTTCATTTATTTTATTCTAATATCACACTTAAAACTCAGTTTCAATTTTCAAATTTCAATTGCATCTCGTATTTAAGGTTGTTTGGTTTTAAACATTTGTCATGGTTCTCGCTCAACTTTACCACATTCGATAAAACAATTCACTTAATTAGTCAACAAGAATAACACCAACATTTTAACAAATTCTAATGCACTCACAAATAAGGCTATAACCCTTCACAAAATATGCAAATAACATCAAAAATTCTAACTTCCAGCATTTTGCATTTAACATGCTGAATTCTCATTTATTCAAAATAACAAAGTCCTCCTCATTTTTATTTTAGTTCTCATAATTGTAAATTTAAAAGAAAATAAAATAAGAAAAGATTGTACACAAATTTCGGAAATTGCCTTTTTATTAACAAAGATGGGAGAATTACATTTTATAGATTACAAAAGAAGGAGATATACATAGAAGATAGAGAAATGAAGGGATAGAGAGAGAGAGAGAGAGAGAGAGAGAGAGAGAGAGAGAGAGAGAGAGAGAGAGAGAGAGAGAGACCATTTCTTCCATGGTATCAGATTTTGAGGGCTTCGAGGTTTACTAGCTCATACCGTAATCGGCATTAGAGGGCATGAACTGGATGGAGGGTCTCCTGCCTTTCCAGCTGAGCTACCTCCATCCTCGCTAAAGAGGTACCACCTTATGTTCTAATATGCCGCTTGATGAGCCTATTTTGCCTTCCGCCCAATGGGACTAATGACTACTCAAACTCACCAAGTGAGCTTGACACATCTTATTTCATATCTGCCCACTAGGATCAACTTCTCTCTCGGTCCATAGCTTCTTCTTGTAGTTAAGGGTGGACTTTAGCTCTTTATCCCTCTTTTGGATGGTAGCCTTGATCTCCTTCTAGCGTTCCTTGTAAAGATACCCAAAGGCTTCAACCTTCTGGAGCAGGCTCCCGCTCCATTTCTTCTCGACCACAATGGATTAACTCTCGACCCTCTCATGAGCTGATCATTCACAAACACTCTTCCCTCTTAGCTCAAATGATGCCTATCCTCTCACTAGTCTTTCTCTCCACTCCTCATTCCTTTGCTGGAGAAGTGTTGCTAATTTTTCTTCTCTTACTTTGTTTTCTGAAGCTAGATTCTCATCTCTCCATCTCAGCTCTTCCTTGAGCTGCTCATCTCTTCTCTTCATCTCCTCTCTCATCTATGTTAGCAAAGAGAACAACTTAGAAGTGTTGCTCTCTTGCTCTTCTGCTCTCCTCTTCCCTTTTTTTACTATGTTCTGAACAGGCAAAGTTTCTTCAAGACTGGGGGAGAGCACTAGCTGCTCTAGGTAGTATTCAAAACCCCCCTTTCTTCAGTTTTTGGCTCATCCTCAACTGCAGGGGTTGCCTCCCTTGGTAGTTTTGTAGTTGTTCTCTTTCTTTTTCTTGCTCTCTCTACCTCTTCACCATGTGCTGGAGTTTTTAGGACCCCAATGAGAGTGAGAGGAGAGGATCTTGAGCACCTCTCCTTTGTTTCGCTAAATGTTACACCCCCCTTGATGCACAGGAGAGTAATCAAGGAAGGGTGGGGGATATTCACTGAGAAGTTGTTCTCAATGTAGTCCAAGATGGACCGGTCCACTATTTTCCCCACATTCAGATTCCACCCCTTGACCAATGCATACAAGAGTATGACACTTTCTTGTCTCATTGTTAAGACATGCTTCGAATGGGTCAGAACAAAGTTTACCCAGTAGAACCATACCTTATTTGCCTCCGTCAAATCACCTCTATTGATGTAGGCGTTGTGGATAGTTTTGGTTCTCTGCCATTGCCCTAGGCTGTTTGTCAGCTCTATAACGATTTCTTCAAATTTTGGGCTCTCCTAGAGCTAGTCGTATTCTACACATTCACCGAATGGTCTCAGCTCCAGGAGTTGGGAGATGGCCTTCTCCCTAAAAGGGATCCACCCCCCCCCCCCTGACATAGCACGTCAGGTTCTTTTGCTCACCTAGATAGACGTAGAATTCTTTAACTATAGCCCTTACCCTTGGCTCTTTATGCTGGCTCAACTTCTCCCAGCCCTATCGCTCTATTTCTTCCTTAAATGGCAACACCAGCTCCTTGAACCCTCTTTCTTCCATGAAGCCCTTCTTGGCCAGATACTTATGGAACACTTATGCTCCCTTGTTAGAGTAGAAGGCCCTGGCTTCTCCTTCTTCCACCACCACCTCTATCTCCTCAAGCATGACTTCAAAGGCAGTTTCTTGGCTTACTTCCTCTGCTCTTTCTCTTTGAGCTTCCTCAACTCTCTCTCGCAAAACTTTCTCCACTACATTTCATATAACTTCGTCGAGGTTTGGAGAGTTATGATTTGACATGGTTTAGCTTTCTATGAGGTTTTGAGAAGCCAAGGGTTTGAAAGCTTGAGAAATTTGATATGACAATGAAAATTTCTCTAAGTGTCCCTTTTATAGGTGGTTTTTTCTATAACTGTGATGTCGCGACATTGAAGTTGTGATGTTGCGACATCAACCTGATAGCCTGAAATCTCAAAGACAATGTCGCTGACATTGAATTTGATGTCGCGATGATTGATTTGATGTCACAACTATGTCGGGTGATGTCGACATTGTTCATATTTCATGGTCTTCACCGTCATGACATTAAAACTTCTTTGTCGCGATAACCCTAATGTCACGATATCAGATTACTTTTATGTCACGTATTAAATTGCTTAGGTTTTCTGGGTTGGCTTTTCCTTCACGACATTGATCTAACAATGTCACGACATTGCTTATGCTTTTTTGTTGCTTTTAGAGTGATGTAGCGACATTGGAATTTCAATGTTACGACACTGCCATAATGTCGCGACATTGCCAAAAGGTTAAGCTTGATGTCTCTCTTTTATAACTTCGATGTCGCGACATTAAATTGTCGATGTTGCGACATTGGAGCAATGTCGCAACAATGTCACGACATTGGGGAACATTTTGGAGAAGGTGTCATGACATAGATGTCAATGTTGCGACATTGAGGAAGAGTATTCTTCTTTCAAGTAGAAATTTTTTTACTTGTTTTTCCCATTTTATTTCACTGCTTCAAGCTTGTAAAGTCTATTACTATTGGAGAAATTCTCTAAAATCAAGCATGAACACAATATTCAAGATTTTCAATTCAATCAATTCAACATACTTTCAATGTATTGCAGAAATCTTCACACCACTGTTCAAGAAAGGTATAATGAAGCTACTATGCAATTTCTAACTTAGATAAATTACACTCCCCTAAACTTAGTTATGCATCATTTCCTAAAGAATAAGAGATAGACGAAGACTCCCCTTTGTAGTTAACTCTACATAACTTAATATGGTTGGAGATGCTTCAATAATGACCTTCATATATCCTTGCAGCTTCATTATCCTGACAATCAAAAGATTGTAATTGTAATTAAATAAATTGTAAATAAATTCTAACAAAACTACGCTACTTCTAAACTAATCAAAACACTCTGAATTAAATAAAACAACACTAAAAGAAGATGGAAATTGCTTGGGTTGCCTCCCAAATAGCTGCTCCTTTTTAAGTCTTTGGCTAGACTTTGCTACAATATATGCTCTTTTCAACAATTTCTTCCATTCTCTTCAAATCTTGGACCGCCACTCTTTATTTAGATTCCCAAATAGTGTCGCCTTGGCCATTAACCTTAAACTCATTTGTCACGCCATCCCTACCGCACCTGACATGGATCCGAACCGAGTTCGGGGTGCAAGACTCAGGACTGGGACTCTTTACCTGATTTTTTTTTTTTTTAAACCGAACTGGTACCTGTGGGTTATGGCCCACATCTTGTAACAACATCAAAGTATCATATAATTTTACCGAGTCCCATTTACAATTACAAAACAGTACTTTTACATTTACAAATCAGAGCACGGAACCTACATGTAGTGAACCCTTCCCGTGTGTCGGGCCCGCCAGCATAAGTCTCGATGTCTTCTCCCGTACCTACACGGATACAAGTGCTGCTTTACGCTTTAGTGGGAAACATATGTCTTATGCATATACACATTTAACGATAAAAACAATAATGCATAATATAAATTTCATGCATTTATATTATGAACTTATACAAGTACTTCTTCTTATAAATGTGCTTATGTTTATTCAGACTTCGTGAGGAGTTAATGTAGTTTATACTTATTCAACTTATACTTTTTTACGGACTTATGTTTATTCAGGACTCCCGTAGGAGTTGGCGTAACTTATACTTACTGACTTATGTTTATTCAGACTTAGAGTTACGTAACTTATTCTTATACAAGACTTATACTTATAATGCACTTATTTTCGCCTGACTCCCGTAGGAGTTGGCAGAACTTATACTTATACTTATACTAATGGAGTTTACACTTATCTCGGGAGGTACCCGTAGGCATCACAGTAGATTACGTGAACGTGTACCGGCATTAAGGAACTTATTCTTTATACTCAAGTACTTTGTAAGTACTACAAAAACTTATAATTGCATTTCCGAAAGCACATACCGTAATCTTGATCTTATACTTGTGCTAAGGCACCGTGAGGGTACGATAACCGAACTAATCACAATCGTATCCCACATGTATCGATCGACGTATACAGATATTATTTACCGTGTATGGACATTAGTCCATACCGTGCACAGATCGTAATTACACGTATACTTATTTTTACGGACAACAGAGTACCCCTTAGGTACTACTGACTTTATACTTATTTTATCGATACGGAGGCCCGTAGGCAATTACTGGGGATTTACATTTATATTATCGCTACGGAGTACCTGTGAGGTACTACGTAACTTGATTAGATGCGTTATATCCGTAGATACTACTTAACCCACAAGACATTTACGTAACTTAATCAAATACAGATGACTAAAGAGGTACTGGCGTGCCTTAATCATGCATTTAACTTAATCCAATACGTGAGTGCCCAGGTACCATGTAACTTAACGATACAGGACGAACTTATTCAGATACAGATGTAACTTATTCCGGGATACGTGACAAAACTTATTCGTATACGTAGACGTGAACTTATTCAGATACAGGAGTACCCGTAGGTACTACAGAACTTAATCAAATACAGGAGTACCCATAGGTACTACGGAACTTAATCAGATACAGGAGTTAATCAGAGACAGGACAGAACTTAATCAAATACAGGAGTACCCGTAGGTACTACAGAACAGATACAGAGGTACATTCAGATCTTTACTCTTATTCTCTATTCAGAGTCTTATCATATAACTGTTTGACTTCCTAGACCAGTAGTACGGAATGAGTAAGACACAACACAATAAGTACCCTAAGATACTATACAGTACGGAAGTGCCGTAGCACTAATCAGGACAGAGGTCGTAGCACTAATCAGGACAGGAGTGCCGTAGCACTTAACAGGACAGGAGTGCCGTAGCACTAATCAGAGTACCGACCATTAATCAGGAAAATACGGAAGACTCAACAGAGCACCGGGCACCGAGTGCCGAGCATCATCAGAGGCTGGCATTAATCAGAGTGCCTAGCACTCATCAGAGTACCAAGTACTAATCGTAACAGAGTGCTATGTCGCTAATAATCGGGTCTTAGGTAGTTTTTACAATTATATGAGTTCAAGAACTTACTATTTTATAATGTAAGCATTTTAGCCACATTATGCGTTCATGATAGATCGTATTCCATGTACTGGTAAGGTATGATGAGCCTGTAATCACACCTTATTCAAGTATTATTATTCTTCTATGAATCTACTTTACCCAGGAATTGGAATCAATCCAATCGGATCGTCCAAATTCAAGTTATGGCATTTTCATGCCAACTAGTCGGTTTACCGATTTTACCCGAGGGACAGTTTGAAATACTCATTTTCCAGTGCCTTAACTCCATATTTGACACTGGTTCTTTGTACTCCTTTAAATTTAAGGTGTTAAGGTTCTATTCCAACCGAATCACCTACTCCGAGTACCGAACTCGCCATCCTCAAACAACCCTACTTATGTTCAAACGGATGCGTGAATTGGCTTACACGCCCCACTTTGAGTGAATTTTTGGACCACTTAGAGCCAGAATTTGACGATATCTATTTCTTTTAGGGCTTGGTTTTCCTTGAAGTCTATTTTAATTGGCCACTCTGAATCACTCAAATCGGATAAGAAATGAGAGTTATGGCCAAAATACGAAATCGGTCGAAACTAGGAACAGAGCATCAAAATTGGTACACCCTAAAGTGTACGCAAGACACTTTGGATTTTAAGGTGCACTATACACATTCAAGGTGTACTGGTACATGACCCAAAAATGTCCGTAATGTGTGTTTTCTCCCTTTTTTCCATTTTTGATACCCACATCAACCCTATACTCCATAACACCTCAAAGCCATTCCAAATTCATCCTATAACCTCAATTTTACTTAATTCTTCTTTCAATACTTCTTATTTCAAAATCCTTCATGAATTACCTCAAACCCACTTCTAATATGGGTTATGATCCATACATAACCCTAACATAGAATAGTTAGGCTTATTCTAAACCCTAACTCAATTACTTGCTATCAACTATGAATCCAACCTCAAAGGGAGATTTCATATGTTTCTTGCTCTATTCAAAGTTTTACCAAGCTTACTTCTTCATACCTTTTGGGTTAAGATGAAACCCTAGCAAACCCCAAGTTTGGGGACAAGCTATTAATCATACAAGCATGAAAGTCATATAATCTCAGAACTTATGATAAAGGTCATATTTCCATACCATTTTTGGCTCCTCTTCTCTTCTTCTCTTCCTTTTCCTCTTCTTCTCCCCTTCTTTCTTCTCAAAGGGTTCTTCCCCAATTTGAGACCAAATTTGGTCTTAAATCTAGATTTTCTTAGGCCTTGTTTGGCCCTCCAAAAACCCATTTTTGGGTTTAGTTTCATTATTTGCTTAAGCCCATAACTTGCATATTTCAGGCTTCAAGTTTCCTTTATTTCATTTGGCCTCCAATTTTCTTAATCCATATCTTAGGTCCCTTGACAAATTACAACTTGTCCTGCTGGTAGATTTCCGGTTCTCGCTTCCGTGTTTCGTGATTTAACTCACGAAACAAATAAATCATTTTTCTACAAAAATACCCTAAGCATGTCGAAAATGACTAGGGTATATTTCGGGGTGTTACATCATTTCTTGAATTTGACTTCAGTGTAACTGCTTCAAAGGGTATAACTTCAATGACTGTATAAGGACCACTCCACTTTGATTTGAGCTTCTTATAAAATAATCTAAGCCTTAAGTTGTATAAAAGGACTAATTCTCTTATTTTGAATTCTTTCTTCAATATCCTCTGGTCATGCCATTTCTTAGTCTTATCCTTGTAAATCCTTGCATTGTTATAAGTTTCATTCCTCAGCTCTTCTAATTCATTCAATTGGAGAACTCTCTTTTCTTTCACAGCTTGGAAATCAAAGTTCAGCTTCTTTATTGCCCACATTTCTTTATACATAAGTTTCAGAGGTAGATGACATTGCTTACCATAGACCATTCTGTATGGGGACTTATAAGTAGTTCTATTAGCCCACAATGCATCATCCAATTTTGCTGACCAATATTTTCTACATGCATTGACTGTTTTCTCAAGAATACTCTTGATTTCTCTATTGGATATCTCAGCTTGCCCATTTGATTATGGGTGATAAGCCAAACCCATAACATGTTTGACTCCATATCTGCTCATGAGTTTTGCAAAATGGCTTCCCTCATCACTTATAATAGTTCTAGGGGCTCCAAATCTACTCAAGATATTCCTTTGATAAAACCCTATTGGCATCATTTATGGGGCAAGCTATGGCTTCCACCCATTTGGATACATAATCCATAACTAGGAGAATGTATGTTTCTTAAACGAAGGTGGAAAGGCCCTGTCTATTCCCCATACATAAAAAATATGCACTACCATAATTCCTTGCAGAGGCATCTCATTTATTCTATTTATATTGTTCATTCTCTGACATTTGTCACAATGTTTAACCCATTTAGAACAGTCTTTGAATAAAGTTAGCCAATAAAAACCCGACTGGAGAATTTTTTGAGTTGTTCTATCTCCTGTAAAGTGTCCTCCATATAGTGATGAATGACATTTATCCACAATTCTAGCTTGTTCTGCCTTTGGTACACATCTTCTAATAATCTAATCTGCTCATCTTCTAGAAAGCAATGGGTCATCCCATATATAAAGCCTAGCATTTTCAACTTTCTTTCGCTGTAGTCACTCGTGGCATGATTCCACAAGCCAAAAAGTTCACAATATCAGCATACCATGGTGTTTGAACTGATACTTGAAAAAGCTGCTCATCAGGGAAATCTTCTTTAATCTTATTCCCTCTTTCATCTTCCATAACTTTCTCTAGTCTTGATAAGTGATCAGCTATCACATTATCACTGTCTTTTTTATCCTTGATTTCCAAATTAAATTCCTATAGCAGTAAAACCCATATGATTAGTCTTGGCTTTGCATCTTTCTTTACCTTCAGGTATTTAATTGTTGCATAATCAGTGTGCACTATCACATGAGACCCCAATATATATGGCCTGAATTTCTCACAAGCAAAGACCATCACTAGCATTTCTTTTTTATTTGTTGAATAATTTTCTTATGCTTCATTAAAAGTCTTGCTAGCATAATATATGGCTCTGAAGGTCTTGTCAGCTATTTTTCCCAGCATAACTCCCATGGAAAAATCACTAGCATCACACATGATCTCAAACTCTTTGTTCCAGTTTGATATTGCCATAATAGGTGCTCTGATTAATCTGTCCTTGATTTCTTCAGAAGCACACTTACACTTTTCATTAATATAAAACCTAGGAAAAATGTAATTTTTTTGAAAAATGGCAAAACAGTAATTTGTCACTGTAGTACAGGTTGAAAACTTTAAATTTTCTAGATCTCGGATGATGAAACGAACTTCACCATTGGAATTGTCTCGCGAAATCTAGCTACCCAGTCAAATTTTTTTGGATTCCGAGACAATCGGAATTTCATGTATTTCGAGGTACGAGTGTCGGATGACACATGGAGTGGTGCCACAAGGCAAGCTTAGAGGAGGGCACATGGCATGAGAGCCATGTGGTGTGGAATTTTCCACATAGTGCACGTGTTCATGTGACACATGACACATGGAAAATGGAGTCAAAATGTGAGAAAAGTGAGAGGAAGTTTCCTCTTTTTGGGATCAAACCAAGAAATAGAGAATGAGAGAAGAAAGAATTTTGTGGAGGGAGGAAAATAAAAGAAAAGAAAGGAGAAAAAAGAAAGGAAAGGAGAAAAAGAAAAGAAAGGAGAAAAAAGAAAAGAAAAGGAAGAAAGGAAAGAAAATGAGGAAAAAAAAAAAATGGAGGAAGATCCGTGTGTGGTGGAGAAAGGAAAAAAAAAAAGAAGAAAAGGGCTCTAATTCTTGGTGTTCTGATGGTCGGAAGTCGTTAGTCCGAGAATTAAAGTTGGTCTACTCGACGAGAGCTACGAGTAGGTGTAACGCTAAATAAATATACCCTAAATAAGCGACATGTTTAGTATTTTGTAGGCATAAATTGAATCTTTCGTAAATTAAATGCGAAAAATGGAAATTGAGAAACCCGGAAATTGTACAATAATTAAGGACAAAATTGTAATTTGTAAAAAGGGGCCTAAAAGACATGAATTGATAAGATTAGAGGCCAAAGTGGAAATAACATAAGTTGATTTGCAAAAATAAGGAAAGTGGAGGACTATGCTGGCAATTAAAGAGACTTAACCCAAAAATGGGTTTTATTTGACTTACAAACATGGCCTTAAGGGGGGAGAGCAAAATATTTCATTTGGTCTCTCATTTGAGGAGAGAAAAACGTAGAGAAGAGGAAGAAAAGAGAGAGAAGAGGAAGAAAATAGAGAAGAAGAAGAAGGAAGAAGAGGGAGGAGCCAAAAAGGTATGGATTCTAGTATGGATTTCTATGATTTTTGGTATGGATACATGACTTTTGTATGGATTTTTGGTAAGATTTTGACCAAAATCTACTTGGGTATGGATTGCTAGGGTTTTCTTTGGACATTAATTTGGTTCCCTTATCTAGGTTTTTGTTAGGAATACATCCTAACTCTAGATTTAAGGGAAGTTTGGTTGAAATTCCCTAGTTGATAAGAATTAGATATGGAATCCTTCACAATTCCAAGGTTTTGTAAAGTTTAGTGAACTTTGGTATGAATCCTTGGATTCTTTGGCTAATTAAAAGTGTTTATGGAGTTGTTTTGAGGGATTTCATGTTAGTTTTGATGAAGAATGTAATAGAAGTGATTTATGGAAGAAAAGTGCATGAAAAATGGTGAAATTTACCATTTATGGGCAAATGTGAGACCGGCACCGGTACACTTTTGAGCCAGACGCACCGTTGATGCAAAGAGCAAATGATAACTGCACTCAGACATCTCAAACCCGCACCGGTACCGCTCCGTAACCGGAACCTCAGATCGGCACCGATCGAGCGCACGGCATCGATGGCTCCCCGCAGCCCCTGTTTTTGTTATTTTTGCGTATTTAAGCTAAAATTCGCATACCAAAAGTATAGAAAATGATGAAATTAAGTGAAAAATGTACCGTACCTCACCACCGAGGCGAAGCGATGGGAGCAAAGTTTATGCCCCAATAATAAGATAGGAAGTTTTTGAATACATATACTAGTAGATGCCTAAGACCAGGTATTAAATGACACAACACTTCTACGACGCGGATGTGAACGCTTTCGACAGTGCTACTAGCATCTCTCGGCCCCGTTAGTGTCAAGGCACTCGTCCCGTTAGTGCTACGCCACACTCTGCTCACTAGTACCACGATTATTCGCTCGGGATTGCGCTTCAAGACTCCCGCAAGGCACGACACTCCCGTTACGTGCAGACACGTCTGCTCCAAGACTTCGTACCCCGACAGTGCTACTACTCCCACTCCAAGACTTGCACTCGACACACGACACTCGTTCAAGGTTTCTAAGACTCTCGCTTGTGCTACTGCAAGACTCAAGATCAGACAAGACCTTCCTGCACTTATCAGGTCACAATCCTACTCATTTCCTTATGATTATCCCGTAAATAAAAACGTATATACGATAAAGACTAATAAAGAATAAAGAAGAAAGAATGAATATGATAAAGATCCGAATGTGTACCTACTCGCACCTCCAAGATTTGTCCCATAGCACCCATGGGCACTTTTTGTATCAAGTAATGTTATAAGACTCATCAAAATTTCGTGATCCGAAATACAAGAATAAGTATAAGTTCTCAGAGCACCGGTACCCCAGATTTGTTCCGTAGTACCTACTCGGCACTTTGTACAAGTAAAATCTCCGTAGTACCTACGTGGTACCTCCAGATCTAAATAAGTATAAGTTCCAGAATATAAAGCCCAGTAGTACCTACGTACCTTCAATATTAATGAATCCGTAGTACCCACAGTACCTCCGCATGGAGTATAAGTTAGTAGTACCTACGGGTACTCATTAAATAAATATAAGTTTGATAAGGAAGCACAAGTATGTGTCTTTTGGAGTTGAACAAGTAGTACTTTACTACTCCTGCAGATAAGAACAAGTCTCAAAATTTCAAGTATGAGTTTCAGAATACAAGTATAAGATCCAAATTACAAGAATAAGCCCTGTAACTCCAACGGGAGATTTGAACAAGCATAAAGTTGCTATAAGTACAAGTCTGAGTCCTACGAAAAAATCCGAATAAGCATACGTCTGTTATAAGCATAAGAAATTGTATAAGTCTAAAGATGATTCTGATATAAACCGACAACTCAGTTATTTCGGGATATGTTCGAATCTTATATGAACCCGTATATGTATTGATGTGATCTCAGACTACTACGACAGTGTCCAGATTCGCATAAGTCTGATCTGACCTTATATGTGATATGATTCTGATCTATTCCGACTTATCATACCTACGGGTACCTTCGCATAAGAATAAGATCCGAAATACAAGAATCAGTTCTATAACACAAGTATAATATCCGTAAGATAAGAATAAGTTCTGTAACACAAGTATAAGATCCGAAATACAAGAATCAGTTCTGTAACACAAGTATAAGATCCGTAAGACAAGAATAAGTTCTGTAACACAAGTATAAGATCCGAAATACAAGAATAAGTTCTGTAAAACAAGTTTAAGATCCGTAAGACAAGTACATGTCAAAAGTATAAGATCCAAAATATAAGAATAAGATCAGAAATACAAGAATAAGCTCTGTAACACAAGTATAAGATCCGTAAGACAAGTATATGCTCTGTAAGACAAGTATAAGATCTGAAATACATGTATAAGTTATGTAATACAAGTATAAGATATGAAATACAAGAATAAGTTCAGTAATACAAGTATAAGTTCCGTAAGACCAGGATATGCTTCATAGTACAAGTATAAGATAGAAGTACCGGTATAAGTTTTGTAGTACTTACGGGTACTTCCGTATAAGAATAAGTTCCGCAATACCGCATATCGCTCCGTAATATCTCCTCGTAGTACCCATGTACCTCTGTGCAAGTAATCTGCAGTATAAGTATAAACCTGTAGTACCTAAGGGTACCTCAGATAAGTATAAGCTCTATAATTCCTACTGGAGATAATATAAGAGTAGATAATACATGAAGGTGGATATACCCGTCTACAGGTGTATAAGTTCAGTACCGGATACAAGAGATCTGAATAAGCATAAGTTTGTTACAAGGATAATTATGTATGTAAATGTGTTATATGAATTCATGAAAATTTGATATCTGTTTTTGTTATATGTTTATTATGATTCAGTATAAATGCATGTGTATCAGTATAAGTTATAAGATATGTTTCCCACTAAGCGTAAAGCTTAGCACGGGTTTTTAATCCGTGTAGGTACAGGAGAAGACGTCCGAAAACTTCCACATACTGCTGGGCCAGCACACTAGTAGGGGTTCACTACATGTAGGTTCCGCGTTCTGATTTGTAAATGTAAAAGTACAGTTTTGTATTTGTAAATGGGACTCGGTATATGTGTATAGATTTTGATGGACACCACTCGTGTAGTTCTTTGAAGATATTTTGATTCCCATATATATAAAAACTGTAAAGAGTCCCAAGATAGTCTTCAGGCTCGAATCCTGGCTCTGATCCGCCATTCGAGTCGGACCGGGAATCGGGGTGTGATAGTAGGTGCCAAAAACAAAAGAGGTAGGGCCGTAATCTAAGGGCCGTAAATGGCCGTGTGGTTCAGCCCCAACCATAGGATTGAGTTTTTGGACATTGGGACTGTTTTTTGGGATTGTTTTCTGCCAAGTTTCCGAGGACTGCCATGATCGAATTTATAAATTACACGATGTTTGGAAAGTTGTAAAAAAATAAATAAATAAATAAATAAATAAATAAAACAAAAGTTGAAATTTCTGGACTGAGTCCAGATTATTTCCAAGGCCGAGAATGGTTAGTTTATGTGGACTATTTTTGTGTGTTATTGTTAGAAATTTTATAACATGCTGAATGTGTTGTTAATATGTTGATATATTGGTGTTATATATATATATATATATACACACATATATATAATGGATGTAAATTATATGCTTTCGATATAATTATCCATGTAACATAAGATAACATGCAATTGCATTTTGCATTGTATATGCACGAGAAACATCGCATTTCATGGGCGTGAGTGCATGGTTGGTGAATTGACACTGCGTTTGGTGTTTGATTGGGTGGAATCGATAAATAGGACAATGTCCAAAAGAGTCGCATGGTTGCATGAAACGAAAAATATGTGCCGGGGTATCAGCAAGAAGGGATAGATCCCCCATCGGGTGAAAAATCCACCAATTATGGTCAGACATAGTCCCCAGCGGTGAAAGGCCGTAAAAGTGTCCGGGTTTGCGGAGCCTGCGGTGAGACACCAAAAATCCCTTACCTACAACAAGGCGCATGGATTTTGAATATAAAATGATCATTGTGATGTATCATCCAAAAAGCTTTTGTTTATTAACAAATGAAATTGGTTTTGAAAATGATCAATGGATGTCATCCAAGACGACTCTTTTCACACTAGCATAAGCACGTGAGGGAGTCAGAGTTCTGACATGGGGGCATGATGAGTCTTATCTCATTTCATGGCATGTAGGATTCCATGTAGAATTGACATATTCTTCATGGGAATGTTGATGTGTGTATTATTGTGTGAACATGGCATTTCATGTGCACTTAAGTGGGGAGTAGTCCTTGTATGAGTTATCCTTACTGGGCATTGCTTACCCTGTCGTGGGATCCCATTTCAGGTGTAGGTTATGTACAGGCGGGTGACCCTCATCCGGGACATCAGGTGTGAAGAAAGTCGAATTGTGGCTTTGAGAAACCTTTTTGTAAAAAAAAAAAAAAAAAAAAAAACTAGATTTACATGTAATATTTTGTATATAAGAGAGTTGTAACTCGAACTCTTATGAACTGTTTTGATAAATTTGTATATTTTTCTAAAATATATGGGCATGAATGGATCCTGGTGAATGGGACGAGATAAGGTGGTATCAAGATATGCGATACCCGTGTATTACGTTGACGTAGTCAGGACCCCCGGTTTCTGGGGGGCCACCAAATTCAAATTTTGTTTATTTTTCCAAAAATCTGCACAGTGGCCTTGATATTTTTGAGAAGTCTTTTAGGAATCTTCTATGGCATTTAACATGTCTCAAAAAACTTCTAATCCCTTTTACTGTGGTAGGTGGCAAAAGAGTTTCTAAGATGACATTAGCTGGGCAACCTCTAACTAACCGTTAAAATTTTGTGGACCTAAGACATTGTTGGCACATGAAATGACATTTTTCCCAATTAAGTGTTAGATTTTTGTCTTGGCATCTCTAAAGTACAGTTTCCAAATTATGCAAATGATGTTCGAAACTGGATCGATAAACTGATAAAGTCATCCATGAAGATTTCCATAGCCTCTTCCACCAAATCGAAATAGCAGAATCATACGCCGAAGATGACAAAGATAAATACATAATCCAAATGACATCCTTCTGAAAGCAAAGGTACCATAAGGACAAGTAAAAGTGGTCGTCTCCTGATCCTTAGGGGCTATGGCAATTTGATTATACCTAGAGTATCCATCAAGAAAACAAAAATGGGAGTGTCCTGCTAACTTGTCCAACATTTGGTCAATGAAAGGTAGAGGATAATGATCCTTTCTTGTAACAGTATTCAGTTTTTTGTAATCTATACACACTCTCCATCCTGTCACAGTTCTTGTTGGAATTAATTTATTGTTTTCATTTGATGACAAGACCACCTTCTTGGGAACATATGAATCACTCACCTAAGGGCTATCTGATATTTCATAAATGAACCACGTGATAACTTCTTCAAGCAACGATCTTCGCTTTCTTGATGTTCTGATGAAGTCTTTGCATTTTTCCTCCCAAGAGTGATTTTATGCATACAAATGGAAGGACCGATTCCTTTAATCATCTATTGACCAAGCAATGACTTTATACTCCCGAGAATTTCCTAGCTTCGCTTATGCTTCATTGCCGCTTGATATGATTATCACTGTTTAGATTTCCCAGCTTCAAGGAAGGCATACTTCAGATGTTTGGGCAATTGTTTTAGAATTAAACCCTTTGAGCTTGTGTTTATTTCTGAAACCTTCTCTTCATAAGCACTTGATTTTTCTACATTGCTTTAATTAAGATTGATTACTGCTTCTTTAAATGTGAAATTGGAATTCAAAAATTCAACATCAAGACACTCAATATACTGGAAAGTCATCTTATTTTCATTCATTGAATTCCAAATCTTATAATCATTTCTCAATTCAGAACTGATGGGAACCTTTGTTTCTACAATCTTACAATCAACATTATCAAATTCAGGATTTTTCAAACTCTGATTGAGATTGAAGTGCACTGCTTCATCTCCAACCCTAAGAGTAAGCTCTCCTTTCTTGACATCTATCAAAGTTGTTCCTGTAACAAGAAAAGGCCTTCCTAGCAGCAATGGTACTTGTTTGTCTTCTCCAATATCAATAACCACAAAGTCTATTGGAAAAATGAACTTTCCCACTTTGATAAGCACATCCTCAAGGATACCCTCTGGTTGAGATAAGGTTATGTCTGCCATCTACAGGGTCATGGCTGTGGGAGTAAGCTCCCCTAAACTTAGTCTTAGTCTAGAATCACACAGTGCCTTTCCCATTTCAGAATCCCCTATGGTGCAAGGAATGGTGAAGCCGCCTGGATCTTGCATTTTCATTAGTAAAGTCCTCTGAATAACTACACTACAAGTTGCTGTCAGGTTCACTACTCCTTCTTCAATAAATTTCCCTTTTCTGCTTAGTATATCCTTCATGAACTTAGTATAGTGAGGCATTTGAGTCAGTGCCTTAGAAAAAGGGATATTTATCTCTATTTTCTTGAACATGTTCAAGAATTTAGAGAATTGCTCTTCTAGTTTAGCTTTTTGTATCCTTTGAGGGAATGGAACTAGAGGCTTGTAAGCTTGCACCTCATATTTCTTTTCTCTGATATCCTTCAACTGTTGCTTTGCCGCACCTTTATCAGTTTTTCTTTCGCAACTTTCAACTATTATGCTTTAATCTCTCTCTAATTTCTACATGTTTCTCTATCTCAAATTATCCTTTCTCATTTTCTTCTCTTCTTTCATTTCTCCGCACCGAAGAGTAATTCAAGTATAATAGCCTTTAGGATTGCCTGTACCACTGGGAAGGCATCCTTAGACTGCCCAATAGGCTAAAATGACCGTCTCTACTTCAGGTCTCTAGAACTTTCAGAGAGGCATTCAGATGGTCAAAACACATTTGTGTTTGCTTGAAATGCTGCTAGTTCAGTAAATTGTTGTTCATGAATGTTCATTAGTCTCTTGTTTTCTCACATGAAGCTTAATATTTGTTCTTTAAAAGATTGGGACCTTCTTTGGCCCTAATTCTCAATTCTCTAGTTGTTTTGCTGCAGCTGTCCTTGGAAACCATGTTGACCATACTGCTATTGATAATTCTACACAGGTCTTTGTCCTTGTTGTACTACAGGTCCATATGAGAAATTTTCATGGTTCCTTAAAGCTGGTGTGTAGTGGGTTGGAAGATTTGTGGTGCTTAAAGTTGTAACTCCTATTGCCATTGACAAACTGAACTTCCTCCATATGATAAGGACCCTCATTAGCAAGTCCTTCATCATGCAAAACTCTTTGTTCATCTTCCAATGTTCCCACTACATGGGCAAACTCGGGTTTTTTTTATTTGCCGATGCCAACTCTTTGTTCATCAAGGTATCCACTTTTGCCTTTATAACCGACATTTTGTTCAAATTTCTTTCACACCACTTCCTTCCGCTTACATCGCTCCTCAAGTCTCAAATGGAGCTCTATAGTTGCTTTTTGCTAGATCTTCTATTAACTGGTTTGCCTCTTCAGCACTTTTTCTCTTGAACGCTCCACAACAGGTTGGATCTATGATCCCTTTGGATATGTAGTTCATGGCATGGTAGAAAATGTCCATCTGTGTGATCTGATCAATCCCATACATTAGACATCTCATAAGAAGGTTCTTATACCTTTCCCAGGCATTGTAGAGACTCTCATCTTCACCTTGCTTGAATATGATGATTTCTCCCCTCATCTCTAAAGTGAGAGTAGGAGGGAAAAATCTATTCATGAATGCTTCAACCAACTCCTCCCAGTTGTTTATTGATCCATAGGGCAGTGATTCAAACCAATTTACTGTTGTATCCCTTAAGGAAAAAGGAAATAGCTGCAACTTAATCACGTTAGGTCTCATCCCATTCAATTTCACAGTATTGGCCATTTTAAGAAACCTCCTCATATGCTCACTGGGGTCTTCTACTGGGGATGCCCAAGAACCGATTCTCGTCGACCATGGCGATGAGGTAGGCTTAAGCTCAAAATTGTTTATCAACGTAGTCACACCAGAATAACTGTCTTTAATAACAGGCCTCTAAAAGTCTTCCATAGTTCTATGTCCTTGAGGTCTGTCAACTGCCACAACTGGAATGTTCTATTGTGTCTCCCTCTACTCTACCATAACTACTGCTTCAGTAAATCCAACTTTCTTCTAATTTCTCAGTGTTATTTCCAATTCAATGTCCAATGGCAGCAGTTCTACTTTTGGTTTTCGATGCATGTACTTACTACCTGAAATGGAATTACACCGAGATCAAATAAGGTCAGTGGACAACAACAATATATTTTGATATGCTGATATATAAATTAGTAGCTAAGTTAGCTACTGTAGTTCAAACTATTTTTGAAAATTTTTTGTTTAATGGAAAGAAAAAAATTGTCCAAACTAGTTATTTTCTTTTTGGTAAGAATATTAATCTTTAAATTTCATTTCAATCCCCGACAATGACACCAAAAACTTGTTGAATGCCCATGACCATATCTAAACTACCAAATTTTGAAATACTATTACCAAAGACTACTTTCATAATCCCTAGCAACAATGCCAAAAAATTGTAGAATGCCTAGTGTGGACCTAATTTTTGATCTAATCTGCATGTGATTATGCATACCAAACTTCCGTCACTGCTGCTAGGAATTTATTCAATCCCTAGCAATCATGCCAGAAACTTGATTGACTAGATAATTTAAATATGTTTTCTTCTGTTTAAGTAATAATTTGCAATTTAAATTGGTTTTGCAAAAATATCCTCGCATACAGATCATACAAGTAATAAAGTGATGTTTGGCCAGATATCATTCCCACGAGGATTGATTAGAGACCCAAAGATTAACACCTCTACTCACTCAACTCACTATTTGAACTTCGAAATTTCAGGATATATTTATCTTCTACAATAAAATGAATCAAAACAATAATGAAATTCTAAAACACATGATTAGAGAATTCACTTGATTGAAATAACACTGGGAATGAAAACATTGTTGTGACTATCATTTTGCAAGTTCCAAATAGAAGATAAAGTCTAGGGTATAAACATTGGAATTGTTCCAGAACAGACTAGTGTAGAAATGGATTTCTCTTAACACTACACATTTCACTCCCCAGCTTACCACACGTCTATCTCTAGACATTGGGTTTGAAGAGCTACTTGTAAGGATTTATCCCCTTTTAAGATTTGATTATTTTTCCTTCTCAATACTTCACAATCATCTCTTATGACTGAAAATTGCTTACCCCCATAGACAGGGTCATGCAAGCCCTCTCCAAAATAAATTATATCTCAGCCATCAATTCGACAAGAATTCTTTCTCCCTTTGATTAGAATCTCATCTAACATAAGGTTGAAGTTATTCCTCCTGTTTAAGATAAACCTCCTCGCACTTAAATTTCTAGATCAATAAAAGTGATCACATTCCCGCACACACTCTTGTTGTCACCCAGTGGAGATCTTGGTAGAGGTTGATTTCATTTATTATAACATAATCTTTCTATGCACATGCATTTATTTTACTACTCGATCTTCATGAAATCAATCTTCTGTATCACGTTTCAGTGATTCTGCAAACATAATCTATGACACTAGTGATCAAACATTGATATTCAACAACTCAATGTAAGTAATATCAATTAAATCACCCACCATACCCAAAACAACATTATGACACTACAAACAATCCCAACTTACGCATTCTTCCTAGAGGGAGTCGAAAGCTTCCTCTCAATTCGATCACGACAACGACTAGTCGATCAAACAAATTACTGAAATTGTCATCAAACTCCAAAAACAAAGTTTACAAAAATTTCCAAATCTCTATTTAAATCTAGACATAATTTAGCTTCATTACATTCATTATTCAATCTAGCTCAAATCATTACCTTAATTTGAAAAAGAAATCCAATTTCAGAAAATAAACTAAAAATAGAAAAGAAGAAAAAGAAAAAGAGATATACACAATGAGACTTCGCCCAAAAGCACACATGCTCGAGAAAGTCACGGAAGCTACGCACCTTCCTAGAGCTTCTATTTATAGGCTCGGGCCCTCGGGGTCCTTCAAATATGTTAAGAACTACTTAAAGCCCTTTAAATGCCGCCTAGTCGCTGTTGTATTGATGTCGGTGATGTTGCGACACTTTGAGTCATTACTGCATTTGGATGTTTGATTGATAACTTTGTCGGGCAATTCTCACTTCCGATAAGTCAATGTCGTGACGTATGTCATGACATTGGAACTGTTGTAGATTAATTCCGCTACGCGACATTGTCTTTCCCGTGCTGCGACAGATGTCGCCACATAGCTTCTGGTTGATGCCTTTTGGCCTTACCTTTCTTCTTACCATTGATGTCGCTGACATCACTCTAGTTCACTTTTGATGCCATATACTGCTTTCCGCAGCTCCTCGATCTTTTTCTCGTACCGATGTCGCAACATTGCTAATCTAATGTCGCGACATTGGTCGGTTAAGTTCATTGTGACCACTCTAGGTTGATGTCATGACATTGCTGGTCTAATGTCGCGATATTAAATCTTGTTGTTCTGAAGCCCTCTGCCAATGTTGTAGCTGATGTCGCGACATTACCTGTTAGTCTTTCTACCGATGTTGTGACATTGGTCTGTTAAACTTCAACTAAGGCTTGCTTTGGTCTGATGTCGCGACATTACTTTGATGTTGGAACAATGTTCAGTTGATGTCTTCACTGGTCGAGGCTTGTTATGATGTTGCCATGATGTCGTGGAGATGTTGTGACATTTAAACAATTTAGTTCTTCCCACTGTAGGCAATGTCAAGGCGATGTCGCGACATTAGATGGTTGCTATAGTTTGATTGTTGGGGCTGCTTTTGATGTCACGACATTGAGTTGTACTATTGCGACATTAACGTGATGTTGCCTCAATGTCGTAACGATGTCGCGACATTAGAATATTCTTGCCTTCCTCTCTTTAGCTGATGTTGCAACTTTGTCACTTATTACTGCACAATACAAGACCTTCTTCACATAATGTCGCGATTAATCGAAATTCCAATGCTCCAATATTTCACTCCTTTCAGGCAATGTTGATTTATGCTCCATTTTATTTTGAATTATGCTTCTTTTCCTTAAGTTTCTACAAAACATAAATCTGGGTGAAAGCTCCATAATTTTGCATTAAAATGAACTTTTTAAGCCTGAAATATACTTGAAAAATGGGCTTAAAAATAGATGAGTTTTAGACTCATCACATACATCACACTTGGACACATACACCTCGGATTCCTGCTTCATTGTCAGCTAGAGTTATCTTAAGTCATAATTCGGTAGCACAACGATCGCCCTTCGATGTGCGTGCCACACACGCCTTGATGAACTTGCTATATGATCCACTTAGCCTCTCCTTGAGGTATACACCTCAAGTACGGGCCTGAAAATGACCTCCTATACAACATGTCGTTTATTAGGGAATATCTTTCTACTCGGGCCCTTACTTTTATTGCCTCGACTCGATTCTCAAGCAAAGCTCCATTCTTTAGATACTTTGAGATGGGGTCAAGCAAGACGGCTCGGCATGGTGATCAATGGCGATGACCACTACGGTGGGGATGGACGAATGATCCATGATGCTCAACTCTACATTACACGGGTATAATGTGTTGTACGCCAAATTGGCAAGGGTGTCTGCCATTTGAATTTCAAATATGGGGATGTGTGTTACCTTGAAGTGCTTGAATCCAACCAATAGGGGTTGGGCCATTTGCAGATACTGTTCCATCCCTTCGCTCTTAGCCTCGTACTCCTCTCGCAACTGTGATGCCACCAACTAGGAGTTGCATCGAAGTTCTAGGGTTGTGATTGAGAGCTGCTTGGCCACTCTCAGCCCGAGAAGGATTGCTTCGTACTCAGCCTCATTGTTAGAGATTGCGAAGGCGATTTTGACTGCTTGTGCAATAGTAGAACCTTTTGGTGTCCTCAGGACCATGTTGGCGCCCCCGCCTTACTCTTGAGACAATCATTATGTTTCAAGGATCTACTTTTCGTCCTCGACCCCATGGGGATGTACTTCCTACCTCTCCACAATAAAGTAGGCTAGCAATTGCCCCTTAATTACACTCCTAGGTCAGTACTCTACGTCAAACTCGCTAAGCTCTATTGCCTACTTCAATAGCCTCCCGGACGCATCTAGCTTATGGAATATGGCTATGATAAGTGAGCTTGTGAGTTCTATTATGGTGTGGGCTTGAAAGTACAGTCGAGTTTCTTTGCTGCCATTCTAAGAGCAAGCGTCACCCGCTCAAAGTCTGTGTACTTGGTCTCCACTTCGGAGAGCGCCTTACTAACGAAATAAACTGGCCTTTTCTTACTATCAAGACCCAACCTTACCAACGCCATGTTGACAGTAGTTGTTGAGGCTGCCAAATACAGATAGAGCTCTTCCCCCTCAACTGGCTAGGACAACGATAGTGGGGAAGCAATATACTCCTTAATGGCTCGGAAGGCATCATCACACTCGAGCCCCCATCCCTTTGTATCCGCCCCTTTCAATTCTTTGAAGAAGGGCTACAGATGGTTTGAATATTGTGAGAATAACCTGTTTCAGTGCCGCCAACCTACCGGTGAGGGACTGTATCTCCTTCTTCATTATCTGATGTTGTATTCGACTAATAGCTTGGATATGGCCCGGTGCCATCTCAATCCCTCTCTAAGTAACGTGGAATCCTAAGAAATTGCCCAAGCTAACCCCAAATGCACATTTAGCATGATTAAACCACAGTTGATGTTGCCGCAACAAGAAAAATGTCTCCCGCAAATAGGTCAGATGATCCCTTGGCGACTTAGATTTCACCAAAATGTCATTGACATATGCCTACACAGTTCTTCCCAATAGAGGCTCAAATACCCGGGACATCATGCGTTTGTATGTGGCTCCTGCATTCTTCAATCCAAACGACATCACATTATAACAATACATGTCGTACAGGGTTTGAAAGTAGTTTTAGCCGCTTCGAGCGGGTACATCGGGATTTGGTTATAGCTCAAATAGGCGTTGAGGAAGGATAAGAGCTCGTGTCGATCGTCGCATCCACGATCTGATCAATTCGAGGTAAAAGAAAAGTGTCTTTCGGGAAGACATCATTCAAGTTGGTATAGTCCACGCACACATGCCACTTTTCATTCTTCTTTGGGGACAACTACCACGTTGGAGAGCCACTCCGGGTACAGAATCTCCTTTATGAACCCGACTACTAAGAGCTTGTCTACTTCCTTCTTTATCACTTCTTGTTGGGGCGGATGGAACCGCCTTAACCTTTGCATGACTGGTCTACAACCTTTTTGTAGGCTTAGTCAGTGTTTGACCAATTCAAGCAAAATGAAAGACATATCTGCATGGGACCAGGCGAAGATATCGGCGAACTCCCGAAGAAGGGATAACACGGAGGCGACCTCTTCTAGGGCTAGCGAAGCCCCCAAGTTTACTTGCTCAAGTTCGTGGAGGCCAAACAGGAAATAGAGTTGATCCTAGTTTCTTCCTGTTAGGTCGATCGAGCCTCGAGCATTTGTTGCTATTTAGCTGGTGTCTCGTCGTCTTGTTGGTGAAGTGTATAGCAAGTCTTAGCTGCTTGCTAGCCTCCATTGATGTTGACCTGGCCCTACGAAGTTAAGAAACTCAACCTCTAGTTGCAGGAAAAGGGCAATGCCTTCATTGCGTGGATCTAGGTGCAACCCAAGATGGCGTTGAATGATGACAACTCGTTGATCACCATTAGTGGAACCAAAATCATGAAGTTGAGCAGATTGAGATTAGCACAATCCCTTTTTAAGTGAGTGGGTTTCGTGCCGTTTAACGACAAGACCGCTTCCTAGGTTACATGAGACCACCAGGTTATAGTAGAACCGTCGGGGTGGGCAAGTGCCAAAGGTCTTATTTGCCTTTCCGGATCTGCTAGTGCGCTTTATCAAATGTCTCGACTTCGAGGTCGAGCCGAGGGCATCATCATCATGAGTTGAGCGGTAACACAGGAGGATTCAAAGAAGGAGAGAAGCCCATCAATGGGTCGGGCGCTACTTAGGGCCAAGCGTAGTTGACTCGCCACAAAAGTTACATGGATTTTTCAGGCATGGGCTAACCAGGCATGGGGATGGTGTGATGGCGGCCCAGATTGACTAGCTTGGGGCGGGGATGCGGAATCTATTTGCGACCAGGCCTGCAGGTCACCCCTGGCCCCGCGTGACCACTTTCGAGCCGGAAGTGACTAGATGATCGGTAGAAGTCGTGCAGGCGAGATAGTGACTCTTATCTGCTCATCGTCGTTGTCCGATTTCAGGTTCTCCGAGGGTCGGTCCTTCGAGATGGTAGCCGCTCGATTCCCTGAAGTGCATACTAGGGCACCGTCGTCACGTTCGCCATCGCCATCTCTATCACATCGGCTTCTCTTTCCTTTGCCCTATTACTACTGTGGGGGCCAGAGGTGTTGGGAATCGTCCCCTTCGTCGCTACGACGACGTCGTCCTCGAGCATGGCGTATTGGTTGCCCCTCTAGAATAGTTCATCGATTGAAGTCGGGGGTTGTAGAGATAGGGAGTCAAAGAATTGTGTGTTAGGGCGAATAGCCTGCAACGCCATGTTCAGGCTCACGATGTTTAGTTGAAGAAGAGCGGCCTCGAATCGCTTCATGAAATCTCTAATGGTCTCGGACCTTCCCATTTGAACGTGAAACAGACTAGTGACACTCTACTTTTGTCTAACTAAACATACCAGGAGGCAATTTCTCGAATGGATGAGGATGTTATCTGCCCAGCTTAGGCGGAGAGGGAGAAACTATCTTGGGACTCTTTGCCTGGTTTTTAGACATTGGTGGTCCCAAGTCTTATCAACGAGATCAAAATATCATATCTGAAAATAAAAAAATAAAACTACCACCGTAGTGGTGTTTATAGTGTAATCTGTCTGATCGCAGTCAATTTTACATATACATATACAAAAATTGTACATTTACATTTACATAATTAGAGCTTAAAACCTACAGGTGATGGACCCCAACAAGTGTATTGGCCCAGCAGAATGTGGAAGATCACGGACGTCCTCCTCTGTACCTACACGGATTAAAACCCGCGCTAAGTTTATAGCTTAGTGGGAAACTTATGACTTATACATGTACACATGCATTGATACTCACTTACAATAGACATATAACAGTAACATATATCACGGTAGCGAGATCTTATCCTAATTTTTTGTGAATTCGTATAATGAAACATCTGCATGCTTGTACTTATAGCAATTATACTTGTTCGGATCTCTGTAGGGAGTTACGAGCTTATACTTGTCTGGAATTTCGTAGGTACATTCAAAGCAGAACAATATACATTACTATAGCAAACTTATGCTTGTTCAGATCTCCCGTAGGAGTTACAGAGCTTATACTTGTACGGAGGTACCCGTAGGTACATTTAGAGTAGAACTTTGTACATTACTTTACTCTTATTTTCTATTCAGACTCTTATCATATAACTATTTGACTACCTAGACCAGTAATAAGAAATGACTAGGACACAACACAATAAGTATCAGAAATGCAGTACGATATTGAGTGCCGTAGCCTGAAAGTAAGTCTTAGAAACGCGCGAGGAGAGTGTCGTCGCACTAATCAGAGAGTACCAAAGTACTAAATGTGCCGAAGCACGGTCAGAGAGTGTCGTCGCACTAATCAGAGAGTACCAAAGTACTATACATGTCTGCCCACTTAACAAAGGTGCCGTGTCATTCAATATCCGGTCTTGGCGGTCTGATTATATGTGTTCGGGAACTTACTATATTATCATAGAGTGATAAGTTTCCAACATCAAACTAAGTAGAAATTGGCGAGTCTGATGCGTTTCTTAGTTTCATTCTTATTTGAGCCCATTTAGTAATTTATTATAGTTTCTGCATTATACTATCGGTGTGCAATTTGGGGCTTAACTGTCTGAAAGGTACAAAATCGAGTACGCTAGAAGCATCGGTCACCGTCGACTTTGGTCGGTACAGTACCACTTTGCCTTTGTCTAATCGGTACCGATACCACCTTTAGTGCGGAGTCTTAGAATTTAAAGTTCTACAGAAATGTGATTTTGCCGTTTCTCGCCTCAAAACTCAAAATTACTCCCTCACAAACTCATGTATATCATAACCCACCATGAGATCAGCAGAAACAACTCAAAGTGGGTTAGAACCAATAAAAACTCCCTTTGCAAGTTGGGGCTTTTTCCCAATCAAAAAATCACAAAGAGGAAAACTGGGGTTGATTTCTTACATTGCTGCCCGAATCTTCAACTCTAAGTTGTTTGACCCCTGAGGGCTTGAAAATGGGAAGAAGCCAACAAAACTTGATCTTCTCTTTAAGCCACAGCTCTTCTCCCCTTTCTTCTCTCTCCTTCGCTTGAGATTTGCTCGAGAATGAGCTCCCTTATACCACTTTGGTCTTTGAATTCCTAAATCCCATAAGGCCTTGTTGCCTTTCTTTAAAAATCCATTTTCCATTTTCTCACTTCATACTAGCCTCTTAATTATCATCTAATTGTATATAGACATATAACTTATTTTCATATGACCCTTAGATCTTCATTTTACAAATTTCAAATTTGCCCTTTTTACACTTAGGTTATTTCTAGGTTCAATCATTTAATCACTTAACAAAATAATAATTACGAAAATTTTCAAAATGTACTTATAATATACCCTTATTATGTTTAAAAACTATCAGGGTGTATTTCAGGATGTTACAGATGTTACTGAGTTTAGGGCTAAAAGGTGGAATCATGACAAGGTGGGATTTGCCAAACTGGACTGGAACACCTTACATAGTAGGACATCATTTCCTGTTTGGAGAGTCATGATTTTCCGATAATCCATCAGATGGTCGAAAGGATCCTGCAATCCATTGTACATCCAAAACTTTGGTAATGAAAATAATTAGAACTGGTTGAGATAGCAAAATGAATGGAGCGGCTGACATGTCGTCCGTTGCCCCCTGTGGGGGTCAGTTCTGCAGAGCCGAGCGACCAATTTGCCCGTAGGAGCCCCATGCCTTTATGGAAAGAAGTTGTCCATGTGGACTTGTTTTGCCACGGGGCTCATGGATTGCCGGTGATTGGGATACCCAGGGAATGCGTGGTAGGGGTGGTATCTGGGCGAGGAAGGGTAGTAGTGGCATTTACAAGCGGCGTTTTCTTCCACTTGTGACGTTGGCGGCCCAGGAGAAAACCCGATTGCTCTTTGATGGGAGTCATGCTGCTCCTTGATCGTCTCTCTAAGCGACTTGAGCGTTGGTCTGACAAGGTCTTAGAGCGGAGGAGTAGGTCACCCATTGTGACTAGGCCAGAGCGTCTAGATCTACCTTAGTTGAGATGTAGGGTTAGTTTCCCCTGGCTTGACGCGATGGAAGGTCTTAGCTTTTCCACAGTGAATCGTAACAAAATTTTAGTTCCATTTTTCTCCGACTGCCCCAACACATGCACTTTGTAAGGGGAGGGGGATGTGTCTATGATATTTAAATATGACATTTGTTGGCTCTTTACCCCCTTACATTATAAATTCACTATCATATTAATCTCCTACCATAAATTTCCTCATAACACATGCTCCTATGGTCTGTTACGTCTTCTTCACTTGCTTCTTTCTCTCATGCCCGAGGTAGTTTATTTTCTTGTGTGCTCAAGCTAACCCTATCAATTGCTCGATATTCACAGGAGTTAGGGTTCTTTATCTCGAGGCCCTTCTAATACTTGGTACGGATCGAATCGAATGTCCCCGAATGGATCCACGACCACACCGCAGCGAGGTAATACAGACATAGTCTTCCCTCTAAGCTCCCGTGCGACACTTAGACAACTTGCCCCTCAAATGGTGCTAAGTCTGACCTCAGCTCTAAGCCACCACTTGCTATATAAACACACCTTGGGCCAGATGGAACTGGGAGAGCCTTGGAAGAAAGAAACTCTCTATTAAAGAAAGAAGCTCTTTACAATCTTGAAGCTCTCAACTTGGTGGTTTTACAAATGAAATTACCTTCTCCTTATATACACATCTATGTGGAAGTATTTTGAACTGCTGAAGGTTCTCTACAAATCTAGAGAATTCTAGAGTATTCTACCATGTACATATATTTACAAAATGTCTCTAAAAGAATCTAGGATAATCTCCTTCCGCCATACTCTTCTTCTACACAAGTGTGGGCTCAAAATCTTCTAGGCTTATACATTCTTCTAGCAAAAGGGAGGTCTCTCGAAGTCTAGAATCTTCCACACCTCTACTATGTAAACCCCCATAGGGTCATTTTAGCCCATATGATCAAGGGAGAGCTCTCGTAGTGAGGTGTGACATTCTCCTGAGACCCCCTTCCTGATGACGGGGAATCGTGACAACTCCACGTTAACCTCACCGACCAGCTCTTTCATTGACAAGTTACCATGAAGCTAAGCAGATTCAGCTATTTGGCTGTCTTTGGAAGCGTGGAGTTATAAAATTTTTAAACACCTGTCAAATCACACCTTTAGATTTGAAATCCGATGACATACTTGGTACACTTGTTAGTCGACAAATCAAAAATCATATAAAAAAAAAATACACTCCCAATATTTTCGAAAATCCATTTACAACCATAAAGGACCTCGATCCTCATCAAAATATGAGTATGAATCAATCCAACACCATTTCATACATAGCGGGTTACAGAAAACTATTTGTGCTATTAAAAGCGTTTGAGTGGTAGTTAATATCTAAGTGATATCTTTGTAAATCAAGTACCAACCCTTTGTGATCCATTTTAAATCACATTTTGAAAACTATTTTCTTTCTTGAAAACTATTCAGGTGGTAGTTATCTCTAGAGTATTATCACGTAAAATCAAATACCAACCACATGGCCCATTTATGAAATACTCTAGATGTGATGCCACAGAACCTCGGAACCTGGCATCGGTAGTGAACTAGGAACACTACGCGAGTCAATATAGTATAATTGCGTTTCCAGCCAGGATCTCTATAACATGTGGAGCATAGACAATAGTATCGTCGTAGTATGTATATTTAGGCGTGCTAACTATCTACTATACCACGAATGCGGCGACTCACTATATAAATATATACTATATTTGCCCCGATTGTCGACCCGAGCATTATGATTTAGTCATAATGTCCACTTAACTTCATGAACAATCAGGATGCATCGATCGGGCCCGAGCTATACCATCTAGGGGTTTTTGCTAATAAGTATTGTTGTAGATCTTTGAAATCGAAATTTTCTGCTGAGTATAACAAGTGGGAGGTAAAAAAAAATGCTTTACTAATTACATTATATTTTCAAAGCACTTTACAAACTTGTAATTTAAACACTTTTTTTAAAACGATTTTGAGTACTCACATTTTCTCGACTAATTTCTTTCGATTCTTATCGAGCATACTTCGATTATCGTTATGCTCCGATGCTTTACTAATCCACTCCTGAAGTGCAATGCGCCGATTGACGTTTATATGCGTCGAAAGGGCTTTGAAAGTATATCAAACGAGCGATTATAGCTTTTCGTCTTGTCCCGTCGATAAGGACATTGATAATATGATGTGAAATTGACCAATCTTACCGTGATTTGCCCATCAAAACTATCCGTTTAGCAATTTTCAAAACAATATTTGTCTTTGTTCGATGTATTAGACCACACCGTCATCACAACCAAGCAATTTGCTGCCAATTTCTAATTAAATTTTTTAATTATGTGGGCACCCAGTACTATTAACGAGACATATGATTAAATTGAGCTCGAGGACTTCCCATATGGTGCAAAAACACTTGAAAATATTTCTAAAATTTATGTTGAATTGTCAGATAAAATCACGAAATTTCTTGAAGCGTTAAACGGTCGAGGAATTTGGTAGGCGTAGAACAGTCAGTCGGCCCGGTATCAGAACCTGATCGAAAATTCCTAAAATTTCGTAAGTCCAAAATTTTGGAACTAAAGTTTACTACCTTTCCTGACCTCTAAGAAAATTTCAGATATTTACATTGCCTTTAGGTAAAAATAACTCAGTAGGAAAGTGCTCATCTTGGAGTTGTGAAATGCTAAACTTTAGTACCTACGCGTAGCTTCGTCTCGTAGACCCCGACTTGCCTTATAACAAGAGAAAAATCTGATCAGATTTAGTAAATCCCCAAAAAGAAGCGAAGAAGAAAAATATATATAAAAATCGCTCTACTTTCTCTCCTCACATCTGCCAGATTGTACTTATAGTTGACTTTTATTTTTAATTTTTTAATTTTTATTTTTATTATTATTATTTAGATAAATAGTTTTATTGCACATTCGGATCCGTTTACATCGCGAAATTTTTTTTTATTTAACCATTGACTTTATTGTAAATGAACTTAGATCAAACCATTCACCGACTTAGAAGTTTTTGTAAGAAAATCTCGTCACACAGATCACTTGGCGCGACTTATCTATGATCGTAAAATATTCTAACTGTCTCATAATTCAAAGAAATTTTTTAGGTGAAAGCAGTTTCGTGAGGCAATTTGTGATTAATGATCAGTTTAAGTGAATTCGAGATACAGAGAGAATTTTACGAAACTCCCGAACCATTATGGTAATTTATTATTATTATTATCTTTTTTTAAATTCCATAATTTGTGCTTCACCTCCACTTTCCTTAATTGCAAAAGTGCCATAATTCTTTTTAGCTTTTTATAATTTCACCCTTAAAAATATTTCAAAATTATTATGCTTGATAAAATAATTAAGGAAGCCCTTGAATAACACATATGTGACCATACGGTTACACATCTTAGTACACCCTCTCAGGACTGAGGCTTTAAATCCTTCCTCCTTTAAGAACATTTCGTCCTCAGAATATGAACAAAACTAACATAAAGAGGATACCTTAATCACAATGGCGAGGATATTATTTGCGCATACGATCGACTCCCAGCTAACCTCCTTAATCCCATAGTTCCCAATAAAACTTTATTCAAGACTGACCTTATTCATAAAATTTGCTCTACGATCCCTCTTATACTGCGTTAAACACTCCTTATAGTCAAATTATCCTTTAGTTCCTCACGGCTAATCTCACGGTATGGGAGGAGATCTGGAATGTGCCACCAGACATGGATACATGAAGCACATTATGAACCTTGAAATGACCTCTGGAGGAGAATTAATCTATATGCCCTCTTGGTCCCTCTGTGATAATCTCATATGGCCCATGTCGGGCCTCGACTTTCAGCGTCTTCTAATCTGGGGACACCTTTTTTAAGGGAAACTTTGGGAAGACCCACTGTGCCCACCATAAAGTATTTGTAGATCCCTACGGGTTATCGCATAACTTTTATGCGTCCTGGCTATTTTGAGTCTTGTCTTGGACAATCTGGATCTTGCCCAGGTAATATGTACTAGTGCAGGCCCCTGCTCCGGTCTCCTCTCTCCTACTTCTATATTGTACGAGTCTGAACTGCTTAGGCGCGTGCTTCAAATGGAGCCATGCATCTTGGATTGAAAATTGTTGTGGCGAACTTCATCGGAGATAAATAAGTATCCCATTTCGCCCAAACTCTGTATCGCGCATGCTTTGAGCATATCCTCTAAGCGTCACGAATAGTTCTCTGTGACCATCGTTGAGGATGGAGGCGCTAGTGCAATCGAGTCCCATGCATCTGTAAATTGGACGAAATCTAGATGTGAATCGGCGTCTCGATCACGAGACTATGATATAGGAACATATGTAATCTAGCACTATCTCCTCCATATAATTGGGTGAATTTGTCCAGAGTCATCATTGCTAGCTGGGAGAAAATGAGTGGATTTAGTTAGTCTATCTGTGCGCCAAAAAAATACTACAGAATTTTATAATAAAATTTATTATATATTCAAGACCAGCCAGAGCGAATATTGATTAAATGATTATTGAATACGAAATAAACCAGTGAAAAGAGAAAATATGAAATTGAAAAATGGGGACTAAGAATTCGATTGTAAATAAGTTTATATGTCCCAGTGAAAATGAATTAAGTAAAATAATAGAAATGGAGGGACCTAAATATAAAAGAAATAAAGAAAAAGAAGAAAAATTGTCAAGGAAAGGGCATGTGGCATGTAGGAAGAGGGAGGAAGCTTCCTCCTTTTAAAAATCAGATTAAGAGTGATCCATAAGAAAAGAAAAAAATGAGAAAGGAAAGTTAGAGAGAGGGAACCACCTTCTCTACGAATTTTAGGCGATGAACCATGGGTCTCGATGACATGAAGGAAGTCCTTCTAGTGACAAGAGCTACAAGTAGAATGGGAGCAGGGAAACTTCGACAAACTCAGCGGTGAGGTCTTCTCCTGCTTGGTGCTATCACCTTATGAGTTTGTTTGAGTGATTTATCGCGCAGGGAGAAAGTTTGGTTCTGCATTTAAACCGTTGGGAAGCTCTGCATTGGTAATGCGCCTTAGCGAACCTTAGAGCTGATTTTGGGTACAAAGTGAAGGGATTTGGTAGTGTGTCCTTCTGAAATTGTAGCCACATCAATGAACTTGATGTTAGGCTTTGAATTTCTGTTCAGGACTTCACAGTAGACAGTTATGGTCTTTTACTGAAACGTTAAATGGGTCGATTAGTGCGTCAAACGAGGTCGTCGGCGATTATGCCGTGTCGAAGCGGTGGTCGTCAAGCGTTGTCGTCAAGCGGTGGTACGTCAAGCGTTAATTAGTCAAGCCAGAGTCGTCAAGCGGTGGTCGTCCAACGATTAATCGTCAAGCGTTAATTGGTGACGACGATAAATCGAGCGATTAATAAAGTCGAGCGGTGGTAAAGTGGCGGTGGTAAGTCAGCGGTGATCGTCGACGGTGGTGATCGGCGATTACTTTCGTCAAGCGGTCTTCGATTGAATTATTTCGTCAAAGTTATTCACAGCGCGACCTCGACCGGAAGGTCATATCTCCTTGTTTGAACTCCGATTTGGGTGTTCTTGGACTACATGGAAAGCCCGTGGAGCGAGAATATATTCATATGCCTGAGGAGGATGTTAGATGTTAGGCCAGGGTGTTTGGTGAAACCGTCGCCGGTCTGGCCTGGTCGATCGGTCGGCTCGTCAAAGTGACTACATGACCTCGACTTGGAAGGTGCTCCCTTGTTTGGGCTTTCGATTTAGGTGTTCTTGGACTCGCCGAGCCGGTTGGGTGAAGGCCATTAATATTCCTGAGGGTATGAGGATGTTTGACCGGGTGGTGGAGCAGCTCGTCCAGTTCGTTCACTCGTCGATTCGGGTTAACTTTGTATGACCTCCAACCCGGAAGGTCCTAACTCCCTACGTCAGAACTGGAGTTCGAGTGTTCTTGCACTCTATGGAAGCCCGTTGAGTCGAATCTATCTACATATGAATGTTTTAAATTGGAACTCTGTTAAACTCCAAAATCAATCCTAACCAAAACCACTAGTACGCCGAATAATATTGTTTCTTTAATGGTTTTGGGAGCCTGGGGTAACAGGAGGAAAAGCATTGTGATTGAGATTCCAAGATTGGAATCAAAGTGCAAATATTTTTGGGTTTGTTCTTCTAAATCTATTCTCATTTCAAGTTTGAAATGTTTATTTCTCTGAAGCTCTATTCCTCGTTTCAAGTTTTTGCATGTTGTTCTAAAAACACATTGAATTGATTTAATTGATTTGAAAAGTGATTGAAATGTTGCATATAAAAATTTCATGATTATTGAAAATAAACTGTTTATCTATTTTGTATTGTACTATATTTTGCTAAAGTTTGAGCGTATAATAATGTTAGCGTTTATTTCGCGTGGGATAGATTGGTATCTGCGATAGGAATTGAGTCGCGATCTTGCGGTATTGATGTCACTCTATCGTATTGTGAGGACGTGTCAGTAGTGTTATTTGTTGATTGTTTACATATAACCCGATCCCGTGACCAGTAGGTATGCGTGTTATAAAACCATGTGATCTGCGACTGCGGTAAGCGGTTGCTGTGCGATGACCTCTGATATCTGTACTCGAAGACATAGGTTAAATTCGTTGAGGGCATAACTGAATTGATTGGCATAACTGAATTGATTAGCACCATGAATTGATTAGCCTGTTGAATTGAAGTCTGACCAGGCCCGAATTTGTGAGCATATTTGAATTGATTTGAGATTGTGAAATCTGATTATGAAAATGTATTTCAGGATGATCGATGAACTATAATTTATTGTATATATATAACAAAGTATATGTAATGTATTTATATTGATCATCGAATGATAGAAGTTTTGAATTATTAAATTGCATAAATTGATTTAAGTGGAGCGGGGAATGGATTTGTATAGAATACTTAGTAGAAAATCTTTGGCGTATTATTTTACGATGCGCGGTACCGAAGTGATAGATAGTGATCGATAGCGGACTGAGATCGAGGCGTCAGTGTCAAAGAAAGAAATCTCGGGTATGCTCAGAGCGTGGCCACTCGTTTCATGTGTTCTTCCCGATATGGATATTTTGTATAAACAATTTGAATCACGAACATCTATTTGTAAATCATTTGAAAGGCGGATGCCTACATTGCAAATGGATTTTGTTAAATGTAAATGTTTATAGGTTTGCCCGATTTCATGTCAGCCTTAATTTGATTTTGAGTAATTTTTGAGTGATTTTAGTGGCGTCCGGACTCGGTTGGATCCGCCCAAGCGGGTCGGGTGAGTAAGGGCGTCACATATCCATATCACTCGCGCTGGCATCGATGTTCTGAGTTCTCGGAAGCCCGATAACGAAATCCATAGTAATCTTATCCCACTTCCATGCGAATCGGAAGGGTTGTATCTTTCTACTGCAGATACGGTTACTCTGCGCTTCCTTTGCGAGTTGACATGGATCTGTAATCTGCAGTTTCTCCCTTTTTCATGCCCTTCCACCAATAATGCTCCCTCGAGTATGATACATCGCAGTGCTACCGGGGTGCATAGCGTATCTTGAAAAGTGAGCCTCTTCCATGATTTCCCTTTTGAACACCTATTTCAAGTACACACATTCGACTCCCTCTGCTATTACGCCATCGTCTACGATTTGAACTCTGGTTTCCTACCACCTCAATCTCTGCCTCGACTTGTCATCTCGAGCTTGCCGACCTTCCTTGATCGATCCACGAGGAAGAGGGCAGACATAAGAGTAGTCGCGGCCCGGTGTCCACACATATATTTATGGTGAACTCCCGAAGATCTCAACTCATCAGCAATGGGAGATATCACGATGCGCAAATAAGCATAGGAACCGGTTTTCGGCTTAAGGCATCGAAGCCACTACATTAGCCTTCAGGATGTAAGGTACACTATGATCTTGATCATAAATCTTAATCAACTCGACCAAGTATTGCCTTAAGTTAAACTCTTTACGGTGAAGATATCTGCAGACTCTTATGATCGGTGAATATCTGACAGGGAACACCGTATAGATAATGTCTCTAGATCTTTGGAAGCGAAAACCCTTCGCGCTAGTTCTAAATCTTCCGTGGGTAGTTACGCTCAGATCTTCTTTTAATGGCGGGAAGCATAAGTTATCACTTTCTACCGTCGCATCAAAACACCTAACCCTTATGCAGGAAGCATCGTTGTACACCCTTAACCATCGCTTTCACGGCCAGTGGTGCTGCCACTTATTGCAAATTTGTCGTCAATCTGCCCGACTCTCGAAACTATCTTTGTGGTGTCCTGACCACTCAAATTTGATCCTTTTTTGATGGGTGATCGCTTAGGGTTGCCTATCTTGAAAATCCTCGACAAATTTCTGTAATAACACGATCGAAATTACGGACTTTAGAAACATTAGTGAGCGCTTCCGAGTTCACTATAACCTTACGATCTTCGAGATCCACACTAATACCTTCTACGAATGACATGACGAAAATTTCTGTCAGTAAGAAAGCGTGACGCACTGAAGCCTTTATAACTAACTCTCTCTGGGAATACGCAATGCTATGGGAGATGCTCTTGCATGTTCCTGCAGATTGCTGATCTGTATAATGTCATCGATGAATCACGATCTGACTTATCTTAATCACGGACTAAATACCACATTCATCAAATCCATGAGCGCGGTGGGCATTAGTCAATCCGAGATAGCATCACTAGGAACTCGTAGTGACCATATCTGCAAATCTAAAAGCGATCTTAGAAACATCATTCTCCAGGACCCTCGGTGATGGTAGCATGACCTTAGGTCGATCTTAGAATATCCTCGAGATCCATGTGCGATTGGTCGAATGGCTCATACATGCGAGGCGGATGCGGTTGCGTGTTGGCCGCGGTCGATTTTATGCATGGTCGCCTAGTAGTAACCTTCCATCTTTCTTCTTTACGAAGAGCTGGAGCTCCCACGGTGAGTACTAGGTCGGATGAAACCACTTTGCTTAATAATTCCTCCAGGTGTGTCTTGATTCTTTCAGCTCTGCGACATAATTACGTATGGAGGAGGAATGGATATCGGCTGGAGTCCTGGAATCGGTTCAATAACAAGCTCGATTGCTCTATCAGAATTAAACACAAAAATATCATGCAGGAAAGACATCTGAAACTCTTTGACTATGGGGATGTCTTCCATGGTAATCCTGTTTGTCTCTTATCACCCTGGTACGAATAACCACTGTGACCTTTTCGAAGCATTTTCTAGGAGGTCATGGAATTAATGAGACTAGGGCGATCTCTCTTCGATTCCCGAATATCACGCTTGGTTCCTCTGGCGAACTGATCTTGCTTCTTTTCTTATAACAATTAGGTGACTCTGTGCTGGATAACTAGTCCATACCAGACTATATCGAAATCCTTGGATACCTCTCTTTGGAAAATCCTTATTAAGGTCCTGTCTAACTACTGAACTATCCTTTGAGGATTATCATAGTATCTCTCCATTAGATGCGGAAACCTGTCTGACCATCTATAGGTTGGGACTCTGTCTGGTGCCTCTCGGTGAATAATCTTTTGAAATAAATGAATATGAGTAGCTCTTACGATTACGATACACATATGCATCATGATCGTAAACTAAAATCATACAGTAATCACGTTTAGTGGTATGCGCCTCATTGTGTATTTGTAATGCAGAGCGTCTGAGTCCCACTACGAATCGCCCGATGAGTCTTGCCTGCCTCCTGCATCCCTATCGCAACCTACACCGGGTGTTGTCTTCTCTGCTGAACCACCCCTACTAGCCTGACTGGGACCGTTGGTGCCTGGGGTAGATGCTATTGTACCTACCTCAAAGGTCTACGGCTACTAGTGTGGACCGGTCTCAGGTATCAAGTGATCTTCACCTTATGACATCTGTCATGTTCACATCTTGCACTCTCAGAGATGCTTCCTGCGGCAATGTAGAACCTGATGGAAAAAATGATCTGAAGATCTACCACCTCTTGCAAGACTCTTGGCGGCGGGATGGATCACGACTAGATGTTGCTCCTGCGTCCTAGCCTCACAGCCGGTGTTTTTCTTTCCTTTCTTTCTACTAGTGTGGTGCACAGCTGGCCAGAAAGAGCACCTCTCTTGTGTATGGCATACGAGTTAGAGGCGAAGCGTCGCTCTACGCTAGTGCAACCTCGACCGGCTCTCAAAATTATTTTGAGGGAGGCCCATGCTAGATGAACTTTAATTCGGCGTTCAATGACCATGAATCGTTTACATTTATGTTTCCTCATTTTCTATATCATAGGCACCATTCTGAGCTTTGAAAACCTCGCTCATATTCTATCTTTAATAGGGATCATTTGCTCTAACATGAAGAATTCTTCTATTTTTGCATCCACGATACATGCGGGTAAAATCATGCAGCCAAATGCTGGGCCGGTCTGAAGTGACTCCTGTAGGAATTCTGTCTCCCTCTTAATGGCCTCCCAGGTCAACAGCCTTGGTATATCGAACCACTGAAGGAAGGACTCTGTCATCCTAAACACCCATTCCTTTGTATAAATTTACTAACCTTGTCTAACCATAAGTCTGTGTTGCCCTGCGGGTGCCGATACCATCATAAGTTTGGCCCACAGTTTTAGGCGCATTACATCATGCCCTCTGCTTTTACAGTAGGCTCAGTGCTGACGGGTAATTTCTTGTAACAATCTGTATAACGTCCAGCATTATGAGAGTCTGCCTCGCAGTGTGCGGCGCCGATGGATACGCTGGGGCTGATTCCATTGAGGCATCTTAGATCTAGGGGTGTGCTCGACATTTTCTCTCTCTTTGGTGGTGCCTCCCAGAAAGTGGGAGTCTGGGTGACCTCGACCTAAATACAGACCTGTCTTGTGAATTTCAAGTTAAAAGATTCGATGACACTTTACAATATTTGATGCATGTAAGGTTAGCAAGGCAATATGTAGGTTGTAATGAAAATCATTACCAACAGCAATTACATAGAAATCTGCGGAAAGCTTGCTTGAGAAAAATAAGACTACCGCTGGCTAACATGATACCAACAGCGGACCCTTCCTATTGATAAGGAATCTGTAAGTAATCACGATAACCTCCGACCGAAGCTTTCGATTAATGATTCTGTAAAATCATCAGATTCATTTGCTGGCTATCTTTTGGAAAGCGTGGGTTATAAAAATTTTCACTTTTATATCAAATCACACATTTAGATTTAATGAAAATCAGAAGCTGACATATGTTGCCACGATGGTCAGCTTAAAATACAAAAATCATACGTATAAAAAAACACACTCTGATATTTTCCAAAAAATCAAGCTGACCATAAAGGACCTCACAATCCTCGTCAAAATATAAAGTGCGAATCAATCAGCGTAATTTAAGCCATGGCACGATACGAAAACTATTTACCTTCTTTGGCTTGTTTGATGGTAAATTAATATCTGAAAGTGCTATAATGTAAATCAAGTACCAATAACATGACCCATTTACAAATCTTGTATAGAAACTATTTTCTTTCTTGAAAATATTTGATGGTGGTTATATCTAAAAGTGATATCTTGTAAATCAAGTACCAACCAACATGTGACATTAAATACTCTAGGCATGATGCCACAGACACGGCATCGGTAGTGAGCCTGGAACTCACCCGTCTAATATGGTCGATGAACATGTGGGATCTCTATAAACATAATGGAGCCTCGGAACGAAATGCCGGAATGATGGAACCTGGACAACAACATCGCCAGTAGTATATATCGGTAGCGCTAACTATCTATATACCGAGATAATGCGAGAGCGATTCACTATATAAATATATACTATATCAACCCTCGATTGCGACCGGAGCGATATAGTTAATCCTCATCTCCCATGTACATAGGCTGTCAAGAGATACATCGATCAGGCCCATTTGTATATCAGGTTTTTACTAAACAGACCAAGCGTTTCTTAAGTCTTAAAATCGAAACTTTATGCAGAGTATTACAAGTGGGAGGTAAAAAAAATGGTTTACTAATTACATTATATTTTCAAAACACTTTACAAACTTGTAATTTAAACACTTTCGTTTTTGAAAACGATTTTGAGTACTCACATTTTTCTCGACTAATTTCTTTCAATTCTTGTCAAGCATGCTAGATTATCGTCGTATGCTCGATCTTCTACAATCATACAAAAATGCGAAAATGCCCTCGATTCAACGTTTTGCAATAAAACACAAAGAAACTTTCAAAGTAGTATATCGAAGCGAACCGATTCTATGAAACTTTACGTGCTAGTCACATTTGATAAGGACATTGATAATATGAGGTGAAATTGACCAAAATACCCCTACACATGAATTGCCCCATCAAAACTATCCGTTTTAGCAATTTTTTCAAAACAACCCCATGTTGTTCGATGTATTAGACCACACCGCGTCGTGCAATAGTAATTGCATACTTGGTGCTACGATTAAATTTTTTGAAATTATGCTTAAGCAAAATGCTATTGAAATGAGACATATGATTAAATTCTAGACTCAAGGGACTTCTCATAGAGTCTAAAAACACCCCAATATTTACGAAATTTATGTGTTGATTGTCAGGAATAAAATCTTAAAAATTTCATGGAAGCTGTCAGCAGTCGAAATTAAACCCAGCTAATAGAACATAGTCCTGAAAATTCCTAAAAATTCCTAAACTTAGTCCAAAAATTTTGGAACTAAAGTTTACGACTTTTCACATCCTCTAAAAAAATTTCAAGCCATTACATTGCCTTTAGGCTAAAAATAACTCAAGTAGGAAAATTCCTATGCTTGGAGTTTGATGAAATCTTAAACTTTTGGTACCTACGTAGCTCTCGCCGTAGACGACTTGCCTTGATCGAAAAATCTATGATCGATTCCCTTGTGTCGAGAGAAGAAGCGAAGAGAAGAAAAATAGATAAAAAAAAAAAAAATCGCTCTCAACCTCTCTCCTCACGCTCTGTCCATCCGTCTACCTGTCGTTTGACTTTTAATTTTTTTAATTTTTTTAATTTTTATTTTTATTATTATTATTTAGATAAATGATTTCTATTGCCTCATTCGGGTCCATTTATGTCCCAAAAAAATTGTTATTTATTTTCAGTTCACTTTATTGTAAATGAACTTAGATCAAGCAATTTTCCGACTTACGAGATTTTTGTAAAAATCTAGTCCTTGAAGTCATTAACGACTTATCATCCAGAAAATCGTAAAATATTACGACATCTCGAATTCAAACGAAATTTTTAGGTCACTATATTTAGAACCCAATTTACTTAGTTGTGATCCTTTTCGTCATCAAGAGATCTAGAAATTTTAAACCCACTGAACCATTATGGCAATTTATTATTATTATTATCCTTTTGAGGAATTCCATAATTTGTACTTCCCATCCCTCCACTCATGTAATTGCAAAAGTGCCACAATTCTTTGAAAACTTTATAATTTCACCCTTAAAAACAACTTTCCAAAATTCTGTGCCAAGCACTAAAATAATTAAAGGCCCTTGAATTACACATGTCACGACCACTACGGTTACACATCTTGTACACCCTCACTAAGGGCGTTACATTCTCACATGAAGCTGTGAAGCGTCTCATCGATCCCTCTTGCCGGAACTACTCGATCTATTTTGGGCCGCCGCAGTAGTTGCTAGCTCTGACCCAGCCTACTCTGGTAGTCCTTCATTTCACTAAGTATTAAATCGGGGTTGAAATTTATTCTTCACCTCCTTGACATATGATGTAGTCCACCTCCTTATCATAGTATGTCACCACTACTGTGGGTGCCCTCTTAGAAATTCCTTGACTTGGATCCTCCTTATCTTCATGATAGGGCTTTAGATTGCTGACATGGAAGACAAGATGAATCTTTAGCCTTGGTGGTAACTCGACCTTGTAGGACACCTTACCAACCCGTCCCAGTATAGGAAAGAGGCCTTCATACTTCCTCACAAGTCCTTTGTGCACATTTTGAAAGACTTGAACTATTGTAGTATGAGCTTGACAAGCACTAAGTCTTGACACGGAACTCTACATGTCTTAACTTTCTTGTCGGCCAAAAAAAAAAAAAAAAAAAAAAAAAAAAAAGCTGGCAGCTGTCTTCACAGCAGCCCTTATCCAATTATGAGCGCTGTGTTGTATTCTCATGTACCATCCCTTGTAGATTTATGAAGTAGCTAGACTCTTCCCTGTGTACCCTCTGGCTAAGGTGTAAGGAGTCATCAGTTGTTGCCCCATGACTATCTCGAACGGCTCCTCTCTATTGCCTTACTCCTCTGTAGATTATAAGAGAAGTGAGCCACATCTAGCAACCGTGATCCAATGCAGTTAGCACTCCTGAGGAAGTGCCTTAAGTATAGCTCCGATGGTGCATTCCTGTTCAGTTTGCCCATCGATGCGAGGGTGAAAGCTAAGTAGAGAGGTGAAGCTAGTAGAGGAGTGAAGCTCGTATCCATGAGCTTGAAAGGCTCCATCCAAAACTTCCCGGTGAAGCGTGAGTCCGCGATCAACGATGATGAACTTTCAGTAGCCTAATACTTCACCATGTTCTTGAGGAATAGCACGGTCATCTCTCTGTTGTGCGATCATAGGAAATTTGCTGAAGTAGAATACTTAGAAAATAGGTCCACCGCCACTATATGATAGTTCCATATCCTCAAACTTGGGTAAGGCGATGATGAAGTCCATAGTGACACTCTCACAAGAAGCGGCTACTGCTATAGGTAGTGGCTCAACAATCCTAGGTGATGTTGTACTAAGATTGTTACTGGGAGAAGAGTTGTCATGACAAAGTTATCATCATCTGGTATCTATGGTGGTGGTAGGCCGGACTCTAGTAGTGCCCTTGAGCGTCGTTGTCCTGGGTGACCAGCCCATTTGGAGTTGTGACACTCCTTGATGAGATTCCTTCTAATGCTTCCCCACTTAGGCACATAGATTCGCTTCCCCTTTGTGTAGAGTAGATCGTCCTCTACCCAAAACTGCCTTGTCTTTCCCTCATGAGCTAATGAGATGAGATTCTTGCCTTTGGATCATCTTTATGACCCTACGCTGTGATTCACCATCTCTCCCAAATTTGGCTAGTCATGGATGCTAGCTCATACGACGCAAGGCATCGACCCGCGTGATTAGCTATGCCTGGCTTGTACTCCAACGTGTAGTCAAACTCAGCCAGGAAGTCTTGCCACCTTGCCTGCTTGGGGCTTAGCTTCTTCTGGGTCTGGAAGTAGCTAGTAGCAACATTATCTGTCTTTGCTATGAAGTGTGACCCCATGGATAGTGTCCTACGTCACTTGAAAACAATGGATGATCATTTGTCATCTCCTTATCTTGGGTAGTGTGCAGCCTCTCAGTGTCACATTGGGCTTACGGGCTTTCAAAGCCATGGGGTGTGTCTCTCTGCATAGAACCCTCGATAGTAAAGTCAAAGGCATTAGTGTGTACCTCAAATACCTTGGTGTGGTCATGTAGTGCCAACACCAGCTCCTCCATTACAACTGTCTGCCTTTTTCTATATAGACTAAAAACCCCTCAAATGTACATAGTTACAAGAACCTTACACTTCTCTTTTGCACCCATGTCACTTTGGATAAATTTGCTTAATTAAATAAATGCATCTTGATGTTTAGAATTTAAATTGGGTTTATGGATATTCTTGAAAGGAACAAATAACTTGAGTCGAAAGTGTGTAATCACTTGATGAATAAGTACAAGTCTTGAAGAAATAATACACTTGGTCAACAAAACTCATGGAAACTTTGAGAGGTGGGAACATCTTACAGGAAATTCATGATTAACGAGTCCATGGTCTAGAGCTTGTTAGATTATTGATTGAGGCGAAATCTTAGAGTAAAAGCTTGACCAATAAGTAATAGAGGTCATCACTTGGCGGTTGAGCTTTTCGAGCCTACCCTCAGTATTTGCTAAAAACGCCTGCACTCTAGTTCCATGACTTGAGCCAAACAAGCCTTAATTCTTCAATAAGCGACAGCGGCTTTGAATTCCCTTCCTGTGACCAATCCTGCGGCAAAGAGCCCAAATTATCCGATTTCCGATGCAAGGTCTCTTGTAAAGGAAGAAACAAGTATGGGGGAAAAATATTTCCAAATATTTCCAAATATTACTAGGTAGGAGGAGAAGAAGTAAAGAAGCATAAATTAATGAAAAAGGGAATAAGTTTTGTCTTGTGGCCTATTTCCTTTTATGATTAAGCAAAATACACACTTAGGCTTTGGTTGCGACTTCATTTACGCATAAGTGATCTCTGCAGTTTCTTTAAGGATTTTCGCCTGGCGTATTTTCACAAATGAAGCGAAAATTTAATTTTACAACGAGAAAAATACGTTAGAGCGAAAATCCCGGCAAAAACCGAGAAGAGATCGGCTTTATAAAATAGTCGCATTGAAATCGAAGTATGTTACATTCAAGGCGCAATAAACTTATTCCTCATTGCTAACACTTCCTCCTCTGCTAATATTGGAAATATTTCCCGACTTGTTTCTTCCTTTACAATAGACCTTCGTATGCCCCGAGCTAAATAATTGGGCTCTTTCTTTATGAGACTGAGAAGAAAATTGATTTTCATTATTGTTTATTGAAGGTAAAACTATTTAACTTTCAGTCTGAAGGGTATGCTAGCACCCAGTGGGCTTTGAGCTAGTGGCCTCATCGCTTCTTGTTGGTTGTTTTACCTGGAGCCTTGATGTAATCTAACTGCATCAGCATTATCGAGAGAAGAACATGTTCCTCAAGTTTCATAAATTTGTTGACCAGGCTATTAATGCCCATACACTCAACTATTTGTTATTGTTCCTTATTGATATCCATTTCAATTTTAAAATCTAAAGCTGGATTCGCTATTATTTTGCAACTCCTAATTCCAGTTTATTAGCCTGTGCTCTTATTTTCACGTATTTTTTGTTCTTGGGAGAAGAACGTTTGTTCATTTTTCGAGGAGTGTTTTCCTTAATTTTCATGCTTAACGAAATGACACAAACCTTATAAAATTTCTCTAGTCATGTTCATCATTACACATTACATAATTATTCACACAATCAAATTTTCATTCAACAATGTGAACAAACTCCAGCAGTAAAGGGTAACTATCAAGTAAATGCAATAAAACACATGACAATTTGGATGAACAAAATGGATTTCTATTAAAATTTTAGGAATGTATAGATTGAGAACATGCTAGGAAAATTTTTAGGTTCCCTTTCTTCTTTTGTAGGCTTTTGGAGGTATAATGTTAGGAGGATCTACATCAAAGCGCCATCTTTGGGATCAAACAGGAATTCATCTCCAGTTTACATTTCTCGAATCTGAGAGGAATTTCTTTGCCACTTTGCATATATTTCAACATTTATTTGCCTTTGCACTAATAGGTGTGTCTTGCCTCTTCCCACAGGTTCACTATTCCTTCTAACAAAGTACACTCTAGCCAGTTTGGACAATTAATTGCAACCTACTAAGTTTGTTGAGCACGAAGTGTGATGCGGCAGGGAATTGATGTCGAACACATCTTTTCTTTCTTTAGTTATTTTAGTCGTGACCTTAATTTCACTGTTGCGACTTTCTTTTCTACTTTATTGTTTCAACGTCCAACATTCTTGGTCGGGACTTATGAATTGTTGTTGCAACCAGAAAAATTTTCAGGTCTCCCTGAACAATCAAATTCACAGCAATTTCAATTCACCATATCGATCAAACGATTAATTCAATTCATCTTACGTCATTTTAAATATTCAACCAATCCATTTACTGTGCATCAGATTCAAAATTTAAGCACAAAGAACAAAATAAAATTCCCTCAAACTTTCAATCATGTCATATCAGAGACAAAATTTAAATAAATTCAAGAAAATTATACTGCCCCTTTTTGTCTCTTTTGCAGATTGGAAGTTTGATTGTAGATGCTCCCCCTTTTGCACATTTTTATTATCTGCCCTTAAACTAAAAAAAATGTTACCTCTTTAATCAATAATGAATAAAATTACACAAAAGCTATTAGAAATTTAAACACAAAAAATATAGCAGGAAAACTTAAAACAAGCAGTGTGTGTGCCTTCCCATGTTTGCTTCGATTTTTTAGTGCTTTAGCTGAACTATTCATACCATATTTCTGTTTTTTTTTAATTTTCTCATTCGAACTAAAAGTCACTCTTCACTTGCATTCTCGAGTGGTGCTTTAATATTTGACCATTAACTTTGAATTCCTCATGATTCACTTTGGTTCTAAGTATCCGCGCTGAAATGTGTACTTGATACTCTTTGTATATGGTCGGCTCCATTTTGATTTAAGCTTCCTTGGAAAGAGTCTTAGTCTGGAGTTGAATAACAGGACCTAATCTCCTGCCTTGAATTCCCTCCTCAAAATTCTTTGATCATGTCATTTTTTTGTTTTATCTTTGTAGATTTTGGCACTATCATAGGCTTCGTTCCTCGATTATTCGATTCACATTTAGCTTGAATAGCCTCTCTTCTTTAGCAGCCTTGAAATCAAAATTTAGCTTCTTGATGGCCCGCATAGCTTTATATTCTAGCTCAAGAGGTAGGTGGCAAGGTTTTCCAAAGACAAGTATGTATGGGGACATTCCCGATGGGAGTTTAAGCGGAGTCCTATATGCTAGGAGTGCATCGTCAAGTTTGAGACCAATCTTTTTTCTTGATGTAAGAATTTTCTTTATCTCCCTATTGGAAATTTCGACTTGCCCCATTTGTTTGAGGATGATAAGCCAAACTCATAATGTGTTTTGATACCATATACGCTTGTGAGTTTTCAAACACCTTATTTGAAAAGTGGCTTCCTCCATCACTTGATTATAGTTGGGTGTCCCCAGTCTGGCGAGGAATATTTCTTTGTAAAAATCCCTGGCTTGTGTTAGCATCATTCTTGGGACAATTTGCCTCGACCATTTTGATACATAATCCTGACTAGGAGTATGTATATATTCGAATGGCTGGAAAGGCCCATAAAATCCATTCCCAGTACATCAAATAATTGCACCAGGGATACCTTGCGGGGGCATTTCATGCCTTATCTTGATATTTCCCATTCTTTAGCAATGATCACACAGCTTCACCCATTAAGCAGTCATTAAAAATAGTAATAATAAAATCATGGTAGGAATTTTGGTGTAGCGACCCTCATTCCGATCCGACCGAATGGTGATCGGAAATGTTTCAGGGCCTTCGGTTTATTTCTTTTATTTTCCATGTTATTAAATTTTCTTTTTCAAAAATGTCGACGAATCCCATTGACAGAATGGCGGTCAAACGGAACGGTTTACTAAACGTTTTAATTTATCTTATCAAAACATTTTATTAATTCATTTAGTTGCGAGAGCGGTTTCGATTTTAAATGACCCAATCATTTACAAATTCAAAAGCAATTCGATGAGCCATAAACATTAACAAAATATTTACAAAAGAAAGGCATTATATGTCCTTCAAAATGATATACAAAATCAAGTTTGGTTTAACCACTTTTTGTTTACAAAATACCACTTGTTAGAAAGATATGATAATACAGATTCACAGTATATACTTATACGCCGTACTCTCTCTATTACTCTGCGCTGCGCGATCTTGGTCTTCTTTTTCTTTGCTTACTCGATACCTGCGCATAGATAAAAACTATACGCTAAGCATTTTCATGCTTAGTGGTTCTATCTGATTATTTCAATATTCAAATTTGCTTTCGACATGCATTTAACATGGAAACCATGTCTAATATATCAACATATACTCATGCTATTGATGCACGCCTTTCGTTTTCAAGTCATTTATCATATAACAACATGCATTTTCAATGCAATAATTCCAATTACAATTCAATTTAGCAAAAGGATTTACGCATATACATAAAAATCCATTACACTTTCGTGTTAGTTGTTGACCTTGACTATTCAATTCACAATTTACGCGGATTAGTTTGATGAATCTTAGCCACTTATTATCATTCGGTAACGTGCTTATACATTTAACAATTCCAATCTCCCATCGCAGCGGATGCCGTTTGGTATCGAGCCACGTGGTATCACTTATTGGTCTCCGTCGCGCAGCGGATCTTTGTTTGGTACATCCCGAGCGCGCTAGTATCACTGTCGGTCTCAGCCGTGAAGGATCTTTGTTGGTGCACCGACACGCGGGTATCAATTAAATGTCATACGCTGTCGATTGGTGCATCCCGCTAAGTTGGACATTTCTTCAATGCCATACGCCATCATAGACGGCGTCGATTAGCTGCGGAGGCGAAATACCGTTCACGATGCCCACGTATCCACCAGCGTCATCGATCACACTAATTGGCATTTATGACGGATTCGCTTGATGAATCCCGCCCTATCATCATTCACATTTATTCGGTTTTCAATTATCACATTTCAATTTCATATTCACTTCTCGTATTATCTTTCAAAGATATACTCAATCTATGTACTTATTCCATATACTCATTCACGTACTTCATTTCATAGTTACTTGGTAATCATAAAATACTTGAAATAAGAATAGAGTCGTAGAACAAACCGGTTGCCGAATCTAGCTTCCTTCTTCGATCTCTGGGCCTTAGGTTAGGCGATCATCACCCGTCCCTAGTCAATAACATTCACACCACTCTTAGTGGATAAACAATTGTTAAACAATTTTAGTGAATTACAAATTTATTTTTATTAAAAGTCTTGGGTTAAGACACTAAGTCTGTCGAAGATGGAACCCTGGCTTCGCGAGGCTACAGGTACTAAGAGACATTTTCACTTAGCACCAACCTTAATCAACCCCCATTAATCATTTCTTAGGGTCCCTGCACACTCCATACGATCACTGGACTTAACGACGTGAAACATGTCAAACAGTATTGCCGGAACAACCCTGCATCGGTGACACTTGACTCCGTACCGGCACAGTCGTCGACCGCGAGCACTGCATTCCAGACAAATTTCAACTCAGACCAGACACCCTACGGGTTTTCGCCTAAATGTTCGATTGCATTTTCTACTCATTTTTCATACACCAATCTTCTCCACTATCTCCATTCAAAATCCACCATGGAATCTACCCAAACAACTCCAAAAGTGGTTTAGACTAAATAAAAATTCATTTTCTCATGTTGTGGCTTTTTCCCAAAAAATCAAAATCATAAATGAGGATGCTAGGCTTGATTTTTCTTACCTTATCTCTTCAAATCTCCTCTTTCATGTTATTTATCCAGGAGCAAGAACAGGAAGCAAAAACCCAACCAAAGCCTATCCTCCTTGCAAACCCTAGCTTTTCTCCTCCTTTTCCTCCCCTTCTCAAAACGGGATTTGCTCTGTAATGAGACCTAAGACCACATTTTGGTCTTTAAATCTCTTTAAGTGTAAGGCCTGTTTGGCCTACACCCTCTCTTCTTATTTCTCATTTTTCCTTTTGCTCTTAAATCAATGATTCCTTATAAGGCCTTGTTTGGCCACCTAATAAATCCAATTTTCCATTTTTTGACATTTTAACTTTTTAATTCACATTCCTTATCATTTGTCATTTATTTCATAGTAGCATTTAAGCTATCATTTGACCCTTTAGGTCCAATTTACAATTTTCCACATTTTCCTTTTCTACTTGGGTCTAGTTCTGTGGTTCAATCAATTTCTTAATTTAGCATATAACTCAATCATATGCTCACACTTTAAATTTACATTTCACAATTTGTCAATTTATCAATTTTCCCTTTAAAACCTAAGTTTGCTTCAATTCATACCTTAATATATAATAAAATTATTATAAAAAATTCTAGGTATTTTTGGGGCGTTATATTTGTGGGTTGCTTTGTCTCGCAAATGTCCTCCATATGGTGATGCACGACATTCCCTCAAAATCTTTGGGTTACCAAATTCCTTTCGTACACATCTTCTTATGATCGATCACCTCTTTCAACACAGCGGGTCATCCCGCATGTAGTACCATTGTCCTTAGCTTTTTCTCCGCTAGTAAATGAATTCTTTTGGTGGCATAATTCCACAAGCTAAGAAGTTCACAATATCAGCATACCAAGGTGATTGTAGTGACAGTTGGAATAACTGCTCATCTGGAAATTTTTCTGCTATTTCCCTTTCTTCTTCTTGTACAACTGGTTTCTCCACTCTTGACAAGTGATCAGCTATCACATTGTCACAACCCTTTTTGTCTTTTATTTCTAAATCAAATTCCTGTAATAACAATACCCACTGATCAATTCGTTTTGCTTTTCTTTCGCTATTAGATATTTAATTGTCGCATGATCAAGGTGTATATTACATGGACCCTATAAAATGTATGGCCTAAATTAATTAAATGGGACATGCAAATACTATTACTAACATCTCTTTTCGCAGTAGAGTAATTTTCCCGAGTTTCATTGAAGGTTTGTCGCATAGTATATGGCCTTTGAATACTTTTTCAGCTCTTTGGTCTCTAATACAAATTCTATTGCAAAATCATCGCACTACATGATTTCAAATTCTCTGTCTAATATGGTTTTTGCCATGATGGGAGCTTCAACTAGTCTGGATTTGATTTCTTCAAAAGAATTCCAAGTGTGATTCATCAAAAATTGAACTTAGTATCTTTTCCTCAAAGAATCTATAAAGGGTCTAGCAAATTTTGAGAAATTGATAAATCTTCTCAGAATCCAAAGATGTCCTAAGAAACTTCTAATTCCCTTTATCTGAAGGGTGGTATCAGATTTCTTATAATTGAAACTTTTGCTTGGTCTACTTCTAGCCCACGCAGAAATCATGTGCCCTAGGATAATTCTTCAGAACCCATAAATGGCATTTTTCCCAATCTGCAGCTAGATTCTCTATCTCGCACTAAGTATCATTCCAAGTTGGCGCGTGCACTGCTCAAAAACTCGGATCCATACACCGTGAAATCATCCATGAAGACTTCCATAACTTCTTCTCGCTAAATTAGAAAATATACATCATGCATCTTTGGAAGGTACCGTGAGCATTACACAAACCAAATGACATTCTTCTAAAAGCAAAAGTACCAAATGGGCATGTAAAAGTCGGGGTTTTCTCCCCGATCCTCAGCATTTAATTCGTGCTTATATCCGTAGTATCCATCAAGAAAACAAAGTGAGGTGTCCCCGCAACCTATCCAAAGATCCGATCAATGAAAGGCAGGGAAAATGATCCTTTCACAGAAATATTAGTTTTCAGAGTCAATACACCTATCCCGGTCACGCCTTATAGGAATCCGCCTATTCTTTTCATTTCGATCACAAGGAATCCACCTTCTTAGGAACCATTATGTACCGGGTCTACCTAAGAACTATCTAATATAGCATATATAAAAACTCCGTGATTCAACCATTTAAGAACTTCTTTCTCGACAACTTTTCATCATGGTTCAAATTCCCTTTGATGCCTCAATAAGTTTTTGCATTATCATTCAAAGAATATTTTCAGGCATACAAATGGAGGGACTGATACCTTTCAGATCCTCAATGACCAAGCAATAGCTTCCTTGTATTTTCTCAGAATTTCCAAAAGCTTCTTTTCTTCAAATTTAGTCAATGTAAATGAGCATGGATTTAATTCCGCTTTCTTTTGGTTCTAAGAACTCATATTTCAAATGACTGGGCAATTCTTTCAATATTAACCCTTCTACACTAGTTTCCTGCTCAGTAATTTTTTGTTCCTGGCTGCATACATCATCTTGACTGTTTTCATTTATGCCTCTAGGATCAAGCTTTTCATATACAAATTCATGCACATTTTATAATCAATACTCTCAAGATACTAAAATTCATCTCAATTTCATTGATAGAATGTCGACGAGCACAAAGAAGAATTCAATCCCAACAATGAAGAGAAGACTATTGTCTTCATGTGCCATACAACTTTCTCGTATCTACATCAGGATGTTCCAACTCCTATTGCGATTAAAGTGCACCGGGCTTCATTCCCCACCCCAGTGTCGGCCTCACCTTCTCGCACATCTATCAAGGTCATTTAGTTGCTAAGAGAAAGGTCTTCCTAAAGAAGAAAGGAACTCGTGTCTTCTCCATCTTCATAATAACAAAATCCATTTGGAAGATGAATTTTCCCACCTTGACAAGTACATCTTCAAGAACACCTTCTGGTCAGGCATTGATCCGTTTCACCCATTTGCAATGTAATCATTGGCTTGCAGTTCCTCAAACTCTGGCCAGACCACCGATAGAGGCATCAAATTTAGTACTAGCACCGTAATCACATAAGGCTTTCTCAATTCATTCTCATGGAGCAAGGTATGAAACCGCCTGGTCCTTCTATTTTGGCTGGAGCTAGCTGATAAATCGCATCAAGCAGAAGGGCCAAGTTCATTATTCCTTCCCCGCCTATTTTCTTTTCGTTCAAGATTCTCCTTAAATTTTGCATAGTTAGGCATTTATTGATTACTCTCAAATGGATATTGATTTATTTTCTTGAAGATGTCCAAGAATCTAGAAAATCGCTTCTTCCCTTTTGCCTTCAAGCCTCTGTGGGAAGTGGCACTATAGTATGTTTTACTCTCTCCTTCTACTTCTCGCTCACTACTCCTTCAGCCGCTCAACTGCATGCCTCTCTCATTCCTTTCCACCCTTCTTGTTCCGCATCACTTCTTCTTTCTTTTCACGTTAGTCGCCCACTCTTTCCCACTTTAACCTGAATCACATGCACCCTTTGATTCTTTCGAGCGCCACTAGGGAATGTACCTTACTCGACGGCATATTAAGGGCCTGCCCTACTGTGGTCTCCAAGTTTTCAACGAGGCACTTGTATTCAAATACTCGAGTATCAAACTTGAAAGCTTCCAAGTCGATACTTTGTCTGCGAAGTGTATAAGCCCCTGTTGTCCTCTTTATGAACTCGCAAAGATTTGTTCTTCAAACAATGAGTCCCTCCTATGACCCTAATAGTCATTCCCGCCTTCACCCCTCATGTCACACGAAACTCGTGGTCGATATCCTCGCTGAGATTCTCGTCCATGCCTCGGGCCTTGTAATGCCCCTCCACCATATGAGAAATTTCATGGTTCCTCGCTATTGGATCAGAATGGGCAAAGTTAGGATTTGGTTTGAAATGATAACTTCTTGGTTCATTCACATACTTAACCTCCTCAACCTCATAAGCGTCTTCTTCTGTTGGTATTTCAGCACTTCTTCTCATTGCTTCTCTTTCCACTGCTCTTATCTCATGAGCAGTGTGCATTTTTCTTTCCTGTTTGTCCATCCTATGCATGATGGCATCTAACTTTGCCTCCATGGCTGTCATTTTACTCAGCTCCATGACCCCTTTTCCTCTACTATTACCCCTTGAAACTCGGGGATGGAGCTGAGATTGCACTTAATAGCCCTCTTCCATCAAATCCCTAAATTTCTTCTTCAAGACTTTTCTTTGAATGCTCCACAAAGATGAAGAATGATAATGCCTTTAGATGTATCATTTAAGGCATGATACACTATATCCATTTGGGTTTTTAAATAAATTCCATGCATAGGGAACCTCTTCAACAACCTCTTGAATCTCTCCTAAGCTATATATAGGCTCTCATCTTCCCCTTGTTGGAACACTATTATCTCTCTTCTTCTCTCTAAGGTGAGAGATGGGGGAAAGAACCTGCCCAAGTATGCTTCCACCAGCTCTTCCCAAGTATCAACTGAACCATATGGTAATGACTCATACCATGTGGCCGCTTATATCCTTAAAGAAAATGGGGAAGAGATGCAACTTTATCACCTCCGGGGCCTCACACCATTCAACTTCATTAGACATTTGCCATCCCAGAAATCTACCCAGTGCTCAAGTAGTCTTCAAAGTGGGTGGGCTAGTGAAAATTACGTCGCTGCACCATTGTTATCAAGCTGGCTTTAGTTCAAGTTATTTGCATCCACAAAGAGGTCGTCTGATTGCACATTCTTCCCAGGCCCCTGCAAACCCTCCATTGTGTCGGGCATTAGGAGGCCTTCTCGGGTCGTCCTCGCTTCTCTCACCTCCGTCATGGTCTCATCCGCTATAGCCTGTCATTTTTTTTAGTCTTTTCTTTCTGCTTTCCGAAAGTGTTCTTTCCAATTCACGTCCGCCGCAAATGTGTCCTAACTCGCTTCCCGTGCATTAAAGGATTTCCTGAAATTGAAACACACTCAGATTAATAGGATTAGTAGAATAAAAAAATCATTTTCAACATGGCTTGTTAAAGATCAATGGTCAGAGAAGCATCGTCAGAAGTCGTTGTTCTTTTATTTTATAAAATGTCCAAATTAGCAATTCCCTCTTTTGTTAGAATATTGATCTATTTGACCTGGGTTCGATCCCCGGCAACAGCACCATAAAACTTGTTTGTCTTTTTCTATATAGACTAAAAACCCCTCAAATGTACATAGTTACAAGAACCTTACACTTCGTGCACCCATGTCACTTTGGATAAATTTGCTTAATTAAATAAATCTGTCTTGATGTTTAGAATTTTAAAATTGGGTTTAGTCTATGACACTGTAAGTGCACAGGTCATACAAGTAGTAAAATCTGAATGTAAGTCCGTGCATCATTCCCAATAAGAGATCGCGATATGAATTGAGATTAAGCACCCTAACCATCAAGTTCTATGCTATTCGGGATCAAAAAGAATTTGATAATGAAAATTTGTCTAAAATGATATATCCTAGACTATTAACTAAAAATATAAATTGGAATAACATGAAATCAACTAATAATATAAAGAACTAAATACTGGATATAATATGTTCCCTGTGAGAAACGAAAACTATCAATGAATTACAATGAAATAGTCAATTCCTGCATGAAAGTACATTTCTCTATTGTATTGATGGATCTACATTTGTCCAAGATTGCCTAAATGTTGCAATTGGATTTCTCCACATTCACTGGTTAGAAACTTCCCGCTTAGAAGTCAAGATCGAACCAAGCATTTGTATGTCCGCTTCCGCTTTGTAAAGATTCGGGGTATTTTTCTTTCTCAATACTTCATACCCATCTGCATCGCAGACTTGCTTCTCGTGGATTTTGCAAAAAGTTCTACCACTTAATTGGTGGCTCATCCTTCGCATCTATCGGTCATTCTTCCCTTTGATTAGATCTCACGAACACAGGCAGAACTCCTTTAGATTACAAGTAACTCTCCGATTATTTGTATATTGTTAAATGCTCCCTCCAACTTCAATTATGAGCGAATGTGGTATTTATCGTACCGAACTTTCGTGTAGCTCAGCCATCAATGGTAGTCTAACATACCCATAATAATGCTCTCACTCGTGAATCTCATCCTTGTCAATGTGAGGGCATCCCGAAATCGTAGAAAGGTACACCTTTAAACCGGGTATACGTACTACTATTGGGAACTTATCGATTCAAAAAAAAATGACACCAAGTAAGTAAATCCCAACCCAAATAATTTTCCATTCAGAAAAGATCAGAATTAACTCTAATTCAAATCCAGCGTAGTCGTCTAATTATCATCAAGATACACAAAAGAAATGGAGTACCGATCACATACATCCACTATAATCGCAATGGAACTGAGAAGAAATGAATTCCAGAAATTTGTCTAGATTTCATAAATTTTCAGGCAGTAATTTTAAGAAGAAAAATAACATAAATAGAAATCCAGCTCACTCGTTTCAGTCGCAGATTCAGATCCAAAAAAGAATTCAAGAAGAAAAAAATAAAAATAAAGAAAATAAAATTCTACTCTGTTACACACTGAGTCTTCGCTCCTTTTTTCGTATAAGACGGAAGCTACTTACTATTCTAACACTGGGTTTATTTATAATCATTAAAAGAAATTGGGCCTAAATGCAAAAACCTCCTGTGTGGAATTCTAAAAGAAAAGCCTAGTTTACTATCCTAGGTCGCGACTCTCGTTGATGTCGCGACATGGATTTCCTTGTTTGCTCTTGTTCGGGCCGCGACCTTGTTGCTTCGCTAAGTGACTCGTGTTCCCGCAGCTGCTTTGATTAAAGGGTCGGATATCGCTGCCTGCTTCAAGAGGTATCGATGTCGCGACCATGGTTTCACGCTGACCTCTGCCTTTCCTTCACTGCATTATGAGTCACGACTTCGCCTTTGTCGACTCCTCTTCATGCGCCGCACGTCGCGACCTCGCAGAAGGTCATACCTTACTTCGCTTCTATCGCGACGTCTAGGTTGCGCCCTTTTCCGGTCGCGACTGAGCGATGGTCTTCGCCTCTGCTGTGTTTTCAATTTAAGTCGCGTCTTGTTGATAAGTCACACTCTCTTTTGATGTTCATTTCTTCTCGTCGCAGAACCTCAATTCTTTGTCAGAACTAGCTCTTTTCTAACTCTATGCCAGTCATGAATTCAAAGGTGATGTCGCGACCTCATGTTGCTCTTTTTCCGCTGTATGTAGTCCTAAATTTCTCAAAAGTAGTTACGACCTGGATTTCTTCTACTCAATTCTTCTTTAGGTCGCGACCAATGTAGAGCGGTCGCGACATCGCTTGTGGTCCTGATTAATAAATGGTCGCAACTTCCGCTTTTCTGGCAAGTGACTTCGTTTGGCTTCTTCGTGTCACACTTCCCTTTTGTTCTTCAACTCTTAATTTGGCTTGCAACTTCAATCTTCCGTTGAGGACACCAGCCCGGCTATGTCGCAACCTCAACGCACGTCGCAACCTCAAATGGAGCCTTCATTTAAAAAACTAGTCAGAATCCCATTTTCTTTCAGAGACCTCCCTGCGGGCTTTATCGACGATCCACGCCGCGACCTTGATTGACGCTGGCGAATTCGCTATTCACCCGCTGGGCCGCGACATCGTAATCGTGTCGCAACCAAGATTCTATCAATATTTCCTTTAGTCTTAACCATTAATTTCCTTTGTCAGAACTTTCACTCTGTCGCTTGCAATTCGGGTCGCAGTTTAACTTCAAGTCACGATCGCTTGAATAAGCCTTCTATTTCTTCCTGCTACCGGGTCCTCACATGTCGTAACCTGGAATTAACTTTTAACAACAAATTTCTATTACGACTAATTTCGCCATGACTTCATTTCGCTATAGCCGACTCTCTCCGGTTTTTGGCCGATTTCGTCATTGTGATTTTTCACAAAATTAAATTTGAGTAAAATATCCACATTTCTGGATACGAATCAACATTTATCTTGTAATATGCTCAAAAAAAATGGATTAAAAATCAAATGAGTTTTTTGGATTCATCAACAGCTTTCTTTAAGTCTTTAAAGGCTTGTTGGCACTTCTCATCCCATGTCTTTTCCTTACTCTTCTTGAGAAGATCTGTCAATGGAGTTGCTCTCGCTGAGTACCCCTTGATGAACCCCCGATAGTAGTTAACTAGGCCCAAGAAAGACCTTAGTTGTGGCACCTTAGTAGGGGGATCCCATTCATGAATGGCTTTGATCTTGCTCTCATCCATCATGAGCTTGCCATCCTTGATGCGATGTCTTAGGAAGCCCACTTCCCCTAGAGCAAAGGAACATTTCTCCATTTTCGCATATAGCTCATTTTGCCTTAATAGCCAGAACACCTTCCTTAAATGATCAACATGCTCCTCCAAGGTGTTGCTATATATAACAATATCATCTATGTAACACCCCGAAATATACCCTAGTCATTTTCAGCATGTTTAGGGTATTTTGTAGGTGTAATTTGAATTTTTCGTAATTTAAATGCAAAACGTGAAATCTGAGAAACCCGGAATTTGTACAGGATACAAGGGTAAAAGTGGAATTTGTTAAAACAGGATACAAAAGTCATAATATAAGAAGATGATACGCTATTATGGAAATATGAATAACTTGTGGTGTAGATAGAGGAGAGATGAAGGACCAAAGAGCAATAAAAGGGAAATTAGACCAAAATGGGATAAGACCAAGTTGGTCTCTCATTTTGGAGAGGTTCATACGTGAAGAGAGGAGAAGAAGAGGAAAAAGAGAAGAAGAAGAGGAAGCCAAGAAAGGTTTGGATACTTGCTTGGATTTAAGGTGGTTTTGTTTTGAATTTGCTTTCTGGGGTTTCTTAGATGGATTTTAATTTGTTCCATTTCTAGGGTTTGTAGGTTAGGAATCCATCCTAACCCTAGATTTGTTGGAAAGTCAATGGTGGCCACCCCTATTTTGTATAAGAGGAGTAAGGAATCCTCCTCTCGGTACGGATTCTCGTTTAAGCATGTACGGATACCTGGGTCAAGGTGCCAGAGTTAACCTAGCATACAAGTATTTGAGTTAGGTTTGGAAAAACCCTAATTAATCTCTATCTTTGGTTTTGGTGGAGTTAGAACACCCTTGGGAGATGTTTTTCTAGAGAATATATGAATATCCTTTGATTTCAGCTCAGATTTTCGAGTTAAAAAGGGCTAGCCAAGCAATTTTAGGCATTTTCAGTGGTCCTACGTCAAGTACAGGGATCCACACGCCGCAACAGTAGCTCCACGCTACATACAACAGAGCTCCACGCCACAAATGGCACGGAGCCAGGCTTAGCTAAGCTCTGCACGCAAAGATACAGTTGTTACGCTACGACGTAGACACTGTTCACAACATGGAAATTCTGGTGGTTTGTTTTGTTTTGTATTTCCGTTGTTTCGAGGACTTGTCTATTAGATAAATGAGGATCCTATAAGTGTATGAAAGGGTCCATTCGTGTTTATAAGGCAAAGAAAAAATTAGACCGTACCTCGTCGCCTCGGTGGAGCAAACTAAATGCCTCTATGATAATATACTAAGTTCCTAAACACATATAATTGTAGGAATGCCTAAGACCAGTTATAAAATGATACTTCGCATTGCTACGCAAGGCATGTCTTTGATCGCTTATTTGGCACTCCCCAAGCAAGGCTAAGACACTTTGTTACGGGCGTACATCGCTCGATTAGTGCTTCGCACTCCCGCCAGTGCCACGATACTTCGCAGGCGGGCAGTACACCGATCGCGCTTCGCAGACTTCGCTAGCAAGGCTAACACTTCTATTATACGGGCAAGCACGATAGTACTTCGTACCTCATCAATGCTTCGCACTCGCTTCAGGCTACGACACCTCGACATCAGACTCGCACCTTCGTACCTATCAGGTCAGGTCTTACTCATTTTATTACCGGTCTGTAATCAATGCTATAAGGATAAGAGTCCGAATAACGAATAAGAAGTAGCACTACATCACTCATTCGAATGTACCCCATGTGCACCTCCTCGCACAAGTATAAGATTTATAATACCTACGGGTACCTCCGTATAAGTATAAGCTTTATAACTCCTACGGGAGATCTGGATAAGTATAAGTCTGCTATAAGTATAAGTATATGTATTAGTTTGCTATATGAATTCAGGCAAATTCTAATATTTGTTACTAGTATATGCTTACTATAAAAGAGTATTAATGCATGTGTATACGTATAAGTTATATGTTTCCCACTAAGCATAAAGCTTAGCATGGGTTTTAATCCGTAGGTATGTAGGAGACGTCCAGATCTTCCGCATACTGGTCAAATAAACATGACTTAGGTTTATCACCATAGGTTTTGCGCCCGATTATGTAAATGTAAATGTACGCTGTATATGTATATGTAAATGGGACTTAGGACTCAGAGTGTATTGACATCAGAACACCACTACTGGTAGCTTTTATTTTTTTTGTATCCTCAGATATGATATTTGATTCTAAGTATAAGACTTAGCCCACCCAACTCGAAAAGCAAGTAAAGAGTCCCAGTACAGTCTCGCACCCCCTTCGTCCGCCTAGAAAGTTGAATCGGGGTGTGACAATCTAGATATACCACCACAAAATTATCTAGGAAATGATGGAATATCTTGTTCATCAAAGTGCTGAATGCAGCAGGTGCATTAGTAAGACCAAAGGGCATCACTAGGAACTCATAAGAGCCATACCTCGTCATGCAAGTAGTCTTCTACTTCATCCCTCTCAAACCTATCCTCACTGGGTAGTATCTCGATCAAGTCCAAATTTAGTGAAGTACCTTGGTCACCAAGTTGATCAAATAGGTTAGCAATAAGAGGAATGGGATACTTGTTCTTAACTGTCACCTTGTTGAGGGGCCGGTAGTTGATGCACAACCACAATGACCCATCGTGCTTATTTTGGAATAAGACCAGCACACCATACGGAGACTTAGATGGTTGGACGAATCCGACATCCAGCAACTCCTTTTGTTGTCTTCTCAACTCCTCCAACTCTAAGGGTGCCATCATATAGGGCCCCATGGTAGGGGGTTTTGCTCTCTGCTCCAACTCGATCTCATGATCTTCCTCCCTCCTAGGTGGTGTGCCTGCAGATAGCCTTCAAATCTGCATTACATCTTTGAACTCATCCTGAAGACCTTCTGACTTCCATGGAGCATAGGATCTCTATATAGGATCAACCTGTGTCTTTGATTCGAGTGCGGTGGTACGTTTAATCAACAAAATTTATACTTAAATTCTCTTACCTGTCAGAGCCTAGCTAACGCAGATGGGCTCTAGGGCCGAACATGTAGCTGGGTTTTCTTCGCACAAATGATTAACAGTTAAGGCCAAAATGGTGAATTCAATTTGGTTTTTGGGTTTTGTTAAAAACAGTGGGTTTAATGTTTGGAAACTGAATATGAAATGAAATAAAATGTAAAATAGAACTCATGTTAGTCACTAGCTTGTCTTTGAGCACCGAGGGTTTCTAGTATCATTTCTCGCACGGAGGATGACCTATAGTCATCTCCCGAACCGCATCTTCATTTAGCTATAAGACCTAACCCTTAATAACTATCCTTTGAAAATGGCATTCCATCGAAAGCACGTATTCCGACAAGGAAAAACAATTCTCCTTGACTCACCTAACAATGATTAATAGAGGGTAACTAATGAATCTCAATGGATCTAGCAATAAGCATCCACTGAACCCTAAAAGATTACCAAATACAAGTCATTCAAGGTGAATCTAAGGGATCTAAACCTAGAGTTCAAAGGAAACACAAACTCCGTCAAAGTGAGTACTACAAGTGGAGTAACCATGAAGCACTTCCAACTGCCTTAGGATCCCTGCAGCCCAACAAATTCCTTCTCCTTCAAGGAGGAAGGGTTTCTAGCCACTCATCCTCCGAGTTGTCATCCTCAGAGGGTGTTTGGCTACAGAGAAAGTGAGAGAAAATGAAGGAAAGGGAAGGAAAATGAAAAGAAGCGAGAACAGCTAAAAGATTCTCGCTTAAATTTTATTAATCAGCAAAAAGTGGTCTCCACACAAGAGATGGCTGGGGACTTAACATCATTCCCCACCCAAGCAAAATTACAAAAGAGCACAATTAATCCACACACATAAGAGGGACAATTCTTAGAAGACACAAAATTACGTAAAGAAAAGTCAAAAAGTCAAAACAGCATAACATGGTATTAGGAATGGGAAATTTGGCACCAAGGAATTTAGGTTGGCGAAAATTTCGTGATCCCTCGTCCTTTCTTTTCTTCTACTTTCTCGGCATTGCAAACCCGAAGTTCATCTCTGGGCTTCTTCAAGGATTGAGCCGACTCAAAACTTTGGCATGATTAGCTTGCAAAACTACAAAATTCTACAAAAATGCTTATTTAGTAGTCTCATTTAGGTCCTAAATATGTCAATTGGGGCTAATTGTGCCAATTAAGACACAAAAAGTTCCTCTCAAACCTCGTATTAATAAGGGGGTAAATAGCACTGGGTAGTAATCACACTTAATCCCGACACATTGCTAGTCCCTTAGCAAATGAAAGAAAGAGAAAACAAACAAACAATATCAAAATTATGTTTACAAAAATGATATTTCAAAGAGGAACAGCAATGCCTAACTCGATAAGAATCACCAAAACCCTGCCTAATAACCATCTCGAGAGAGTGAATGTCATACAGAATCAAGCACCAAAAGAGTTTCCTTCTCTAGAGAATCAACCTAGAACTTCCACCAAAACCTTAGTGTTTATATGACTGGCCAATAATAAACCCGCTAAATCAGACTCTCCCCCAACCAAGCCATCGCAAATAACCTAGTACACCAACCGACCTAAATAGGTCAGGACCCACTCTTATTCCACAATTCTTTTTGTGTTGTATGGGTGCAATGTTGAGGAATCGACTTCATCAAAGTCCATGTAACAGAGATCCACCAATGACTCCCAACCAATTAAGGCTTAGGGCATCAAGTCATGAAGATTTTTCAACCACTAACTCTTCAGGTTTCACCCCAGACTTCAAATGATTTCGAAACTCCAGCACCTACAACTTGCTAAGCTCCTCCTATTCACCCGTGTAGCGAGCACTAAGTCGGTGGCTCCTCAACCAGTTGGCTTAGGGCACCAAGCTTTAAAGATCAGCTTTCATATACCCCCTAATCGTGCTCTCCTAGTTTCTACAAAGCGTTGCAATTTTCTTCTTTTTCTTTTTCTTTTCTTTTTCTTTGCTTTTTATTTTGGAAGACTCTTTGGCCTTCTTTTCATGGGGGTCCTTAACATATTAAAGGTAGTCAATGAAACTAGGATAGGTTTTTGTAAGATTTAGGAGGCTAGGCAGTTTTTCAGCTTATTGTTGAAACCTGATATGTACAGTAGCGATTAGCTGTATGCAAGAAGGTTGAGCGACCAAAATTCAACTGATCATCCACTCAATTATGGATGGAACCAATCTAACATCAAAAGAATTGGACAAAGTTTCAATTTTTCAAACTGCAGGCTTAGCAAAACACAAAAAAAAATGGGGTACAATTTTGAAAACTGGAAGTATAAGCTGTATAGTATGTATATAAAAATAAATGGCTATATTTTCAGCTTTTCAAAAAAAACTACAACTTCACAAACAAGACAAACAACAAGCCACTGAACAATAAAAAATGGGCTTGCTCAAAATAGTAACAAAAGCATAAATGAAAAAGCCACTTCCTTCGCTAACTCTCCCCCCTACCAAATGTCACATTGTCCGCAATGGGGCTTGGATTGGAAAGTTAGAGAAGGAAGTGATACCTCCTTGATGAGATGTACCCATTTTTGGATAGGAGATTTCGCAAGCTTTCCACCGAGACCTTATTCACTTCATTTGGGCTTCAATTGATTAAGTTGGAAGAAGAAAAGAGAGGAAAAAAGTGACCAGTTGGAGCATTTTGAAAATTTCACCTTTATAATAATTTCAAAAGTGTTCTTTCTCATTAAATTTAGATTCTACACTCTATAAGATTTTCAACGATACCAAAATTACCCAAAACGGAGTTCGGATGAAAAAGTTATGGTCAAAAGAAGATTGGGGTGGAGAATCTGCCAAAAATTCGTTGGTTGTGAAAATTTTGAATTTTTTTTTTTTTTTTGAACTGCACTGTTCTTGCTTTGTCTTCTTCCTGCAAGGCTTCCATACGCGCAGCTACAATGGGGTTGCAAAATTTCTCAACCGTGCTTAATTTCTTGCGTTGCAAAAATTTCTGTGTTTTCCTCTTGGTTCCTGCATCTCCCCTGCTTCAAAAATTTTACACAAACTGCAAAAATAAACACGGGAAAAAATAAAAAAAATGCAGAAAAATGAAAAATAAGATAGAAACAAAGATTAACTTAAAATTAGAGAAAATCTAAAGAGAAACACTAAATAAATCAACATAAAATAAAATAAAATAAAATAAAACCAAAAAATCAAACAAAAGTGGGAGACTATCTCTCCAAACTACGAGCCTGAGGTTGTTGAACCTGGTGAAGTCAGAATTACCGAGGTCTCGTGAGCTCCAAATCTGAACCAAGATGGTTTCGGTATGAGCCACCCGTTGTGCCATGCAATATGAGTAGCTGCCAATTTTTCAACAACTCATCAATTGCACTAAGGCACCATCCCCGGCAACGACGTCATTTGATTTTAGTATGGTAGGGTATGCCGGAATCAACAAAATTTATACCTAAACTCCTCCTACCGGGCCGTAGCCTCGCACGCACATATAATGGCTCTGTGGCTCGAACACGGATGAGTTTTCTTCGCACAAATGATTAAATAATCGAGGCCAAATGGTGAATTCAATTTGCTTCGGGTTTTGCAAACACAAGGTTGAATGTTTGAAACTCGAAAAATGAAATATGAAATAAAATATAAAATATAACTCCTTGAAATGTTAAGTCACTGGGCTTAAGTTCCTAGGGCAACTGAGGGTTTCTTGGGGTCATTTCTCAAAGACGGGGAGGATGACTCTATAGTCATCTCCGACCGTGGATTCCTCATTAGCTATAAAACCTAACCCCTTAATAACTATCCTTTGAAAAATGGTATTCAACAAGTGATCAGTTATTCCGACAAAGGAAAACAATTCTCCTTCACTTACTTTATAATAATTAATAGACTAGACCAATGAATCTCTGATCTAGCAATAAGCATCTATCAACCCTAAAAGATTATTACTGCTTCAAATAATGTGTCATTCATGAATCTATGGGATCTAAACCTAGATTTCAAAAGAAACACAAATCACAAGAGTACTGCTGGAGAACCATGAAGACCTCTAGTTGCCTTAGGATCCTATATAATCAAAGAGTTTCTCCTTTTAAGGAGGAAGGTTTCTAGCCACTCATCCTGAGTCATCCCTCGGGCGGTGTCTGACGCCTAGAAAGTGAGAGAAAATGAAGGAAAGTGAAGGAAAATGAAAAGAAGAGGGAACTGCTGAAAGGTTCCCGCTTAAATTTTATTAATTCACTGAAAGTGCCTCCGACAGTTGATGGCTGTGACTTCAAATATTGTCCCCTACTAAGAAAAATTACAAAAGTGAGCCTCGAATTGTCTCACTATTACAAAAGGGACAATCTGTGAAGACACAAAAATTACGCCAGGAAAAAGTCAAACAAAGATGAATGAAGGACGCGAGAAATGGAAATTCAAGAACTCGCAATTTTGCAGTTGCAAAATTTTGCACCCCTACTCCTTTTCTTTCTTATGCTTTCGTGATTGGTACTTTGGGTTCATTCAGTTTTCAAGATTGAGCTGACTCAAAAACTTTGGCATGATTAGCTTGCAAAAACTACAAAATTTGCCACAAAATGCGATTAGTAGTCTTGCTAGGTCCTAAACATGTCAATTGGGTTAATTAGGCTGATTAGTACACAAAAAGTGCTCAAAACCTGTATTAATAAGGGTGTAAAATAGCACTTTTTGGGTAGTAATCAGTCTTCCTTAAGAGTTTCCAAGTAGGTCACCTCATTCTTTTTCAACCCCTTCAATTGCATAGCCGACATCATGGGGGTCTTAGCTTGCCTTCCTGGGTGGATTGTGTGCAGGGGAACCATACATGGTGCCTCCTCTTCTAAGATAGCCATCGAACGTAGAAAAGGTACAGGCACAGCTTTTACCTAGCAAAGGAAATCCATCTCGATCACTATCTTGAAGTCATCCATGGGTGCCACCGTGAAGTCAACCTTGCCTTCCCATGGCGTGATCTTCATTGTCACCCCACGAGCTACTCCTTGTAATGGTTTCATTGTCACCCCACGAGCTACTCCTCAGTAGTGTCGCTGCGTCTGAACATCCGCCTGGAGCCACTCCGCCATCCTGGCGTCGGATCTCAGTCTCCTTGCTTCTCTGAAGAGACAGCCGGCGGCAGAAACACGCGGCCTCAGTCATCCCATTCATCTTCGCCTCACGGCGAGCTTCTAACAGCGCTTCAGCTGTTTACCTGGTAATAATCAATGTGTCTGCCCACCCCAGAGCATCCCTCATCACCCTCTTGTTTATTCCTCTCGACGCAAATGTAGTAAATCTCTTCAGACATCCACGTGCCTAATGTGGCTTCATCGCTAATAAGAAACAATACCTACCTCAAATCTCGAAGGCGGCCACATCTGTCCCTGCCCCTTGCTGGTAGAGGCCGCACCTGATCCTCCCTAGCAATACTATAGTTCTGTATCCTTGTCTCCCACTCCAACGCACTAACCTTGAAACAGTCAAATAGCCCCCAGAAATCCATAAGTGAGTCCTCGCCATCATATGGTCGCGCAGCTTGACACCATGTCTCCTTAACTCTCCGTCAAACGGTAAGTTGCCTCCATGAAGTTATATAGAAAGATCCTTCGCCCACAAAAGGCTCTCAAGCATTGTGAAAGGAAACTTTTTCGCAGTAGTTTCTGATCATCCCAGTCTCAGATATTGATCTCTACGTACAATAATCATATCTTTGGTAGAATTGCTTCTTGATCTCTCTCTTAAAGTCCAATATGCCCACAAATATCTGCCATCTCATGAACTTTCAGCAGAATAATAGTCAACGTATTAGCCTGTGGAGAAGAGACAGAAGAAATAACACCTCTTTGTTCACCATCGTTAAGCATCGGGCCTACAAAAGAATTTCCTCAAAATTCATGAAGAACTAGCCTGACATCCTCTTTCCAAATTAAAGTGTGAAATTTCTATAAATCAAACTGATAGCATCCGCAAGAGCGCCATGAACCGGGCGGTTCCGGTTGTCCTGGCAATCGTCGCCCCGAATCTCGCTGACGCGCGATCAGCCCTGCTCCGTTGAGAGGAAGGCAGCCCACGATCTTCGGCGAACCCTCTTCTCTGCGACACCACCCCGGATCCTGCCGCAAGAACTAAAATCCCTTCTGAAGGTCTTGGATCTGCACCTTGAGATCCTCCACTAATCTTCTTCCCATGCTTTACTCTATAAGGTCCATCCCCTCCGCAAGCCCAACGGCAGCCAGCCCTCCAAACGAAGATTACCCGATCATTCATCTAGAGAGTATCACGACTTGTCCTTCTTCCTTTTCCCCTTAGCGAAGGGCTCTAATCCTTCTTATCCTTTTTCAGTTCATGGAACCTTCCTGCGCGAGTCTTGTCGGAACTCCGTTACGTTCCCACACGCTGGGTAAACTAAGCTTTAATACCACCACGGACTTAGTCTTCCCGCTTAAGCTCCCACGATTGTACACCACTGATGTTGCTAAGAATCGCCAGTTTTATTGTTATGCTCCATTTGTTCAGTTTTCATAGTGCTTAATAGAACCCAGAACACTTGTTTGTTTTATTTTCTTTTACAATATGGTTTCATTAGTTTGTTTTACTTCTAATCCTAAATAAATGATAAAGAATGCTTTAAAGAAGTTGAATTATTATTTGAATCAATAGGTTTAGTTTTTATGATTTTTTATTTGTGTTAATATTAGTCGGCTAATCAATAAATTATTTTTCTATTTAGATTTTTTTTAAAGATTTTTATGTTTAATAAAATTTTTATTAAGTTATAGAACAAAAGTAATTAAACACACAATTTTGTTTTTAATACACTTTTAACTTCAAGGTGAAAAGGTAACAAACCCTATTTGACTCCATGAACCTTGCAGATCTCTGGCACTCCGCCCCACTCCTCCCTAACCTTGGTCCTCTTCCTCAGGTCGTTGGCAATAGAATTTTTATTTAACATATCTAGCTTAATTTCGAAAGAGTCAAGATAAATTGTCTGGTTTATATTAAGTTTATAAATATTAAGTTGTTTGTCTTTATACAAAGAGGTGCAGCAGGTGTTACAAAGGTCAAAAGTTCAATGATTCAGAAATTGAGTTAAAAAATGATATTTAGTTGGGCAATGAAGTGAAGTAATAATAATTTCGTGTTTCATTGGGAATGCTGAATATGTGAATTTGCTGGTTATGGTGCAGTTAAGTGACAATATTATGTATAACATATTTACAAAAATTAAAACTATTGTGATAAATGACTATAGTTACTGTTTTAAGCAAAGAATGATGCCCATTTAGTTATGTGGTGAGATCTGCTTATATTTGAAAGTCCATTTAGAAAACGGTTTGAAATCATCACTTATTTTTCGTTTATTTTTTTAAGAGGAAAAACAAAAATAAATAAATAAATAAAAACCCTAATGTGACCATTTTCTAGAAAATACAAGTCTATGAAAAATTGAGTCTAAATTTGAAGGTTATGTTACTTATTGAAAAAGTATATTAGTGAGCCACACCTTTTTGTAGCTTCAACAGCGGTCTCATTAACTGTTGAAGAATGAAGAACACCATAATACTTAGCTAACAAATAACTATAATATACAAGTGGTTCATCGTTATAAAGAAGAATGAAAAACAAAGAATGAGAAAAGAAATATGTACGTTAGTATCAATTGAGTTATGTTATATATAATGAAATGTTTCAAAGGAAAATCAAGGACACCCATCCTGTAGCTCTTCGCCGTCATCTTCTTCCAATTCGTTCTAATGTTGTCTTCTTCTCGACCATTGTCCCCTTTCCTCGAACTGTAGAACCTCTTCTAACACTTTAACTGCTCCAGTAAAGAAAACAAAAGAGTAGATTATCCTTTTCCAAAAAAAATTTCTCAATCGCATAAAATCAACCTCAACTGTATAAGAAGAAATCAATGAACAAAGGGAATAGAATGTTCAACGCAATCCTCAAATTTAGGGGTATAAATATTCTCCTCTTCAATAGAGTCACGAGGCAAACAGATAGTGGGAATGGAGGAAAGTGAAAAATGAGGAACGCAAAGAACTATCAAGAACAAATGAGGTTCCCAGCATTAGAACAACAGAAGGAATGTAACCAACCAAAACTAAAAACAAAAAAGAGGCTCAGGAACGTAAGAGAAAACAGCAAAAGGACAAGACAACATGGAGGCCAACAAAGTCATGAGGTGAGATTCAAGCCCTCTAAGAAGGTCTTCAGAAATCCGCTCAAAACTGGCTGCCAGTTTTGGGGCCCCATGATGCCAGAACACACAAAGGCCAGAGGAGGTAATCAATACCTGGCCATGTTGACACTAAATTTAACGCCAATAAAAGGGTGAAATTTAAGGGCGGGTCTGGTTGGCGAAGGAAAATGGTATGCTAATGAGAACTCCACACGCAATGTAGACTCCGTTAATAAATTCAAGGAGTTAGCAAAGTAAGACAATTGAAATAACATGTGAATTAAGAGAAAATAAGTAAATTGGAATAAATACTAGTAGCGAACTCTATAAGGCAATGTAAGGAGAAGAAACCTGGAAACCATAGCCACATAAGGCTCAAAATATCACCAAGCGGTCACAACAAAGATCGCGTCTTTCGGCAAGAGTCGCCATTGGTAGAATAAGTATAAACAAAGAATCAGTATAGAAAGGCATGGTACATAAACTCAAACAAACTAATCCCAAGATGTGAAACAACACGCAAAGTCGGAATTGTTAATCTATAGAAAAGGAAGTCTAAAACAACTAACCGCACGCTGCGCCAAGAGCACGGTTCGGGTACCGAACGCTGATTCACGCGCAAGGACGCGCACGCTTATGGTCAACGCTGACGCGCGAGAAGGCGGCGTCACACGAAGCGAAATGCAGCGAGAATGGTGATGAAGATAGCAACGAACAAACCGCAAAGAACCAACGCGCGGAAATTTTGCAAGAAACTCCAACGCCCCGAATACAAGAAGGTAAAAGAATGAGGCTCATTTCTAAAAAGTTATTTCGATCCACGCAAATGAAGTCTCGAACTCCGAACTATCAGGAAGAAATGAATGGTGATAAACAACGAAACAACCATCCAAGAAGAAATCAATATCCTTATTTAAAAAAGCAAAGGCAAAGTCTGAACGCTTGACCCAAAATAAAGAGACCAAATGTGAAGTCTAAATGCCTAAAAATCCGTGGACAGCAAGTGCAAAGGTGAAGTCTCCACATTCTACAGATCCAAAAGCAAAGAAAGCAAGTGATACAAAGTTTTCAGTCGCCAGGTGAATTCAGCAAAATGAGGTAGCAAACCAATGTACTAAATTCGTGTCGCAGCAGAAGAGAAGTCTGTAACAATCTCAACTCCAAAGGAAGATCATAGCACCAAACATATCAAATTCGGAAACAGATAAAGACAAGTTTGAAACGCCTAAAATCTAAAAATTAAGGCAGCAAAGGCAAAGTCCGAATGTCTGAATTCTAAAATGAAAAGAGTAAAGGCGAAGTCTAAACGCCTATAACAAAAAAATGAAGATAGCAAAGATGAAGTCTAAATACCTAAATCTAAAATGAAGATAGTAGAGGCAAAGTCTAAACGCTTGTAATCATGAGGAGAAACGCAATGGGAACTCAACGCCAGCATGAAACATGAGGTATAAAGTCTCGCTGTAGTGAATCTAAAATGAAGATAGCAAAGGCGAAGTCTGAACGCTTGTAATCTAGAGAGGAGAAATCAAAGCTGAAGTCTAAATGCTTGAAATCTAGAATAAAGATAACAAAGGTGAACTGGGGCAGTCAAACCAAAAATGAAGAAAGGTGAGAGACAATGTTTAAAGCCTAAAACCAGAGAGTTGAAGAAAGGTGAAGTCTGAACAAAAATCGGTATGGCACAGATGGTGTGTGTCAAGTCTCAAACCAACAATCCATTGTGAAATCTTCATCTGTGTAAGCAAACATATAAAGGTGCCAACAGGCGCATGACTTTTGGCACCGTAAGAACATTGCCAGTCGATGCGAACGATCCTTTGAATCGGGCGATAACACTGAACGAATGGCACGCGCGATTCGATCGGCTGCAAACAGGTCGCGTACCCCGTATGCGCACATCGCACGCAGATGAAATTTTAGCGATCACGAACGCAGCACGCTACCAACGCCGGGCACCGGCGTCATCATAAAGAACGGGCACGGTCATCTATCAGAAGTCGGTGAACTTCAAAACCATCACCACCAAAGTGAGTAACCCATCAACGCTCCGCGCGTCTAACTAAAAACTATGGAATCTAATTATGAAATCCACTAGAAATCTAGACACGAAATCTGAGTGTCCTACATTAACTCCGACAATGGATGATGAACAGTCAATATCGAGAAGTCATCTAGAATCAAGAGATGACCCAACAAAGATCCACGAATACCAATTTGGCGCAAATTATCACAAATAATCATCCGGCAAAACAGCGTATTCAAAGACCCGAAGGTGAATTCCTGTTGCAAAGGAAATGAAGCCGCAGACGCAATTCTTCAGAAACGTAATATGTCACCCGATGAAAAAACTATTTGCATAAACCGACCACCTTCATATGATCCCACACCATAATGCATTAGGTATAATCCAATAGAACAACGATATTCAAAGATCAACAAGGTCTAGTATCCCTGGAATGGTGAGATCCACTTCCAAAGGTAAACTAATGAACCTCTATGACTCTAAAGAATGATGAGAGGTTTTAGGAGGTCTGAATAAAGTATCATAAGAATAAACTTAGCGTAACAACAAATATCCCCTGATAGATCTTGACAAATAAAACGTAGCTACATCTCTACAGATAACGAGAGTCTGGCGAGAAGTAGTACAAGAGATAATCATAGAGACGCAGCAGTCCCAAAACTAAGGTAAGGTCTAAAATCTTGCAGTGAACTTTTTCCATATCAATCACAAACAACCTATATATCTGAGATAGAGGTGGGTTTGCCTCAAAGATGGTGCATAAGGTTCCATAGTGTCGAGAAAACAATTAAATCCATGTATCCATCAGTAAAAGAGAGGCAACCTCAAGTCATCCAGAACAACAATTAGAAACAAATCCGAACATTAGTGAGGCATCTCCACCAAAAGGCAAAGATGATAATGTCTATACGATCATCGTTCGAGAACAATAAACAGGCAACGCCAGATCCTGGTCTCGCAGGTCTTTGCGATTAACTTAAAGGTAGTCTTTAACAGCGTGAGGCGCGAAAGAAATGAAGGGTAACTACGCCAATACTTATTAATCAAAACTCATTCTCGCGTAAGTTACGACGGTAGCGGAAAATCTATGAACAATAAACTCAAAAGGTAACCAACAAAAACACTAATGAAGGAAATAGGTGAATTGGAAAGGGCTAAGCAAGCAATAAATCACAAAAAAAAGTATAAAGAATGGAATACAATGGTGGATCAAGTGTCAGAACAAAGAAGGCAATATACTCAAAAAGGTAAGGAAAAACAAAATGAATGATTATCAACTCCAAATCGACGTTAAATAGTATATAAAGCCCAAAATACTAAGGATGGAGTGATAGCCAAGACAATGATCCAGTGATCCTGGTGAGAAGGTTACTCGAGCACTCACCCCTCTCATAGAAGTATCAATAATAATCCAAGAAGTAAGAGATCTCAATAAAACTCTCACATAAACTAATAGAACTCAATCAAATATCATAAGATCCAGAAATATCATACAGAGCAGCAGCACTCACATGAACACTACCATTGTCATCACCTCAGGTATCAATAGTGATCCAAGATGCAGATCCGTTCAATTCCAAACATCGAACTCTCATAACTCAAAATACACAACAAAAGTGACCCAAGGAATGAGAACCCCCATAACAATCTCACATAGATCCCCAATGATAAATACACCAATCAAACAATTCTCAAAAGTCAATATAAGCACATGATGGATAATATACATGGTGCAAGCTCACTAAACCTTTCGCTTTCTTCTATTTTTTCTTTTCAGTCATGAGAACTGGTTTCATTTAAGTCCAACAACAGCCCCTTTAGGGTCAACTTTCTATCAATAAACGATTCACCTTAGTTAAACTGTTTTATGTCACCTTCTCGAAACCTCTAAGGGACTCAAAACCAAACTGTCCCCGTTATAGTGGTCTAACATGTGGCACTAACAACATTTAATGAGTAATAAAGGAAAGGTCTAGCATATCCCCAAAGATCGGAACATTCATGAGAACCCAGTAATAGTGCCACTGTCTGGTCTTATCGACGATATTACAGCCCAAACTCTGATCCAGTGATCTTGAACAACTGATTATCATTTCATATTTGTTGACTATCACACGCATTACGTAAAACTCTCTCATAAGCCAACTATTATCGAAACACAATTTTGGCACCCATATCAGTCCAACATCGCGAAACATATCATCAGATGATCAATGGTAGTGGTTGATAGCAATATACATCATTGTATTCGCCCAATAGAAGAGGCAGATAAATACTAAAAAAGAAAAGCTCAAATCCATATATGGGAAATCTAGTGCATCATTAGACCAGGAGAGAAATTTCGACAAGATATCAAAGTGATACAAGCAGAACTCATAGAATTGACTCTCCTACAACATGATCTAAAACAGGAGACATAATATCAAGAATAACAACATCCATATTTAAGAGAAGCTTATAGCAACAGCATCCTCACTGTTATCTCATATACAAGCACACAAGAATTGTCGAGCGTTGAATCTATTTTTTGCATAACCATAAGAATCAACAAAATCATCAGGCAACATAACCTCATCAACACCCTCATAATCATCATCAAATACAATGGGCTCTGGCCTTTGATCATCCTAGGATAACATATAGATGATGTCGCTAGAACTGAGGAAATAACAAATAAATAATTTCACCAAGGAGAAATCGTAAGCCGAGGCGTGCATAAAGGAATCATACTAGGGCTATCACAGCAATGCGATGAAGAATTTGACTCAATCAAGTCCCAAACAAATAGCTCAAAGTAGTACAATCCGCCCGGAGCGTCAAACCCGAGATAAGCGCAACAGAACTGGAATCAAAGTCAAGGTGAATAACTTGTGGTGAATAGCCTCGGTACTACCAACGGATTGGGTTAATCCAATACCATCAAAGGTTCAAAAGACCTCTTCCGGCTGGTCGCCCAGCAGCAAACCGCTGAGTCATTCATTGACAGGCAAAGAACCAGTGCCGTGAAGCTCAAGATGAGCCATAGGTATCCGAAGAACTCACACAAGAAACTAGTGTGGTGGAATATATAGTTTATTAGCCTGAGCAGCTTGAACCGATAGGGAAGGTCTTTTTATTGTCATTAACCCCAGCATATAGAGCCCAGAGCGCCGAATAGATACATGATGACATCTGTGTGGCCTCTATTTGAATGAATTAATGACTCCTACCTCCTTTAGTCTATATGGTTCAGATGGCTACTTCCCTCTTAATTGTTAGAGGAAGAGTCAAACAGAAACCACGTATGCTATACCCATCCTGATGGAAAGCTCCATCACCAGTCGCCCATTATCAGATGGAAAACTAAACCAGGCTCTAATCAGCTCCTAATCGCTTCTCTCAGCGGGCCGATCTACCTTTGCGGGTCAGTCCTCCTTCCAAACGGGAGATAACGCCCAGTTGTCTCCTCTAACTCCTGCCTTATAGCCTCTAACTCTCTTCTCAAGATGTCAACCATTGTGTTGAAAGCGAAATGTCTTAAAAACTCATAGGTCAAATCCTCCTAAGTCCGATGATAATAAGGCATTCATGCAGTGTACCAACTTTCGGGGCAACACCACTCAATGATATAAAATAAACACGTGGCACAGAGTCTCATCGGTCCGGCGGTCTTCCGCGAAGAAGGCAGAGCACCGGCGCGCGATCGCGAGGCAGTCCCCAGTTAGCAACCATCCCCGTAGCGCGATTCCAAGATTCAGCACCCTCCGTCCGCATGCACTATCATACCTATCCCAACCGCTATCGCCTAGACTCATTTTTCTAACGCTGGGCCATTTCAACCTATTCATATCGTATGTGCGTGATTAATGCGATGGAGCATGCATTATAGATCGTGGTGGGTCATTCACTAATTCGGCGAAGAACTAGTGGCACATGAGAAGTCGACCACCGAATCAGAGCGAGGTGGAAGCGATGCAGAATCATTTCGAAACAACATCCGAACTCGATTGCGAGGCTTGTCGCTTCCTATCCTCTACCCAAGTCTAGCCAGAACTCCTAATCAGCACTGCATCGTTAAGGCAACAAGATCACCAGAATCAGTTGTGAGTCCATATCTTTATGATCTACCAGAAGAACCCACCCAAATCAGTACCAAGAACTGGAATCCATCATATATATAACCTAATGAACCCCGTGTAAAATAGAATCGACTAAGATACTACATGAGCTGAGCACAATCAATAAGTGAATGTTGAACTGAAACTAAAGCAAATGAGAATAACGTCAGCGTGAAGAAACTGTCCACGATGGGCCTTTGTATACCCTCGGCGAGAAACCAAAATGAGAGCTCTAAATCCATCAACACCTGAGTCCATCCCCGGCAAGCCTCACGATGCACCCACATGTACGATCAAGAAATCTGTGTAAGATTCGCCTGGTCCTTCATATAACATGTGTCTGTAAGAAAAGGGTGGGTCCTGGGGCGGGGTAAACATGTCAGGATACATCCCCATTTGCATCCCTTACATGCCTCGTAGCAGAAGAAAGCCTGCACAACCACTACAGCTACTGTGGTTTGATCCTAATGGTCCATGTTTCGCCGGGCTTCCTCAGGAATGGTAGAGCTCTCTGATAGGTGAAGACTTCAGCTGCTTACTTGTAAGAAAATAATTGGGTAGAACAGGTGGCAGAAAGCAGGCGGTGAGTCCTAAATGGGTGTGTATAAGAGTGGCTTAGTCAAGTAAGAACCCGAAATTAGTCCCAGAGTGGCAACAAGTCAAGGTGAGTGAATTGTAAACACTGAATACAGAATTACCTCATGAAGGTCTCTCAAATATAGAAGAGCTGACATTAATTTCCATTTTAATCTCTACTAGCTCGATCAAAGAGGCAACAAAATAAGAGCAATAAGTCTAAAACTAAACAGAAATTATATGCAGTGAATAAATCAATAAAAGAAACAAAGTCAATCAGACTAAGGAGCGCGAAGAGATGAGCAAATGAGTCCGTGATCGTAAGCAAACATGCAATCAAGCAAGAGTAGGGTAGTCATGCAATAAGACATTTAAATGAAGGTGATATCATCCACACCTGCACTGGCGGTCTAGTAGAAGATATGATACAAGATCACAATAATACACAACTTAGTATATATCTGCCACACTGCGATAATATACAATCAAAATATCAAAAAACATATAATAAGAATATATCAAGATGAGATAAGCATACAATAACCAATGATCAATGTGTCAAAACAAGTAGAAGGTACAACATCATAAAGAAGCGTAATATTAACTTGACCTCGTCCGGTGAGTTGCGGTAAAGAATTAATCGCAGTCGAACGACGCATGAAACGTTTCAATTACGCGCGTAGATAACGGGCCAGAATAACTCAATGGGCACGCTGAGATATTGTTCAAACATACAAAAAGCACAAAGAGAAGGTATTTATTAACCGATCGAACCGATCCCATCTTCCAAACGGCGTTCGGCTTGAGCCGCCGAACAACCGAAACAGAGCTCGTCGGTGGACACCACATTTTGCGGTACGATCCCGCGCAACTCGGTACGTTCGGCAGCTGAACAGTGTATATGGCACGCGAACCTTCTCATAATTATTATTTTTCGCAGAGAATTTCAACCCCAATTTTATAATACAATATAATAAGGGTAAATTTGTAATTTGTCAAAATGGGACATAGAAGTCATGTAAGAGGTAAAGATTTAAGAAAGTCGAAGGTAAGAAGTATAACTTGATTTTAAAGGGTATGAGAGAAGAGAACAATATAAAAGTAAAAAGAGCAGTAACGAATAAAGAATATGAAGATCATCCTACTTTTAGTTAACAAAAACGGAAGAGAAAGAGAGGAGAAGAAGATAGAATAGTACAATGTTAAAGAAGAAGAAAGGTATGGAACTTGTATGGAAACTATGATTTTTATTCCAGTGATTGGACTTTCAGATGGCAAATGGTTTGAGTTCCATTCTAGGTTTAGTTAGAATTCATCATAACCCTAATAGATTTGTTGAAAGTTTGATTGTAGAACTTTAGTTTGTATAAAGATAGGTGCAGAAATCCTTCCTATTTCTATGGTTTGTAAGGATTGTTATGGGTTGGTATGAATTTGTGGACTTTTATATGAAATTTCTCCTTAAGCTAGGGTTTGAGGTGTTAAAGAGTGTGAGTACTTGTTGGGAGTATATAATCCTCCCTTGGAGTAAGGATTCTTGGTTTATGATGTAGAATATACTAAGGTGTTGAAATTAACTACCAGCAAAGTAGCTTTGTGCAAATTGGAAAACCGAATAATTCATATAGATCCATTTTGTTCGGTTATGTTTCAGTCTGAAAGTCAGTTATTAGAATTCTAAGGTGCGGTCTACAGGCGAAACTGGAGGTTTATGAAGAAAAGTGCAGAGTGAGAGAGGGAAATTCTCGCCATTTTTAGGTGACCAAACAGACCGGTACTGAATCAGTATGCCAAGTACCCATGATACGTAACCAAAACGGTACCGTACCAAAACGTATATTCAAATGAACATAGAAGCGAAACAGGCCCGCATTAACTAAAGCTTAAAACGTCATCTGATGCGAAAACGCTTGAAAGGTTGGAATTATCAACCAAGTGGTACTGGTACCAATGCTTCCAGCAGCCCCAATATCAGGTGTTCAAATGAGCGCGCCCGTGTACCCGGTACCGATAATAAAAGACAAAGAGAACCTGAAATAAATGACTAGTTAACGTGTAACAGAACAGCGCGTAAGTGAAAAACGCACCGTACCTCGCCGCCTCGGCGAGTTCGATGTGGGTAAACTTAATGCTCCTATAATAAGATAGTAAGTTCCTGAACACATATAATTTTAGTACTGCCTAAGACTAGATATTAAATGACACGGCACTTCTGTTATATGGGCAGGCACGTCTTTGATTAGTGCTTCGGCACTCCTGCTAATGCTACGACACTCGCTACTATAGCGCATACGCACCTATCGTTGCTCACACTCCTCGCGACGCCATTTCTCGCACGGCTTCCATCGTTTCGTTTCATCTCCCAGAATGGCGAAACGATCAATACGTGGCAGCGCGCCTCCAACAAACAGCTTCGCGACACTTCCGCTTTTGCGCTACGGCACCGAAAGTAATCGCGCACACCACTTGGCCAGCCGGTCCAAACTGGTCTCTTACCATCAGCTCGTTAGTCCATCAACAGAAAGATAACATAGTCACACAACAATAGTAAGGCAGCGTTACATCGCTCGCCTGAATGTACCTTCAGCACTATAACATAAAGTCCCAGAGTGCCCGCTTATAGGTACCTCCGTGATAGATAAGTCTATAACTCTTAATGTGATCCATACAGTTAAGCCCGCTATAAGGCTGCCACGTGTACAGCTTCAACGTATGATCCAAAGGCAGCACTATAGATTCATCAGATATCCGTTATTGTTATATGCTGTTCACGAGTATCATAAACATGAACAGCAGAGCGCCCATGTTTCAATTAAGGGTAAAGCTTAGCACGTTTTATCCATGCAAATATAGGGAGGATACACAATCTTTCAGACATCAATGGGCCTCGTGACACTCAGAAGGGTCCATCACTTGTAGGTCCGGTGACTGGACATGTAAATGTACAAACGCGAGAGTATGTATATGTAAACGGACTGTGACGCAATATAATGTAAAACACGCCCCGTGGTACTTTTATTGCATTCTATATGATATTTTGATTCAGCTTATAAGACTGGTAATCTGAATGCCCAGCGTATACATGCAGATCCAGAGTCACCCATCCACCTAGGCGGATGGGGTCTCATAAGTTGCACGAGCCTAGGTTTAGGCGTTTGTGGCAGCCTGATTGGCAACCGTTAGGAATAATATCACGCATGTCCTTGTTTCAGTAGTCGGTTTAGAAGAATCTTAATTCTCGTGAAGTCAGGATGAAATAGCCGAAGTGTCAATCCTTTCGATCAATCTGTTTTTAGTCCGTTCGATCTGAACGACAAATGAATATGCCTCAATGAAGCATTGGTAAAATATCTCAGATATGGCAAGGGTCTTAGATCGACTCACGCCTTCGAGCCCGGGAGTGATTCGGTGAAAATACGGAGTGGAAGAATTCATGGTACAAGTGGCGAAGAGTCCGCAGTCAGTCAGCCCGGCAACCGGAAAGGGCTCTAGATGAAGTGAGATGTCTTGTGGACCAAAGCGTCGGCATGTAGCCGCATTGCCGCGAAGGTACCGCGAGATCGTGCGTCGGTCTGAAATCGTACCCGCCTGACCGCCGAGAGCGACGCCGTGCCGGGAGTTGAGCACGGGCGTATGTCACCGATTATTACAAGGAGTCAAATGGAAGCAATTCTTATCAGGCTGAAAGAGTTAGAGTTCATAGTGGGGTTTGGGGAATATGAGAAAAGAATTCAGCCATCTTAGTAAATATGTAACTCTGATTCCGCTCTACTAAAAATTCGCATGTAGAGAGTTTGGAGGAGGGCTTGTATGAGTCCATAAAGGCACCCAGCCGCCAAAAAGATTCGTTATTATGTCACTTTAACAGCTAGTACAAGCAAGTTATAAAATTGAGAAGTCTAAAATGGAAGGAGCTCTGCAGCAGAAAAACAGTAAAGGTGCCTTCAAGAGGGGGGTTCCTTCTTCGGAAACAATCCGTAGAAACGTGTAGTCGATCTTGAGAGACAAAGATTCAAACAGTGCGGTAGGAGACAAGGACCTACCATGACACAGTTCAGTCGAGGTAATCATCCGACAAGAGGAAGAGAAACCAACGTCCCGACAGCGCCGCAGGCTAACATTCATTGTAGCGGCAATCGGGGTTGTTTCTTTCGCGTCGTGGTTAAAATAATCAAACGATAGCCAACCCGGCCTGGGCAAGCTCCGGGCTCCCAAACCCGGCATGGTAGAGAAGGGTCAAACGCCATTCCACAATACCGAGAACGCAGAGATGAAGTGGTACAATAAGGAAGAGGTAGTGCTTCGTGAGACAGAACGTCTGCACGCTATGCCCCAGCGCCCAAAGTACAGATTTAAGTCCATACCGGGTGTTATTTCCGGTATTTTCTACCTTCGATATTTACTTAAAGTTTAATTGATCCTAACGCTCATCATATGGAATAAAATGAGTGATAAATTGCCTCAGGTACCTTAGTCTGCGACCTGCTTGTTATAAGTCCTCCGGGCATAGTGTTAGATTCAACCGTGGCAAGATGCAAATGTCTCAATGGTCTCATGATAGGGAATTTTCGCTGATCTAATTGCTTTGGTTTTTCATGAGTTTGATTTGATATTAGGAATGGATTGGTTATCCAAACATTCGCCATTGTTTATTCAAAAGATGGCAGAATCCAAACAGAACGTTCTGCCTCATAAATATACAGATCCATCCGAATCAATGCCAAAAGTTATTTCATTTATGGAAGCCCGAAGGTTCCGAGAAAAGGTTATGAAGCCTTTGGTTTGATTTGACTCCAAAAGTGAGAGCGCGCGAATTTGGAAAATATTCCTCGCGGATTAGCAGGCTCTCGCGTTTCCCGAGGAATTCATCGAGAGAACGTTCCAGTACAAAGTGATCAGAAAGCGGCAGAACGGTCACATTCTTTCATCAGGGCACCTACCTATACTCACTAGAACAATGGTCTTAAGACTCAACTATAGTATTTTCGCTAGAGATAAAGGGTCAGATCCGACCAATGCCCCACCTGTGTAAGAGCCGCTGGCTATAAGAAAGATGGTGTTCTTCATAAAATTAATAACGTCATAATAAACAAAGTGACGCTATTAGTCAAGTATCTATTGCTAAGAATGATGATTTTGATATTTATTCGTCGAGAGAAAGGGAAGTCTTTCTAAGATATCACCGGGATATATCAACCTGTGTAACAGTCGATGTCCCGAAAATAGATTTCAGAACTGGGCTATGGCCATTACAGTCTTCAGTAAACGTCGTCAGTCGTCGAACACCGCCATATTAATCGTGATGAACAGGTTTTCCGCCCCATCAACGTCGCTCACTTTGTTACGCAAGTATTTATTGATGACATCCCGTGTATTCTCAGCATGCCAACATGAACGCGAACACCATTCGAGGATAATATTGCAAACTGAGAGAGAATAAATTGTTTGCAAAGTTAAGTAAATGCATTTTTCGTTTACAGTACTAATCCTGTATTATATTGTGTCAAGATGATGGTATAAGAGTTGATCCATAAGATTGAAGTCGTCATAAATTGGGAACCCTCCCTTGAAATGTAAATCAAGGGAGAAGTTTCTGCTTTTGCCGGTTATTATTGGAGATTTGGTACAAGGATTTTCGCCATATACCTCCTCACTTACAAGATTACTCTGGAGGGAGTGAAGTTTCAGTGGGATGACAAGTGTCAATCCAGCTTTCAAAGGTTAAAAGAAATACTGGTTGAAGCACCAATTTTGATTCAGCCTACTTCGGGGTAGGGATTATACTATATACAATGATGCTTCGAGGATATGTTTGGGATGCGTGTTGATGCAGGATGGCAAAGTGGTGGCTTATGCTTCCAGACAGTTGAAACCGCATGAACAAACCTATCCCACTCATGATTTGGAGTTAGCAGTTGTAGTGTTCACTTTGAAAATTTTGCGACACTATTTATACGAAGAAAAGTGTAGAATTTTTACTGATCATAAGAGTCTGAAATATTTGCTAACTCAAAAAGATTTGAACTTGAGGCAACGTCGATGGTTGGAATTGTTTAAAGACTATGATTGTATAATTGATTACCACCCTAGAAAAGCAAATGTAGTGGCGGATGCCTTGAGTAGGAAAATGATTTATTCTTTGTCCTTGAAAGATTATGACTGGAGATTTAATGCTAATGGAGCCTTGTTGGCTCAATTGAGAGTTATACTGGATTTGAAGCAAATGATAATAAATGCTCAGAAAAATGATACCAAGTTACAAGAGATAGTTCAGTTCGTTAATACTAGAGACAAGACATGCCATAGATGAAAGTGGAGGTTTGTTATACAAGAGCAGATTATGTGTACCGAATGATATGGATTTGAGAAAGAAGCTATTATATGAAAGCCACAATACTGTTTTCACCATACACCTTGGAGGTAATAAGATGTACTAGGATATGAAACAGTACTACTGGTGGCGAGGGATGAAAAAGGACATTTCAGCATATGTCTATGTTCCGACGTATGCCAGTTAAAAATAACACCAAGTACCATCTGTTTATTGAATCCCTTCCACCCCTCAATGGAAGTGGGGATAACATTACTATGGGATTGTGATCCGCTTTTCCTCACCTAAAGGAAACATGATGCGCTTTGGGTAATTAGACAGATTAACCAAGTCTCAAGCCACTTCCTACCTGGGCTCAACTTCGACCAATTCATGGATCATCTGACGAACCTATGTGAGTGAAATTGTCGACAGCGGGGATTCCCTTATCGATAGTATCCAACCGCATAATCCACTTGCATCAAGGTTCGGCTGAATTACACGCCTTGGTACGAGACTCCACTTTAGTAATCGCTTCATCCACAAATGTATTGGATAGTCCGAAATAGTGATTCGTATTGGAATTATATGTTTGTGGGGTCGTGGTATTAGATTTTTCGAGTAGTTGGGATAGGTATATTCCACTATGGAATTTTGCCTATAACAACGCTATCAATCCGCATTGGTATGGCCCCGTATTGCTTTGTATGAAGAAGATGTAACTCCGTATGCTGACAAAGTCGAACAAGCATAAGATTATCTAACTCGATTTAGTAAAAGACATGTAAGAAAAGTTCGGATTATTCAGCAGAGGTTAAAAGCTGTCAGTGATAGACAAAGGTCTTATGCTAATTTGAAGAGAAAGGATATGGAATATGAAGCTCCGAGACAGTGTTTTTAAAAGCATTCCGTGGAAAAGATACTCCGCTGGGAAGAAAAATGAAAACTAAGTCTAAGATTCATTGGCCCTTACGATTTTAGAAAGAGTTTGACCAAGAAGGACGTTTGGCACCCTCCGAGTTAGCCAAATTACATGATGTATTCCATGTGTCTATGCTTCGAAGATATCGTTATGACACATAGCACATATTACCGGTTTAAGATATACAAGTACAAGGAGATTTCCCTTTCAATGAAGAGCTGAAAGCTATTCTAGATCGTGAAATAAGACAGTTACGAAACAAGCAAGTTATTCTAGTAAAAGTGTTTTGGCAACATCAAGGTATGGAAGAAGTTTAATATGGAACTTAATTGGTTACCTATAATGCGATCTTCAACTTTTCATTGTAATTTCGAGGACTAAATTTATTTTAAAGTGGGGAATTTCTAAAATACACCTCTAGTTGTTTTTAAACATAATTAGGGTATATTATTAGTGCGCTTGAAATTTTTCATAATTATTATTTTCTAAGAGTAGGAGAATTTAAAACCTGCACTTGTACAAAATACAAGGGTAAAGTTAGACTCTTAGTCAAATGGGACATAGATCATAAGTATAAGAAGATTATAAGCAAAGTGGGAAATAAAGTATAACTTGATTTGTAAATAAGGAGAGATGAGGACCTAAGTGCAAATAAAAGAAAATTTTAATATAAAAAGGGGTGAAGACCAAGCTTGGTCTCATTTTTGGTTAGAACAAAACGTGAAGAGGAAGAGAGGAGAAGAGTAGAGGAAGAAGAAGAGGAAGAAGAAGAATAGGAAGAAGAAGAAGAGGAAATGTATGGAACTTGTATGGAAACTATGATTTTGTATGGGTTGTATGGATTTTTGGACTTTTGTATGGTTATTGGTTTGTTCCATTCTAGGGTTTAGTTAGGAATTCATCATAACCCTAGATTTGTTGAAAGTTTGATTGGTAAAACTCTAGTTTGTATAAGATGAGCATGAAATCCTTCCTATTTCTATGGTTTGTAAGGATCATATGTTTATACTTAATTTGCGACCTTTATATGAAATTCCCTCCCTAAGCTAAGGCTCGAGGTGCTGTAAAGAGAGTGCGAAAGTACTTTTGTTGGGAGTATAGAATCCTCCTCGGGAGTAAGGATTCTTGCTTCCATGAATGCAGTGAATACATATTTCGGTAGACAGAAGTTAATCTAACTTACAAGAATTTGGGTATGGGTTTGGAAAAACCCTAATTAATCTATATGATTGGTTTTGTTCTAAGTGAGCCAATTCTAAGAGTTGATTTGGATGAATTTAAGATGGGTTTTGTCAGAGGATGGAATTAGGAGGTTTATGGAAGAAAAGAGCGTGAGAGAGGGAAATTCTACCCATTTCTCAAGCAGACCGCAAATATAATTTGCAACAAACAAAGTGGTGGCAATGAAAATCTACATGATATAGAATTCAGCTGGTACCACCAAACGAGGTGGTACCTGCACTACTGATACATAAGTTAAATGGTATCGGTACCAATCAAAGCGGTACTGCACCACACACTTACCACCACCAAAAGGGTTGGAACCGGCATCGAACCAAGTGGTATCGGTACCAATGCTTCTAGCAGCCCCGATATTTGTGTTCTTGCATTGATAAGCCCCAAATTCGTACTCCGATAATATAGGAACCCTAATAAATGACTAGTGGGGATTCAAATAAGAATGAAAGTAAGTGAAAAACGCATCGTATCTCACCGCCTCGGCGAGTTTGATGTGGGCAAACCCACGCCCCCTATAATAAAGAGCACAGCCCCGAACACATATATAATCGTAGTGACGCCCAAGCACCGCACATTAAATGACACCAAGACTTCTATTACGTGTAAGGCATTAATGCCTTGATTAATGGGCTTCTAAGACTCGCGCCGCTACAACACTTCCGTTACGTGCTGTGCACGTCCTTAATCGCAGCCTCAGACTCCCGCTAGTGCTAGCCACACTCATAAGTGTGGGCAGGCACGCCTCGACCAAAGTATTTCGCACTCCTCGCTTTGTGCTAAGGGCACCCTGGCATCGCAGACAAAGACATCTGTGTACTTATTGTGATGTGTCTTACCATTTTATTGATCGGGGTCTGCGCAGATCCAACACATATATGATAAGGGCCTGAATGACGAATAATAGTAAAGTAAAGTACATCGTTCTGCTCTTAATGTACCTACTGCACTTTTGTAAGTATGCTTCAGAAGACCTAGCTGTGTACCTCAGATAGTATGTTCTCCGGTGAACTTAAGTGTGAGATATGAATAAGTATAAGTTTGCTATAAGTACAAGTATGTGTATTAGTTTGTTATATGAATTCATGAAAACTTCTGATATCTGCTACTGTATATCTGTTATTGTTATATGCTTATTGTACAAGAGTATCATCAATGCATGTGTACATATATAAATCTTACGTTTCCCACTAAGCGTAAAGCTTAGCACGGGTTTTTATCTGTGTAGGTACAAGGGAGGACGTCCGTAATCTTCCGCATACTGTTGGGCCAACACACTTGTAGGGGTCCATCACTTGTAGGTCCACACTCTGATTATGTAAATGTACAGTTTTGTATATGTATATGTAAACGGGACTCAGGACTGTATGTAATGATAATCAGAACACCATTACTTAAGCAGATATTTTGTATCTTCAGGAGATGTATATTTGATTTAATGGCAAGACGGACCACCAATGTCTTAAAAAGAGGAAGAGTTCCAAGATACCACGCCTTCGTCCACCTAAGTCTGACGTACAAGCAGATTGTTACGACATTTTCCTACTAAAGGCGAGACTTGTTTTTTTTATTTTTGATTTTAAAATATTCCGAAAATGGTTTGGAGTGCTACTTTTTTTTTTTTTTAAGAGGAAAAATAAAATAAAAAATAAAAAACCCTAATCTTACTCTTTTTTTAGAAAAGACAAGTTTCTAAAAAACTGAGTCTAAATTCGAAGGTCATATTATCTATTGGGAAGGTACAATAGTCAGCCATAGCACTCATTTAAGCCCTTAAAATTAGATCTCTATTAATCAAGTTATGGAAAATCTGACAATTGATTAATTGACTATAAATACCAATAATTGACAACAATAATATACAATAATGCATCAAGCATATAGTAAATAAAAAATAAAGTTAAATAAGAAAATAAACGTGTACCTAAAGAAAAATCCAACTCCCCCTTTTCCAAAAAGAAAATCTCAATCATATCAAATCAATCTCAATCATACAAGACAAAATAAAATAAAATAATGGAAAATTAAAATCCTCCCAAATTTGGGTCGACAAAAATAATTATTATATATATTTATTTTATATAATTAAAATAAAATATATAAATTAAATAAATTAAAAATTAATAGATTGATGAAGCAAAAAACAAATATTCCGTGTTTTTTAAATATTTTGAAATATTAAGTGTGAATTTTAAAAGATTTTGTGTAGATTCTAAATTTTTTTTTTCTAAATAAAAAAATCAAATATTTGGTTATTTCTATTCAGAATAAAAATTTTAAAATTCATAAATAAGTTGTGCCAAAAAAAAAAAAAAGCAATTTAATGCCCTAAAGTAAATTGGTTTCAAAACAAAAAAAAACAAAAAAACAAAACAAAACAAACAAACACCCCCCTAAGGCTATTTTTTTTTAAGAGAAAATTAATTTTATTAATTCAAACTAGCAATACATCAATCTAAACATATAATCAAAATAACTAAAACCATACATTTAAGTATATCCGTTAATGAAGATAACGACCGGCTCAAAGCTCATACATTCGATAATGAGCTTCATACATTCGATACTGAGCTTCACACATTTCGACATATCAATATTAAAGACTATAATACATACGACCAGCTTGCAAGATATCGACACCATTAGTTTAATTCGTCTGATCAGATATTTTACTCGTCAATCGCCCACATAAATAAAGTCATTGCACCATAACGACAAAAAACAAAATGTCATACCGAAATGACGACAACCACATGATGCACCTAGACGACGACGACAACTATAACTAAGACGATGACTAAATCATAGAAAAACAAATGAAAACTTAAATCATTTAATGTAACCACTTTATCGATAAGAAATGATAAAAAAGAATGCAATAAGCGACGAATAATTATGACAAAAAAATCAACCCTCAGCTTAAGAAAAAGAGTTTGGTAGAGAAAAAGTTGATTATAACTTATTTTAAGGCTATATTAATTTGATATAAGAAAATATAAAAAGATAAATGTTTTTCTCATATTTAGTTTAAATAATAAAAATATAAAAGAAAATGATATTCAGTTGAAATCCATGAGGAAATTACGTATTTTTAAATTATTTATTTTTTATATAATGAGGAAAATAAGTGAAATAAGTTTGAAGAATTATTCAATAATAATTTATTGAGTTTGGATTCATTTTTATTTTTCTTCCCTTTTTCTTTCCTTCTATTTTGAAAAAAAATTATCAAAAATTTCTGGAATAAAAAATATTCTAAATTTTTTTGTTAAAATTAAACCCATTTTAATTTTCCCTTTCCCCTTTTTATATTTTAATATTTTCATAAATCCAACAATATGTAAAGTTTAGTTATTTAAACTTGGAAGGGAAATTATAAAAAAAAAAAAACAATAATTAAATAATTGTTTAACTTTCTCTATTTCGTGTCAACAATTTTCCTATAGTTTTGATTATTTATTGCCCTTTTTCTTGAATCCTTTTTTATTTTTCTCACAACCAAACATTTTAGTTACATAGTAAACCATCCTCTTTGATTTAAAAAAGTATTTCTTTTATTCATTTTCTAAATTATTCTTGTTTTCAAAAAGATAATATGGGTAATTTAAATCCATCTTCTCGTCCAACCTTTTAACCATTAATGTCATCGGCTAGTAGATTTTATTTAACCATTAATATCAACATTTTACTTGATACTTCGGCTAACAGATGAATATGCGTACCAACTCTGACAGGTTAGCCCATTTGAAAATGGGTTGGGCTGAGGCCCAAAATATTTACGTTGGCCCAAAAAATTTGCTCTCTCCAATACTGGTAGAGACACTTTAAAAACATAGTACAGCTAACTTTTTTTTTTTTTACCTATAGCTGATCCATGGAAAATAAAATCAGAAGTTGCCTCTTTAATAATATTTTCCTTTTTCTTTTATATGCTTTGGAAAGTAATGGAGAAAAAATATTAAATAAAATGATTTTTTTTTTATATTTGATTATCTGAATAAAAATCTCAAACAAAATCAAATATAAATAAAATTATTTATAAATCCTAAGATATTTTAAATTATTTAATATTTATATTGATGAGTTAAAATAAATAAAATTGGTTTGAAGTGACAAATAAAAATAATATGTAGGATTCAACTATATCTTTATTTTTTCTTTCATTTCTTTTCTCTTTTCCTTTACTTTCTATTCCTTCCATTTTCTTTTTTCTTGCATTTTCGAGGAACCAAATGTAGCCAAAGTATTTTATTCTGGAAAGTATCAAGGAATTGAAATAAAAAATTCTAAGAAAAATAATTTTATTTTTATTTGATTGTCTAATGGAAAATATCAAAATCAAATATATAAAAAAAATTACTCTATCAATTTATACATTCTTTAAATTATTTAACTTTATACTACGAATCAAAATAACTAAAATGGGTTTGAAATAGAAAATAAAAATGACATATAGGATTTAAGTCTATTTTTATTTTCCTTCAATTTTTCTTTCTTCTTTTCATGTTTTACCTTTTTATTTTCTTTTTTCTAGTATTCTTCCTTACTATTGTCCGAGAACCAAACATAGTCTAAAGGAAATGAAATAAAAGTATTATTCAGTCTTTCATTGATTATTCCTTTAATTGGGATAATATAGGAGCAAAATAAATTATTTTTATGCAATTAAAGTTAATTTTGCTTTTACTTTAATTTTGAAACTTTTTTGACAATATTTTTAAAAAATAATTGTTGATAATAATCCTGAAAATAATTTAATGATTCAAATTAGTAATGCATCAATAAAAACATATATACATGAATTAACTTAAAACTTACAAATTTAATACAATACTATAAATACTGTAATACATAATTTAATTTCCTCGCTGCAATATATTAATAACTACAATTTAATTATTGCCTCGCCTAATCAAAATCTTTCGCTTCATCTTGGAATCGGCTCACACACAACAAATCAAGAATACTATATAAAACCAAGACAATGAAATAATGAAAAAATAAAATAAAACTTGGATATATAGAATAACCACTTTATCAAGGAGAAATCACCTACTCATTACTTAAGGAAGATGAGTGATTAGGAGAGAGTAAGAGAAATCTATTTCTTTTATTCTCTTACAAATAAATATATATATACAGAAAAGGTATCTTGGTAAAGAAACAAAGGAAGGTGAAGGTGAAAGTTTGTAGGATGTGAGAGCATTGAGTCTTCTTCACCTCCAAAGCTAAGAAATCAGTGCATGCCCTTCAGCACCTTCTCTGAGTCTTACTCTTACACATATATTTTTTGAGTATTCCACACGTCTTCTGTCTCTATAACAATCATATCATTCCTAACAACCACGTCTACTCCTACTCCTCTTCCTCCTTTACTTCTTCAAACACTCTTCTTTCCTCTTCCTCAAAGGGAGATATATCAAAGTCTGGTTTGTTGGTTGCCCTTGGTCCCCATTTAACAATATCCTATCCATCCCTTTACCCACTCTTCCCTTTCCCAAGCTAATTAAACATCCTTTTCATAATCATGTAACCCCAAAAAAAAGGGCTAATTCAATCTCTATGAAGTATAAATTACATATCTTGTTTGTTCCCAAATCCCATCACCTTACCTAAATTTTAAATATATATACATATATTCAAAGTAGTTTTATTTGCCCTTCAGTGGTAAAAGGGTAGGGGTGGTATGAATATAAGAGATATTCCAAGTTCGAATCTATTTGTTGAATCTATGAACAAAGTACGATAACAATGTAATATAAAGTGAATAGAAGTCAAAACATAAAACAATAGTTTTATTTATATTTGATTTTTTTTCTTTAGAAAATTAAACATGAGAAAATCAGTTTCTTTTAAAAAAAAAAATTTCTTACCTTAAACCAAATATCTTCATTCTATATATATATATAATCCTCAAAAGTTTTAAACTTGCCTTCAAAAAGCCCCGCATAACGCAGATTCATCCAAACTTATCAGTATTTCCATGAATAATCATTATAAGCCTTAGAGATAGAATTTATTCTTTCATGTTTTCAAAATCTTAATCATTCCTTTCCCTTTACATTTCCTGGTTCCTACATTATCATTATCATCATCATCATCATCATTATTTCCTTTATAATAAAGCTTCCCACCATATCCCCTTCCTAAGTTTCCACCCTGGCTGCTGCCATGTCTCCCCTCCTCACTCTCTTCTCTCTTCTCCTCTTCCTCCTCTCCTCCTCATGCCTACCCGGCCGGACGGCGCCGCCAGAGTTCGCACCATCTTCGACAGGTAAAGTAACGGTAAAAAACAATGGTTACACGGGGCATGGATTCCAGAGGTTCCTCGGAGCCTTGTGAGCACCAAATAGTTTCATCCTATGATTATGGCCATTTAGCACATTGCAAGAATAAATCCTAACATTCAAACTCCTTAAACTGAAGTGGAATGTGACAATGTTTTCCAATTTTCAATTTGATTTTCCCAAACCAAATATAAATTACTAAATTTATAACAAAGCTTTGCCAAGTTCCAAATACTTCTTCATCTTTCTATGCCCAAGTTTCAAATTGCCATTCCAATTTTTTTATCCTAAACAATCAAAGATATGCTAAAACAGCTCTTTTCCACTAGAACTTTCCAGGAACTTAATTCAGAGTTTCATCTAACAGGAATCACACCTTACAAATTGATCAAAACGCAAAAGACTAAATCTCAATCGCTTGCAACTTAGTAAATATTTTTCAGACATACTCCCATAAATGAAAAAAAAAAATAAAACTTGGCAATACAGGCACAGATTTATAGCGTCGCGAGTGAGAATATTGTAGCCGGTCGACATCCGGTATCGGCTGCGATGACGCAGTAATCGGCACCTGCAATTGCAACACAAGGTCTGCAAATACACATACAACAGAAACAACACCATTTTCAACCATGGAATATCAGAACCAATCAATCAACATATACATTCTATGGGAGAAAGTAGAGAGATAAAGTCTAGATAGAGAGTACCCACCATTGTTGTCGTAAGGAGACCAGTTAGCTTGCTGCTTCGTCATTGTGACACTAAAAGAGAGAAACACCGAGATTAGGGCACTGAGCTGAGGGGGGGGAGAAGGAGAACCAAAAGGTTTATAGTTTCAGATCTGGTTTTCTTTTCCTTCAAGTAAGTCGTTCGTGAAACGACAGTGTTAGCTATAAAGGGAAGGCCCCAGCCTGACGTCGTTTATTAAAAACTCACTAGCCCAAGCCAGAGCCTAACTCACCGGCTTAGCATTTAGATTTTAGCTCTTCCTTGAACCTCCTAATGCAAAAATGTTTGTTTTGCCACCATATTGAAAATCTTGTATCTTTAAAATAATTTAATAAAATTTTTAAATAATCTTAATACTTAAAATAATAACTAATTTATATGTTTTTAAGTTAACGATTTAAATGCCCTTTAGGATGGGCTCAAATGGTAAAAAATGGGATGAAGATACAAGAAAGCCATGATCAAATACTTTATTCTTATAAGAATTTAATTCAAAACCAACTTGTCATTAAAAGTGATAAATATTATGTTTTATGGATTATAACTCGTGATCTTATCGGTATAATATATATGACCCTTTTATTGTAAAGATATTTGTTAAAATGGATGAATTTATAAAATAGGAAATCTTATATTATAGGCTACTAAATTGAAATTATATTTAAAAGAATAACCAAGAGACTTGGTACTAAAAAATGATGGGCTCATTTCCAAAGGAATGAAAAAGAAGCCCTCGAGCTAACATCACATTAAATCCAAAAGAAACCCTAATATCAATGCGAAATAAAATCTTTTTGAAACCCATAACTTTGGTCATTTATATCAGTTTTCGGACCGGGAATAGGAGTGATGACCGGAGAGGGAGAGAGGTCGAAGGTGAAGTTGGCTAGGTCAGACAGGGTTCAGCAGGAGGATGGAGCAGGATCTATATAAAATAAAAAATATATTTTTTCTTATATATAAAGCTTAATTTTCATTGAATAATAAAATTAAAAGATAAATGTCTGCATTAAAGAGATAAATCGATACGTAATCAAAATGTCTGCCCAGTATAATAAATTAGGCAGTTCCAGCAAGTTACATTAGATTAGACCATTAAATCTCCATCTCGAAAACAGCTAAAGGCAGATTCTTGAATATCACGCCAAATATCAGCTAGGCTCAGAATATATCGACTCTAATCATTGTGTGTCAATTTTTAAAAAATAGCTCATTTAACTTAAAATAAATAAATACATATAACAAAATAAAATAACACACAAATTTTAAAAATTACCTTGAGGCGCGACAAATTGAAAGTTAAGCATAGGAGGCTGGATTAATCGATTAATAATATTAAAAAATCAATAAAATAAAAGTTAAAAAAGCGTGTAGTTTTTAGAAAATCAAATAAGGGGAAAAAAAAAGCAAAAGCCGTTAACTTAGAAACACTTAGATCAGTAGAGTTCTAAATTCGACCGTGGTGGCAGTTTATCCAGTTTTATCTCAGTTCCGATTCAGCGGCGGACAGTTCCGCCGACCCCGATTCGGTTGGGCCGTGAGGCAGAATCCAGTCTAACAACTTGATTTATATTATCTCTTCCAGCTTTCAAGTTTCATTTTTGAGAGGAAACCATCTAGACTATCGATCTCCCCATTGCGAATTCGCAACTCCTTAGCGAAAATCTTAAAGATTCAAGTGGTTGATAACATCATTTGACCAGTTGAGGAAGGTTTCAGTTGAAACTTCCCTCGATTGATTGGTTGATCAAGCATCACTTGACCGGTTGAGTGATGTCTCGGTTGAAACTTCCTCGGTCAATGGGTTGAGGATCTTACGACTCAACCCGATTAAGGAGGCTCTTTGTCCTTTATTTCACTCGGTCGATTGGTTGAGGTAGGCATCCACTCGGCCAAATTTGATGCTATATTGCTTCAATTCAATACCTATTACATATGAACAACTATCTTAAAATGTTCTTTTAAATAGTCATTGATGTTGTATGAAAATAAGTACCCAATCAACATAATTATCCAAAACAACATATTAGATTAAATAAGTTAATTTCACACAACATTAGTATCCAAAACACCTATTAGATTAAATAAAGTATGATAACAAAATCAACATGTCATAATATGGGCAATTATCCCATTAACAACAAAATATCTAGAAATTATATCCCAATATTAGAATCATGGATGAGGAGGAGGTGGAGGGAAAACAAAGTGAAAAGAGAAATTCCATCATTTCACACTAATGAGTCGATAACCATCGTAGTTCACCAACCACTCGATCCTCAAACTGGTGAAAGCTCTCATCCAATTTATCAAACCTCTCGATCAAACAGATCTAAACCTCATCAATGTGATCATTGAGGGAGGAGAAACATGCACCCGAATCAGCATCTGAAGGGACCTTGGTATGAGGGATTCCAGTAAGGAGAGACTGATATGGTGCTAAAGTATCATCATCGTCATCCTCATCCAATTGCATTCAGTCTCTTGAACCAACCTGCGCCATCCATCTCCTTTATAAACATCTTTGCCCACCGATGCGTTCACATTGTCTAAGTGTTAAAGAAGATGGCATCTCAATTTTGTGTCTTAAGTTTCAATTCAACACCAAACTCATGAAGACTTTCGTGAGAGCGTCAAAGAAAGGAACCAGAGTCGTGCTCGACAGACATCATATGATTGCAAACATTATATGGCCAATGCCTTTAGATAAGAGACCTCGCTCTTTGTGTCCTCCTAAGGGGATGAAGGAGTAAGTGACAATATAATGGAGAAAGCTAGACTTCAGCGAAAGGCTCTAAGCATTGGGCTTCCTAGATGTGTAGCCGATATATTACATAAACGCTGAATGGCCTCCAGAACTACAAATCCTAGGATATTCGGCTAAATCTTCATGTCCTCAACTTTTAAACCAACGGATGGGACTCCAGTTATCTTCCATATCTTCTTTGCATCGGCCACGTATCTGCCTCTAAGTTTCGAAAACAAATTTCCACCGAAGTCAATCGCCCTTACTGTATTAGCATTAGATACGCAGGCAATGTCGAGTATTTCGATCAATTTAACAAGCGGTAGCCAAATGAAACATAACAATAAATGTTCAATGTCTAGTTCCTGTAGCAATCGAATATTAACATTTATATCTAGTAGAACTTCCTCTTAATGGAAATCGCATATACATAAATCACATCTCGATGTACTGAATTTCTGAACTAATATCTTTTTGATATATATATATATATATATATTGGGTAGGCCACGAGAGCCATGGAGAAGAGACCCTTGCCACTAGTGGGCCTCGATTCTCATCATGATAACAGGGACTTTTCTTGATATAAATTGTTTAAAAGCCTCTCGGCCTATGTGGAATGAGGTTTGTTTTAAAAGATGAATTATAAAGGTAGCAGCCCAGTCTCTCTCTCTCAGCACCTCTGCTATAACTCTCTCTTTGCTTTTTCTCTTGAGATCCGTTTATTTGTCTTATCGGAGAAATAATGCTGAGGCAGCCAAATCAGCTATGCTAGCGCCATCTTCAAAATTCAGTTTGACTCTTTTCATTGCTTTGGACATATGCATTTGGATTTAGGGATTAAGTTGAGATTAGGCTTGATAGCAGGGTTTGATAATGTAGCGGAAAAACTTTGATTACCTTGAGGTCAGAAGAACCACCTTGTCTACGTCATTTGTGTCCAGGCCACTAATAGCTATATCCGCCAAGAGAATATGATCTCATCAACATACACATAACAGTATGTAGCCTTTTTTTTCTTTTCTTTTCTTATCTTTTTTTTTTTTTTCTCCTTTTCGAAAAGTAGAAAATATAAGAAAATTTTGAAAAAACATAAAAATTATGTTTAAATTTAATAATTGATTTTATATATTATTTAAACTCATTTTATTTATTTTTAGAAAATTTAAAATTTTAAGACATTTTATTTATATTTAATTTTCTTTTATATTTTAGACTGTGAAACCAAATATAGAAAAATCATTTTTATTTGGCATTTTTCTCTTTTCATAGTGCTATCGGGACTTTCAATTGGAGCCTTAAATATTAATTTTTGGTATCACAGGAACTACAATCCAGAGGGAGGAAGGAGGAAAAGAGCAGTGAGCAGAGAAGAGGCAATGGAAGAACTTCTTCAAGTGGTAAGAGGATCTAGAAATCCTGGAAAAAATTTAAGTTTATTATTATTATTTGTTAAATTCACAATGACGAAGAGAGCTAAAATGTATTTGCAGATAAAATCAAAGTAAACCAGATAAGTACCACCAAGAATAGTGGAGAAGAAAGATGACTATGTACATGTTGAATATGAAAGCCCCATCCTAGGGGTAAGTTACCTCCCTCCCTTTTGCCACTCCCTATTATTACTCTGGCAATAGCAAATAGCATATAGCAAATATCAAATATCAAATATCAAATCACAGTGCTATGAACTTACTTGAGGATGGCAACGGTGTTGAGTTTGGTTCCGCCACAGTATCTAAACCTATCGTGGAGTATAGATCTGCATCGCTTAGGGAACTTTGATTTTGATGTGAATCGAAAGAGAATCAAGGTGAGTTTTTTAAGTTTTAAACATTGTTGTAGGGCCCGACGTGTTTCATTCTAAATACCAAATACCAAATACCAAATACCAAATATCAAATAACGCAGCAGCAGCAGCATATCATATATCATATATATTATTAATTACAGGCATTGAGGTTATAGCTAGAGAATAAGGGATGGGCTTCAGAAGACAGCATATGAAGAAAACATCCGCTCTGCCCCCTTCTTCCCGGATCTTCTAGTGGAGAAAACCAGAATGCCACATAACTTTGGTTTTTCATGATGCACAACAATTTGTTCTTGTAAGTTATGCTCTCGACCCCAAAGCAGCTCATAAAAAATGATTTGCATCCCTGATTAAAGATTATCAATGCTTGCACAAATATCCTTATTCCTGCAGAGAATCACCTAAGTTGTTTCCAAGGTTTTATTCCTACTAAAAGAGCAAAGGAAGTAGGCTTTGTATTTTAATGTAAACATTTCCCCATAATCCCAAACTAAGATAAAATGTTATATATAGGAGCGATCTACGAGGAAAGGGAATAAATATAGGAATACCAAGCACTGGAGATTCCCACAGTCGCAACATTTTTCTATGAAGTAGGAAAACTGGTGTTTCAAATTGGAATACAAACAGCTAAAAGGACTAGTAATTCATTAGTCATTACAAACATCAAAGACTCATCCCAACAGCTATCATCTCAGTACATTCTGTACTCCAAATCCCCATGAATGGGTAATCTTTCCCTAAGTTCCATGTACTCTCGCTTAATTCCACTAGCATTTAGGATGACGATTTCCAGCTTGTCTCCCTGTAAAACATCCAGAGAAAAGTTATGGGAGGAGGGCCCACATGGAATGAATGAACTGCATATATCACATCAGCTTCTCTTTCAATGCATCGTAGCAATATCAGTACTCAAGACACTCAGTCTTGTATGACAGGAGTTAATATAATTTCTCAAAAAGTAACAAGTTTAGTAATTATCCAGATCAACCACTATCCCGAGCAATTGTCTGTGAAAATCAGTTTAGTCCAAGAGGATCCGCAATTCAAGGTGAGTGGGACACCTGAAGCACTTTCAAGCATCCAACAAAGTTAAAAGAGCATGACAGATCCTGTGAAACATATTACTTTCCAAATCGGTTGGAGAAAAGCTTACAGTCTTAAGATCTCTCCCTCTCAGTTACTGAATCTAAAACGGTTTTCTCGTCAAATTTGGCTGACTCAAGAGAGAGGGCCAACAGCGCTCCTGCGTAAGTCATTTGGATTTTGAGAACAGATATATCAAGATTAATTGTTCGTTACAAATATATCAACAAAGAAAAAACCTTTAGAGCACCGCACCAGGCAGGCAATAAAGAAGTGGGCTTGGAACAGTTAGTTATCCAAGAAAGGCATGGTAGAGTTGAACCTGAACCATGGGAGCTATATCAGCTCTCGCGGATCCCACAGCATCATATCACTTTAAAAGACACAACCTTTCTGAAGTACATGGAAAAGGGACGTTATTTTCTGAACAAATTAGACAGAAGACTTATAACTGGCATCAGAAATTTTGTAAATACTTTACCTAAATTATCAAGACCACTAAAACATTAAAAGAATAATAGGGAAGAAACATTTGTAGTATGAAGTGTTTGGAGGCAGTTGAGCCATTGCAGGGCAGCTCATCTGCTTGTTATGCTGGTGCTGATAGATCTGTAATTAAATTCAGGAGAAAAAAAGCAATGAGACGTTTATGTAACATACAACTTTGAAATTTTGGACACCTAAGCAATGAAAAGATGTGGCCCAGAAACTATAAGTCGCATCTTTGGAACATCCATGGTAATAGATCCTAAAAATTGGTTCCAGTAAAAGAATGTGATTTTTTTTTTTAAAGAATAAGGCAAGACGAAAAAGGGAACATCACAAAAATTATGATCTAGCAAACATGGCTTATGAAGATAATGAGATGATAATGAAACGGTTAAACAGGGACCGTGATCTTGAAAACAAAGATTAAGGAGCCCAATAGTTGATCAAATTGGCTATTTTGCTAGAGCTCAGGCCTCTACAGTTTCACCGAACAGAACTCTAAACGGCTGCATACCTAATTAGAACACAAAATTTTAATGTACCAAAAGGCAAGCAAGCCTAGTAGTTAAAATTACTACAATTTTTTATTGTTCTACATATTCATGAGTGACAAATTAGAGTGCTTGCTTTCCTATTAAAAAGTTCAGTGAAACCAACATCCAATATACATATCACATCTAATTTTTTCAATTATCTCACTGGGCTTATGACTCAATCATACTTCTCAATAAGTGATTTAACTTATGGCATTGCAGACACTACCATTGCCAAAACTTAAAACAATACAAAAGCTTTCTTTCTTTTTTTATTTGTCATAAAGTGTATTATTCATCAACATTCTTTCTTAATGCAAAAACCTAGTTTAATCATGCTCCAAAAAGTTCATCTTAAGGCAAAAATACGGATCATAATAAAAGCATTATTTAGTAAATGCAGAAGCCTCACAAATACCTTCTGCTGCCAAGAGCTTTTGTAGAGCTCTTACATCAGCTTGAAATCCAGATGAGGCCATTACACATTTGTCTGCTCTGCAAGGTTGAGAAAAAAAAGTGATATTAAAAACTTTTTTTATAAGTAAATTTCTTTCATATAATTGAAGTTTGTATAACAATATAAAAATCTCTAGACATCCTCCATAAATATGGCACGAGCAATTAATTATAAGTATTCATAAAACCAGCTGAATAAAAGTGCAGGCCAATGAAGAGTCATGAGATGAATCTGATGAAACTGCATCACCCATCCATGAAAAAAGAAAGGAATAATACAACTCCACATCTCAAACCAAGCATTCTTTTAAGGCCATATTTGATTTGCCTAGACCATATTTAAACTTATTAAATATGGTTCAACAACTTAGTCAGTTAGTCAAATGGCATTACAGAATTTTTTAAAATTATTCAATTTTCAAGTAAACTATATGTGTTTGCACTCTTGCACACTTTTTTTTTTTCACCTGCACTTTTTTTTTTTTTTTTTTTTTTTCCCTTTTTTTAAACTCTTATTTCTCTTTCAGAAAGGGAGCTAGGCCTGGAATATGTGTGTGTGCACACATGTGTCTGGCTACATATAAATTTTCAACAAAGTGAATTTAATACACTTTCAGTACCAAAGTTTCAACCCATTGTGAGCACCAAATAGTTTCATCCTATGATTATGGCCATTTAGCACATTGCAAGAATAAATCCTAACATTCAAACTCCTTAGCTGAAGTGGAATGTGACAAAATGCTTTTCCCAATTTTCAATTTGATTTCCCAAATAAATATAAGTACTAGAATTTATAACAAAGCTGCCAAGTTCAAATACTTCTTATCTTTCTATATGCCCAAGTTTCAGATTGTATTTCAATTTTTTATCTAAACAATCAAAGATATGCACAAAGAAACAGCTCTCTTTTCACTAAAACTTAGGAACTTAATTCAAGAGTTTTATCTAACAGGAATCACACTTACAAATTGATCAAAACTCAAGACAAAAAATCTCAATCAAAACACCAACGATAATGTTTTGAACAGAGTCTCAAATGAGGAAAAAAATAAAAGGCAGCATACAATTTGCAGTTTAGAATGTCAGCGGTGAGAATATTGTAGCCGGTCGACATCCGGTATCGACTGCGATGTGCAATGTCGGCACCTGCAATTGCAACACAAGATCTGCAAATACACATACAACAGAAACAACACCATTTTCAACCATGGAATATCAGAACCAATCAATCAACATATACATTCTATGGGAGAAAGTAGAGAGATAAAGTCTAGATAGAGAGTACCCTCCATTGTTGTCGTAAGGAGACCAGTTAGCTTGCTGCTTCGTCATTGTGAAACGAAAAAGAGAAAACGCAGGATTAGGGCACTGAGCTAGGAAACACCGAGATTAGGGCACTGAGCTGAGAGAAACACGAGATTAGGGCACTGAGCTGGGAGAAACACCGAAATTAGGGCACTGGGCTGGGAGAAACACCGAGGATTAGGGCGCACTGGGCTAGGGGGGAGAAGAAGACATACTGAGTTGAGGGGCGGAGAAGGAGAACCAAACTTCAGATCTGGTTTTCTTTTCCTTCAAGTAAGTCATTCGTGAAACGTAGGAAGGGCCCAATACGACATCGTTTATTAAGCTCACTAGCCCAAGTCAGAGCCTAACTCACCAGCTTAGCATTTAGATTTTAGCTCTTCTTGGAACTTCTAATGCAAAATGTTTGTTTTACCATATTGAAAATCTTGTATCTTTAAATAATTTAATAAAATTTTTAAATAATCTTAATACTTAAAATAATAGCATTTATACTTATTTTAAGTTAACGATTTAAATGCCCTTTAGGATGGGCTCAAATGGTAAAAAATGGGATGAAGATACAAGAAAGCCATGATCAAATACTTTATTCTTATAAGAATTTAATTCAAAACCAACTTGTCATTAAAAGTGATAAATATTATGTTTTATGAGATTGCCTCTAACTACGTGATCTTATCAGTATAATATAACAACCCTTTTATTGTAAAGATATTTGTTTAAAATGGATGAATTTATAAAATAGGAAATCACCATATTATGGGCTACTAATTTAGGTATATTTAAAAAAGAATAACCAAGAGACTTGGTACTAAAAAATGATGGGCTCATTTCCAAAGGTATGAAAAACACTTAGAGCTAACATCATAAATCAAAAGAAACCTAATATCAATGCGAAAATACCCAAATGCCCCAAACCCTTAGCAGTCATTTATATCAAGGTTTTCGGGACCGGACCGGGAGTATTGACCGGAGAGGAGGGTCGAGAGAGATTCGGAGTTGGCCAAGGTGAGCAGGGGTTAATGGGAGGGATGGGCCGGAGTCTATATATAAAATAAAAATTATATTTTACTCTTATATATAAAGCTTAATTTTCATTGAATAATAAAATTAAAGAGATACATCAGATACACATTAAAGATAAATCAATACATAATCAAATCATACTTCATATAATAATAAATTAAGAAAGTTGCAAGTTACATTAGATTAGACTTAGTGCGTCTCCATCTCGAAGCATTAAAGGCAATTACTTGAATATCGCGTGAATGTCAGCTATTTCGAATATATCGACTCCTAAATCATTGTCATCAAATTTTTAAAAAATAACTCATTTAACTTCAAATAATATCCATATAACAAATAAAATAACACACAAATTTTAAAAAATTACCTTGGGCGCCAACAAATTGAAAGTTAAGCATAGGAACTGGATTATTCTGATTAATAATATTAAAAAAATCAATAAAATAAAAAGTTAAAAAACTATGTAGTTTTTTTAGAAAATCAAATAAGGGAAAAAAAAAGCCACTTAGGAGTAACCGACATAAGATCGGCAGATTCTGGGATTCGACAAACCCGGTGGCGATTTTATCCGGAGTTTTGCTCTCGGTTTCCGGTTCATGGCGATTCCGGCGGAGTCCCGATTTCCGGTTGGGCCAGGCCGGGCGATCAGTCGACCTTGATTTATATTATCTCTTAGCTCAAAGTTTGAAGCGGGAGGAAACCATCTAGAACTCATCGTCTCTATTGCCAAAAATTCACCGCTCCTTGCCGAAAATCTTAAAGATTCAAGTGGTTGATAAAGCATCATTTGACCAGTTGAGGAAGGTTTCAGTTGAAACTTCCCTCGATTGATTGGTTTGATCAAGCATCACTTGACCGGTTGAGTGATGTCTCGGTTGAAACTTTCCTCAGTCAATCGGTTGAGGATGCTCAACTCAACCAGTTAAGGAGGCTCTTTGTCACTATTTCACTCAGTCAATTGGTTGAGTAGGCATCACTCGACCGGCTGATGCTATATTGCTTCAATTCAATACCTATTACATATGACAACTAATAGCCAAATATGTAAATAGTCATTGATGTTCATATGAAAATAAGCACCCAAATCAACATAATTATCCAAAACAACATAATAAGATTACGTAGTTAATTTGCAACATTAGTATCCAAAACACCTATTAGATTAAATAAAGTATGATAACAAAATCAACATGTCATAATATGGGCAATTATCCCATTAACAACTAAATATCTAAGAGCTATATCTAATATTAGAATCATGGATGAGGAGGAGGTGGAGGGAAAACAAAGTGAAGAAATTCCATCATTTCACACTGTGAGTCGATGTGCTGTTAGTTCACCAGCCACTCGTCCTCAGGCCCAGTAAAGCTCTCATCTAAGAATTTATCAAACCTCTCGATCAAACATATCTAAACCTCATCAATGTGATCATTGAGGGAGGAAGCTTATCACGATCGACATCTGAAGGACCTTGGTATGGGGATTTCGATGAGAGAGGCGATATGGTGCTAAAGTATCATCATCGTCATCCTCATCAATTGCATTCGAGTGCGAACCAACCATACGCCATCATCTCCTTTTATAAACTTCATCATACCCATAGATGATTCATTATAAGTGTTAAAAGAAGATGGCATCTCAATTTTTGTCTTAAGTTTCAAGTCAACACCAAACTCCTTGAAGACTTTCGTGAGGAAGCGTCCATAAGAAAGAACCCAAGTCGTGCTCTGACAACAAGACATCATATGATTAAGCATTATATGGCCAATGCCTTTAGATAAGAAGTTTCAGCTCTTGCTATTCCTCTAAGGGGATGAAGATGTGTGATATAATGGAGAAAGCTAGACTTATTGAAAGGCTGTTAGGCTTCCTAGATGTGTGGAGTATATTACCATAATGGCCGAATGGCCTCCCGGAACTACAATCTAGATATTCGGCTAAATCTTCATGTCCTCAACTTTTAAACCAACGGATGGGACTCCAGTTATCTTCCATATCTTCTTTGCATCGAAACGTACCTTAACACCTCTAAGTTTGCAAACAATTCACAAGTCGATAAGCCTTTGTATTAGCGTAGAATGCCTGAGCTAATGTCGAGCCATTCAGTCGATTTAACAAGCAGTAACTGATCAGCATAACAAATAAATGTTCAATGTCTAGTTCTGTAGCAATTGAATATTAACATTTATATCTAGTAGAACTTTCCTCTTAATGAAATGCTTTTATATCTATCATACATCTACGATGTCTTGATTTGAGCCCATCTTTTTTGATATATATATATTGGGTAGGCCCACCAGGAGCCCATGGAGAAGAGACCCGCACCACTAGTGGGCACTCAATTCTCATCGCTTATTCGCAGGGAACTTCTTGATATAAATTGTTTAAAAACCACTCTCACGGCCGTGTGAGACCAGAGGTTTGTTTTTAAGGTCTATGATGCCGAAGGTAACTTCAATCTCTCTCTCTCACTTCCCTCTCTTTCTCTTTCTCTTTCTTTTTCTCTCTGAGATCCAAATTTATTTGTCTTGTCAGAGAAATAGTACTGAGGAGCAGCGAAATAGCTGTGCTAGGCACCATCTTCAAATTCAGGTGACTCTTTTCATTGCTTTCAGACATGGCTGGATTTAGGGATTAGAGCAACTCCAGCAGTGGAGCAAAACATGGAGCAAAAGCCAAATATAGATGCTTTTGATGAAAAAATCAGCTCCAGCAGTGGAGCAAAACTTGGAGCAATATTATAGCTGATGAACAGTGATCAGCTAAATGTGGGCAAATCCATAATGATCACTGTTCCTACCTAAGCCAAACGGGGGAAAATAATCCCTACCCTTGTTTTCTATCCGTTGAGCGGGAAAAACTGAAGGAAAAACTGGGAAAATCTTTATCAGCAAAATCAATCCGTTGAAGACACAAAAAGCAAAAAATGGTCAAAAAGTGGGCGGAATCACTGCTTGTCCGGCCCACATCGACAAGGTAGCCTTTCGTTAAGGTTCAGTTAAAACTTGTTTTCTATTGAGACAGATCACAAGCCATTTGAACAGCAGACCAGTAAATCGGACTACCGATCGGTTCGTCAAAAGAGCGAGATCTAGAGGAAGAAGGGTTTATGGCCGAAATGGTTCCGGCAATGTTGGCTCGCCGGCGAGAAGGGGGCGTGAAGATCAGGTCTAGCGACAGTGGTCGGCACTACTCGGTTAATGAATCCTCAAATCAGAACGACTCGGTCGAGAGATTTCTGGGTTTATGATCATTCGATTCGGTCAAAAGATTATGAAACAATATGATTTAGCGATAATTTTGATCCATTTCTTCTCATCACGCTGAAAAAATCCGATCACTCAAGAAAAACAAAAAATTCCTCTGTGAAAGAACAAAAAATACCTGTGAATCTTGGACTTGTGGGAGTGACGGAGGGAAGGGTACCAGTCGCGAGACGATCCGGCAGGGTGACCGAAGTGTGGGCTGGAACGAAGCGAGGAGAAGAAGGTGAAGGAGCCCGAAAAAAATGTGGAACATAAAAAAAAAAAAAATCCTTTAAAACGTGGAACAATGTTCAATTTAAGAGAAAAAAAATTCCTTTTTCACTGATTGTTTGTATCATAATTTTTTGAGTTAAAGCAAAATAATTTTTATTTTGAAAATAAGTACATGAATATATTTGTTTTGAAAATATTCATCAATTTAATATTTTTTTCGTCTAAGTAAACAGTTATATATAAAAAAATTATCATTGTGAATATGGTTTTAAGATAAATCTTATCAAATATAGTTTTAAGGTAAATTTTTAAAATCATATTTGATTAATGCAGTTTTAAAATAAAATTTTAAAACCACATTCATTATTTTAAAATTTTACCTTAAAACTGTTTTACTAATTCACATTTTAAAATTTTACCTTAAATCGCGTTTAGTAAATCTGATTTTAAAATTCTGTAAAACTATATTAGTAAATTTGATTTTATACATAAATATCTAATTGCTAAACACAAAATGAATATTGCAAAAAGTCTATTCATATATATATAAAATAAAAATAAAACTATATGAGATGCGATTTTCTATTAATCTCAACACATTTATTTTAACCCTTTATTTAAAAGTATTTATTTTATTATTTTTATAAAGTACAAAAATTTTTTAAAATTAATTAATATTTGTAACCCAAAAAGTTCAACTATTGAAATTATTAATTCAAAATATTTATATTTTATTTTTATTGAATTAAGGTAAATATTTATGACATTTATTTTTAGTGATCTTTATATTTATTTTAAATTTTAATTAAATATTTATTTATCTTGCTTCATCGATTTTATAGTGTATGGAGTGATATAAATGAATTAAGAATTATATGAAGTAATTATTAAAAAGATAAAGTGGAAATTGGAATGAATTTATGATAGATGGAGCTTCAGATCTTTCTGGCTAACGGAGATCTTCATGAACTTTGGTCGCGAAAATCACCAGTAAGCTTTTGGGCCGAAAATGGTTTTGGATGTTTTTGTTAAAATTGCTTCTTTGATCATTGCAGGATTGAGATTGGAGGCCGGTAAGCCAGTTTGATAATGTAGCGGGCTTGATTACCTTGGGGTCAGAAAAACCTTTTCACTCTGTCATTTGTCATGGCCCTTTCTTCTTGTACTATCAAACAGGAAACAAATGACGATCTATAATACTATACCCCTCCTTGGTATGTAGCCTTTTTTTCTTTTTCTTTCTGCCTCTTTTTTTTCTCCTTTTGAAAAGTAGAAAATATAGAAAATTACGAAAAAACACAAAAATTATGTTTAAATTTAATAGATTGATTTTATATATTTGCATTTAAACTCATTTTATTTTTTTTAGAAAATTTAAAAATTTTAAGACATTTTATTTATATTTAATTTTTCTTTTATATTTTTGGCGTGAAACCAAATATGAGAAAATTATTTTATTTGGCATTTTTCTCTTTTGATAGTGCTATCGGGTTTCAATTGGAGCCTTAAATATTAATTTTGGTATCAGACTCTGATGAGAGGAGGAAGGAGGAAGAGCGTGGCGGAGAAGAAAGAGAGGCAATGGAAGAGCTTCTTCAAGTGGTAAGAGGATCTAGAAATCCTGGAAAAAATTTAAGTTTATTATTATTATTTGTTAAATTCACAATGACAGGAAAAGAGCTAAAATGCGTATTTGCAGATAAAATCAAGTAAACCAGATAAGTATACACCAAGAATAGTGAAGAAAGATGACTATGTACATATTTGAATATGAAAGCCCCATCCTAGGTAGATTACTCCTCTTTTGCCACTCCTATTGTGCTCTGTAATAGCAAATATATAGCAAATATCAAATATCAAAATATCAAATCACAAATTGCTATGAACTTACTTGAGGATGGCAACTTGATGTTGAGTTTTGGTTCCCGCCTGGTAATAAACCTATCGTGGAGTATAGATCTGCATCTCGCTTGGGGAACTTTGATTTTGATGTGAATCGAAAGAGAATCAAGGTGAGTTTTTTAAGTTTTAAACATTGTTGTAGGGCCCGACGTGTTTCATTCTAAATACCAAATACCAAATATGGCGGTAATGGCAATAATGGCCAGCTGACAGCATATCATATATCATATATCATATATATTATTAATTACAGGCATTGAGGTTATAGCTAGAGAATAAGGGATGGGCTTGAGGCGGCATGAAGAACAGTAGCTCACATGCCCCTTCTTCCTGATCTTCTAGTGGAGAAAACCAGAATGCCACAGGATGAGGATATGAAAATTGGTTGATATCAACTCGCCGGCCCAGATAAAGCAATGAAGTAGTGTCCACCCATGTCCCTCCATAGCGGCCAAAGGTCAGGCTCATTGGGCCCCGAAACATGGGTTTGGAAAAATAGAAGTCCATATTCGACCCAGTCGACCCGAATCCTTGCGATAGCAGAGGTAGAATATTCCACAAGGTAACAACCTATTCGCTGATCAGTCCTAATATCGTGGGTTCGGAAAAAGTAGAAGGCGGGTTAAATGGGAATCCTCGATAAAAGGAGGATTCTCCCAGATGGCCCTTGACTGTCAGTTGCTTCGTCTAAGGCTATGATATGAAACATATCACATGAAGGAGGACCCTAGTCGTGAGCCAGTCATCCATTCTCATCTCAGGCCGCGGCCCGGTGAAAGGTACGCTCACTCGGGCCTTGATACTAAGCAACCTAAGCATTCTCTCTTTTCTCTCAGGAAGAATCGACTTGGCGTCGGAGCCGGCTACGAAGCTGGCCCCCCGCCGACCCCGCCTAACTCTGGTTTTGCCCGAGAATTACCTCCCGGGGCCGCAGTCGACGTTGCGACGATCTCCAGCCCGAGCGATCAGGCATCCTCCGGTTCAGCCCGTCGGTAGTCTTGGTCGGCAGCGACCCCGACACGCTCGGCCAGTTTGGTTGAAAAAGCATCATCGATTGGCGCGTGCGTAGAAACCGAAGCGTTCGCCTCTAAACATCGCGATTTCCGGTCTGGTGGTATCAGCGGGAACTGGCGGGGCGACACTAATCCACGAGATGCGGATCCGCAAGGGAGATCTGAGACGAGGCCACGGGGGCGGCGAAGCGATCGGTAACCTGAAAGCGAAGTGGGCGCTCGCCTCGTCGACGGCGCTTGGTAGAGGAGATAGAACAACTCACGGACAATCTGACACCCGAGAAGAGCGGCGGACTCACGGAAGGTCCTGATATTCCTCGAGGGCAACCGCGAGCTACGGTGTTCGTCTGCGTGATGTCGTGAAGCGGGGCGACGACTAGCCCACAGCCAAGAGGAAGTAAAGCGATCCACCGCGAAGGGCGTGGCGAGAGCATTAGAACCACTGACATCCTCACCAGTCTGAGAGCGGACATGGGAGGCGAAGGTTCGGGGACCTCCAGCGAAATTTGGCTATGTAAAGGAGGTAGTTAAGGCGCGGACACCATGGATGCAGCAGTGCGTGCAGAATCACCTTTCACCCGAAGGTGCTAAACTACGCTCCGTGAGTCGGGATACTCAGTAGAAGCGTTCGATGGGCGTGAAATCACAGTAGACCATCTCAACACACATAAAGTCGGATGGAGTTCGCCGTTATCGGACCTTATTCGGTCTGGGCATTATACCACCTTAAGGCCGACTGGCTGGTTCCTGAGAATCCCCTCTTGGCTTGATTTCCTCGTTCGAGAGAGTTAGCTCAATGGCGTTCGTCTCCTTCATCAGGCTAGGACATACGGAAGCAGGGCTGTCATTAACCATCAGCGAAACACGAGAAGAATTTGAAGTCATACGTCACAGCGGTTTAATAAAGTCCTTGAAGATAGATGTACTTAAGCGAAAAGTTATTTAATCCACCGGCCTTCATTGCGGGGTTGGTCTGGAGTCAAAGACTGATGCCTCTATCTCAAAGAACCCTGTTGGCACATGGTAGGAGGTTCTTGCAGCCAGAAAAATACGTAAACGGAGAGGCCCTCTGTCCAAAGAAGGAAAGTTCTGTAGCGACGGAGGCGGCGGGGACGGGCCCCCCGAGCGAGCGGCCGGAGGAAATCTCCGGGCGGGCGGGAGGGCGATCCCACAAGGCAGGAATCTTAGGATCGCTGGGCCGGGTCGCGGCCGAAGGCCGGCGGCGCTGTCGCCTCGGCCTTGCTCCATGCTTGAGGCCTCGGTGTGTAAGTTCTGCATGAAGTGCGGAGCGAGCAATTCTAAGATGGCCCGGCGCGGATGAAATCAATCCCGTACGAGATAACTCAGCTGCGAGTTCCGCAGGGCTATGGACGCCGCGCCGGAATGTTGTATCTGATTGAGAAGAGATAAGTGCTCGTCTGGCAGCGGATATCTACGTTTTATATCTTCGAGAGACGAGCTCGAGGCGGACCGAACCCGAATCGAGGCCCGACTCGCGCCACCACCTCGTCGACGACGACCGCATCCCGACAACCCAGAAATCCGCGTGGTCTCGGGAGGATTTCTTTGGAGGAGAATCTGGATTATTTCCGGAAGGCCCTTGCGCTGACATAAGATCGGCGAGACACCGATACGGTCGGTGCTTAAATCTGCGCTGAAGTCGGCCCTCCCTCACATTCTCATATTGATTTGGAAGGGTGTGGCCCACCCATGACGACCCACTTTGATAATCAAGCGCAATTGTGGCAAATACAACGGTCCATCGGGTCTAGTAGACAACGGGACTCGGCCAGGCATCATTTTGCATCGACCTTATGAACAAAATAGAGATTGGAAGGCTAGAACACATCCCAGCACTTTCGTCTCGTGGGTTCTCGGGAGAAAAAGGTGTGCAGATTGGGATCGATCCCGGTATTACAACCTTGGGGAGCCCCTTGCCCAAACAACGGCAGCGGTAAGGTTTCTCGCAGTGGGCCCCGCCCGGTCGACCTCAGCATGTTGAGGCAGGGCCCTCTCTCAGCGCGATAAAGCCATCCCCTCGGCACTTCCACACGGTAATCGAATTCCCCGCCCGATGCTTGGCGTTGGGGCGGTTCGAGGGATCGTAGTGGCCGCGAGAATGCTATACCGCCTCGTAAACAAGCGATCGACAATGAGCATGGGTGAGCTTGATATGCGTGATGCGAAGTGTTCGCTCGGCGACCCTCGGAAGAGAGTGGAGCCATTAACATTGGATGACGACCCGGAGCATCTTGCCTGCTCGGCTCCAAATTAGCGAAGGCCTCAAGGCCCCCTCACGCGAGTTCTAAGGCGGAAACCGAGGACATCTTCGCGTAGGCGGTGACATGAGTGGCATACGACCACGCGATCATCACTGCCAGCTAAACACCTGACCCGTCTCCAGCGGTTAAGCAAAAATGCGAAGTTTTAGCGCGGAGAATGAGCCATCGGCGAAGAAATTCGATGAAGCTCCTCGGCGAGGCGATCGGGAGGTAGAATACCGGGAGTGGTTGTACGATGTTAATCTTGGTCGAAAGCGAATGTGTCGTGACTCTATATCCGTGATTTCAGATATAATAAGCGTGCCCCGAGATGACTTCCCCTGCAAGGATCGAGCCATATGCATGATCTGGCGTATGACTCCTTAGCTTCATGGATCGTTCTCCGATTATAACCCGGATAAGCATGGACCTTAGGTGACCGGGAAGGCGTCATTCATCAGCACGGGGGCCTCTTTACATTGCTCCGGGTAATGCGGGTTTGGGCTCAGAATCCGAGGCGACTGCCGGAGGTTAGTGAGCCGGATTTCGAAGCAGGATAGGTACATGATGGGTATGCATAGGCGACATCTTTGGTAAAATCAGCTCTGAATTTGGTCTCCACATCACTCCTCAGGGCGTTCAGATCCTGAGGGATTCTCTTATGGCTGAATCCGTGAAATGTGCCTGTGGCGATGTCGGTAGGAAAATTCCCGGGCTATAGTCAACCACGGGGGGTGAAGCAGTAGGATAAAATCGCAAAAGCATTGCTGAACATGCCATCACCATCAGGGATAAAGGAAGTACAAACTAACGGGGAGGATCGCGACTCAAAGTGAATTCGTGTCGGGGCAAGTAATGATCTTGACCTTTCTTCGAGTTTTGAAGAAAGCCTTTGATGGGATGAAATGTGAAGAAGCGTTTGTAACCTTGAAGACATACGCTTAAGGCTCGCCACCCATTCGTAGCCGTGCAGAAGGAGAAATCACTCACATTATATTTGGCGGTATCAAATTTTCAACTAGCGCGATTCTTTCGTCGAGAGCGAGGCTGGTCGACCACCAGTGCACTCTTTGCGGTCGAGCCACGAGGGGAGGCGAGAGGTATCAATGAAAAGTCATCTAGCTCGTTGGCCAGCGGCTGGAGACTTAGATCCTTATTTCAGTAACACCATAGAAGTCGGGCCGAATACCCCATGCTAAGGCGGTGTTACATAAACGGTCTGGGAGGTTGATGAAATGGGCCACATAAATTTTGGCAATTAGACATTCGATGCAAGCGAAAACTTGACCATAAAGATAGGATCTGGCCAGTTTAAGTGCCGATTCGTCACGGCTGGGAGCTCTCTTGAGGCCCACCCGATCAAAGGGCGACCTCCTATATGGAGCTCTCTGTGGGTGGGAGGCCTCCGTGCCAGGAAGCGGACGGGTTTAATCGGCCTCACGGAGGGTATAGACATTGAGTATGCGCTCGGGTTTGGGTTCACGCCTCAGCCAATGGTAGTGGCGGTAATAGCGAGCCACCCGATCTATCATTCATTGAGATCGATCAGCTAGAGTCCATAGCTGACTCCCCCGGCGGTGGTCAGACAGTTGAAGACACATACGAGGCGAAAGTGAGAAGTGATTCTATATCTTCATGAAAGTCAGTGATTGTCTAAAAAGTTGTATCGATTCGGATTAAGTCTGATCACTAGAGCGGGAGAATTCCGTCTTAGGCCTTTATAGTAGCCCATTCTGGCCTTGCGGGGAAGACATTGGGGTATCGACGCCCATCAAATACCTCGCAGAGCCCTCCGTTGACCCTTACGGCATAGTAGTCGCCACGGCGTCCGTGCAATTGGATGGACCTGTTGGGATATAATCGTGGCGGAACCTTACGGTGACCCCAGAGACGGTAGATAAGAGTAAGATCCTCCCAGGGTTTACGATCACAAGAAGCCTGCAAGCGAAGGATTCTTCACACCCTTCCTAAAATGCATCGCAGGAGAAGACACTGAATACGTGCTAAGTGAAGTGCACGAAGGCATATGCGGGAACCATATCGGGGCTCGAACATTGGCCGGGAAAGTTTTGAGCGGGGATGCATTGGCCCTGATGCTCAGTCTGACCCACGGTCGAAGATCACGAGAATGCGGGGAACACGCTAAAATGTCACGCCTCAGTGAGGCCTTTGGCGTCGATCACGACCCGGCGCTGTGATGGGGGTTGGACATGTGGGGCCACTTGCCGGGTGTAAGGCGATGTAATTTATAATCGTGGCGGTAGATTATTTGCCAGAGTGGGGTGGGCGAGCCAGCCTGATCACGGGCGAGAGATCTGTGACTTCGTATGGCGGCTTGATCATATGCGGTTGGGTGTCCCAAGAGCCTTAGTCTCGAGATAGCGAGCGGACGTGCATGAAAATTGGGGACTTTTGTCTTGAGGCTCGGAATTAAAAATTACTATTCGTGCGTGCCTGATCAAATGGGCGTAGAAGTCACCAACCAGACCCACCGAGGCTAGCCACGAAACCAATTGGAAGAGTGAAGGGGAGTTGGTCGAATACCTCTGAGTGCTGCCGGGCTGCATGGGAGCGACCGCAGTCGACAACGGGGAGACTCCATTTGCCCTAGCTTTTAGCACAGAAGCAGTAGCCCCTGTTGAAGTTAGAATAAAGTCTCGAGTCGAGTAACTCGGAGGAACAAACTTGATGAGGCCTGCGTCGAACTTGAGCTCTTGGGCGAGAAGCGTGACGGAGTTCAACAAGCGTCTGGAGGAATACCAAAGGAAGACGCTAGGCGCTGAAAGTGGGCGGAAGTTGCGTGCGGGGATTTGGTCTTGAAAAGCTACTACAGCGAGGAAAATCGACACATGGGAAGCTAGGCCCTAATTGGGAGGGCCCTTATATTGTATCTCGAGTCGTCGGAATAAGGCTGATTATGAGCTCAGCAGAGGGAAGGAAAATCTTACAGCATACGTGGAATCTGAAAGCATCTTAAAGCGCTTTATCGGTAGGCATCAGTTCGTAATAGGCCTTATGATTCCTAGATGGCGAGTAAGTAGAAACCTTTAGTTTATTATTCGGATGTAACTGATTCGGGCATGTAAAAAAAAAATATATATATATATAGATATATATACAATGGAAAATTCATGGAAATAAAAGTACATCTTATTCCAGTCGCAGTTGGATCGATCAGTGGCGTTCTTGATTACATCATAAAGCATCTGATGCAATGTCCTCCATTACTTGCCTTGATGCAGCGAGTTCCCTTGGTGCACTCGGTACAAGCAATACCCTCGAAAAAAAGGGAAGAGACAAGGAGAAAGACGGAGAATGAAGGAGAAAGCCGAGAAGGTGGAGAAGGAGAAAAAAGAAGTGAAAAAAAAAAAAAAAGGAGAAGCGGATGAAGGCTTGTGGGGATAGAAAGAAGGAAGAAAGAAAGAGGAGAGGTATAGCGAGAGAGAGGAAGGAAGAAAGAGAGCGAGGAGGGAGTGCGAGGATGCACCATTCCCCACCCTCGGGAGCCAGCGTTCCCTAATGAAACTAGGGAATAACATAACTCTAGCAAAGGGAAGCGGGGAAAACACAACTCCCACCTGGGAGAAATTCGAAAAACCGGTCGAGGCGTCGGAACCCAGCCGAGAGGCGGGAACATCAAGCATCTATCTTCTACACACTTCATCGCCCCGAGTATGAAACGAAATCTTAGCGTAAGGCACACGGAGGCAACGAGAATCCTGTTTATAGAGAGAAAGCATAGAAGCCCAGGACTAAGCAGATTCTAGATTCCCCATCGATCGGCATTAAGCGGTTCGCACCTTTTCAATAACTAAAGGACACATGAAAGCGGCTCTCTGGCAAAGAGCGCCTCTTCCCTACGACACCTCTCCCCACAGATGGATTCGCGCAAGCAGTCCTTCCTGCAGTGCCGCCACAGCCACCATGATTACTTCGCTCCCGGCAGAGCTCTCCCTTCAACACGAGGCGGGCGAAACCTACTACGCCATCGGGGCAGGCCTTCTGCGGCACCTCAAGCAGTGGCCCCTCCTACTTGAATCTCATTTGTGGAGCTCTCCGCTAGCACGGAGGCGAGATGGCTCCTGCTCTTTTATCGGGACGAGCCCTTCTGTGCCTCAACCCAAGCCCAGGCTCCTCCCTCTAATCTCATTGTAGAGCTCGCTAACCACGTGGGCAGGCTCCACACTACTTATCAAGGCAGGCCCTTCTACGTACCTCCAATGAGCCCAGGCTCCTCCTGCAAATCTCATTGAGCTCTCGCCAACCACGGCGGGCGAGCTCACGCTACCTGCTCGGGGCGAGCCCTTCTACGTACCTGAAGCAGAGCGGGCTCCTCCTACCAAATCTCGTGTGACTCTCCCTTCCAACACGAGGCGGGACCGTACCACTACTTATCGGGGCCAGAGCCCCTTCACGCACCTCAAGCAGGCGACTCTCCTACTAATCATTGACGAGCTCTCCCTTAACCTGGCGAGTGGCTCCCATATCTCAGGTGATCCCTTCCACCTCAGCTTGCTGCGGCTCCTCCTGCAAGTCTGTGGCAATCTCCTTAGAAAGAAGCCTGGCGGGCCAGGCTCCTCTGCCCTGCTCGGGGCAGGCCGCTACGTACCTCGAAGCAGTGGGGCTCCCTCTCTGAATCTCGTGTGAGCTCTCCCTTGACACGGCGGACAAGCTCCACCGCGCCGGGGGCCCAGGCCCTTCCTGCGTACCTGCCAGGGCGGGCTCTCTGCGATCTCGTGGCAGCTCCCTTCGGCCACGGGCGGACGAGCTCCCTGCCATATCGGGACCAGAGCCCTTCTCGGCCTCGAACCCAGACGGGCTCCTCCACGCAAATCTCATTGGCCAGGCTCTCCCTTCAACCACAGGCGGACGAGCTCACACACTACCTCGGGCAGGCCCTTCTCTTGTACCTCCAAATGAGCGGGCTCTCACTGCGAATCTCATTGGCAGGCTCTCCCGCCCAGCCTGAGTGGACGACTCCTACTACTTGTGAGGCAGGCCCTTCTCTGGCCTGGCTTGAGGCCAGATATACATATAAATCTCATTGTGAGCTCTCCCTTCAACACGGGCGGACGGCTCTGCTACCTGCGGGGCGGCCCTTCTCTTGGCCCGCACCAAGCAGGCTTTGGCTCCTCCACACCAAATCTCGTGCGGCTCTCCCTTAGCCACGAGGCGGACGAGCTCCTCTGCTGCTCCGGGGCCAGGCCCTTCTACGGCGCACCAAGCAGGCAGGCTCTCACTCTGGAAAATCTCCATTGAGCTACTCCCACTTCCAGCAGGCGGACCGAGCTCCTACTGCTCTCCGGAATGAGCCCTTCTACGTACCTCGAGCAGACGGGCTCCTCCTACAATCTCATTGGCAGGCTCTCCCTTGGCCTGAGGCGGGGCCCGAGCTCACTGCTACCTATCGGGGCAGGCCCTTCTACGTACCTAAACAGACAGGCTCCTCCCTACAAAATCTCATTTAATGACTCTCCAGCAACCTGGCGAGGCGAGCTCCCTGCTCACTTTATCGGGGCGAGGCCCTTCTGCAGCCTGAAAGCAGACGGGCTCCTCCTGAATCTCATTGGCCGAGCTCCGCCAACCTGAGCGGATGATGATCTCTCAGGCCAGAGCCCTTCTACCTTTCGAACCGGCGGGCTCCTCTGTAATCTCATTGGCAGCTCTCAAAGCTGGCAGGCGGACCAGGCTCTCTTCATCCTATGGGCAGGCCCTTCCTACGTACCTCAGCTTGAAGGAGCTGGCTCCTCCTACAATCATTGGCAGGCTCCTTCAGCACGGCAGACTGAGCTCCCACTATCTATCGGGCAGGCCTTCTACGTGCCTCAACCAGACAGGCTCCTCTCACAAATCTCATTGTGACTCCGCAGCCTGAGGCGGGTGAAACTCCCTGCTAAATACGGGGGCGAGCCCTTCTACGTACGCAAGCAGGCAGAGGCTCCTCCGCAAATCTCATTGCGAGCTCACCCTTGACACGGGGGCGAGCTCACCTATCATCAGGCGAGCCTTCTACGCCTCAAGCAGGCAGGCTCCACTCCTGAAGCGCTCTGTGACTCTCCAGCCAGCACGAGGCCCGGACTGAGCTCCTCCCGATCTACTCCGGGCAGAGCCCTTCTACGCACCTCGAGCAGCCACAGGCTCCCTCCACAAATCATTAAGAGCTCTCCTGCCCAGCCTGAGCGGGCCAGGCTCCACCACCGCGCGGGACGAGCCCTTCTACGTACTGGCAGGCGAAGCCTCCTACAAATCTGTGGCGAGAGCTCTCCGCTAGCTACGAGGCGGACGAGCTCCCTACCTCATCAGGGCTTGAGCCTTCTACCCATGCCTCAGCGAGGCGGGCTCTCCCACTGAAATCTCGACAGCGAGCTCTCCCTTGGCCTGAGCGAGCCCAGGCTCCCATCTGTCGGGGCAGGCCCTTCTCTGTACCTCGAAGCAGGCGGGCTCCTCCACATAAATCATGGCGAGCTCCCTCCGCTTCCATACAGGTGGCTCCCTACTACTTATCGGGACGAGCCCTTCTGCGTACCTCCAGTGACGGGCTCCTCCCTGCAAACCTCATTGAGCTCTCCCTTGGCACAGTGGGGTGCAGGCTCCTGCCCTTTATAAGGGCCAGGCCGCTTCCAGTGCGCGGCAGAGCCAGGCTCCTCGCTATTAATTCCTGTTGGCGAGCTCTTTGGGAGCACTCGCTTTCGACATGTATAATCAAGCTCTAATCGACTACATACAGCGAACCACAGCTGGCGAACTCCAGTGAACACGTGAATGGAAGGGCAATTCGACACCGCGAATCAGAGACGGCGGGCCACGGCCCGATCACAAAATTCCATGCGCCGTTGCATAACCGGGGAAACACAGCCGTGGAGCAGGCGATCTACAAAGTTGAAGGCGTCACATTCCACGAATTTCTATAATTCTCGGCTTCGGTGTTGTGATTCGGAAAGAAGAGCAAATAACATAAAATTCAGGCGAGTATCCATTAAAGAAGGATAATACGGGTAGTAGACCCGGGTGCAACAAAAAAAAAAAAAAAAAAAAAAAGAAAAGAAAGCATAACAAATTAGCGGAGGCAGGCCTCGGATGTGATATCGGGGCAGAAGAATGAGAAGGGCCTGGCATGAAATCTTGACTCTGGGGATTGAATTGTCTAGAAGATTCCTCTTGCCTCTCCATCGGCAGGGGTGATCGAAATCACAGTGAGTGCGACATGTTTCTGGCGAAAAGCAAGCCATCGAAGCCAGGCACGGCCCCAGTCCGCGATGCACAATGACCTCGTCATCCGAGCAACCATATCATCGCGCGAGATGAAGTTGGTCACGTGATCTGTAGCTCTCGTTTGGCATGCAGTAAATCCACATTGGAGGACTCGTCAGAAGCGAGTCTCAGGGAATACCTCGCCCTCCAATCTCCTGTGACGAACAGGTGACTTTCATTTAATCCAACAGGTGGCCATGCGCAACTCCCGTTTAAATCCGTTTATTGCCAGGAGATGATGATTCTCTAACGGTGAAGCTCACCTGCAGGTAGATTGCGGCCCTCACGGGCCTCGATCAAATCTCTGGGCACAGTTCATCTCGAACCTCTCGAAGCTCTCCCTCAGCAGTCGTCAAGTTACTCCGGACCTCGCCTTCCCTACTTACGGCAGATCACGGCTGAAGCGAAATATCGCCGGATCGGCGTACTGATCTCTTTCTATTTCTTGGGACTTGATGCACTTTCGTCCACTGAAACGTCTGGCTGAAGTCAAAGTGATACTTCGCCTTATAAATTCGAGGGCGATCCTTACATGTTTTTCATTGGTTGGCTTTTCGGCCCGGAAATGCTATGGTGGCGACACCGCAAAATAAACAGAGTGGAACTCGACCTGAAGCCGGCGGGAGAGAGTTAGCACTCAGCTTCACAAAAGCAAATCCATGGAAAAATAGTGAGGCCTCATCGCGGCGACTCCTTGATCTCTCGATATAGCAGAATCATTGAGGATGGATGAGGCGACACCAGCCAAAGTTGGCATGGATAGCAAGAATCCTTAAGCTACCATCAACCTTGATTTTGTTCTCCTTCTCCTCGACTTCGACCACCTTCCGGGGAGATGGCTCGGCGAGTGAAGGAGGCGTTCCCTATAGTTAGGGGCAAAGCGCCTTAGCGGGTGATCGTCGTCCGCTCGATGGATTCCCGCGCTGCGATAGGCTGCCGGAAGGGAGGCGGAGCAGGAGCCCGGGAATCGGCCAAGCGGGACCCAGCGCTCGGGCCGCCCGGTGAGAGGACTTGAAGGCGCTTCTAATCTCTGAACTTTGTTGCGGACTGGCTGATCCCTCTTAGGAGAATCTGTTTTTCCTTTCCCACTCTTTGCACTCAGGGGTTTTTCGAGATATCCCTTCGGATGAGCTAAGATCTCCCCTCGGGTAAGACGGTAGCGTGGGCAGAAAAATTCAGTAGAGGGAGGCGAAGGCCACAAGCGAATTTTGTGGACTTCGAGGCCGGATGGTAGGGACATCAGGCATAATAGCTCGACGTAGAGCAGGCAGGCACATTAGAGTCGAAACAAGGCGACGAGTATCTTCGTCGCTAAATTTCGAGACGGGCGTGCGAAAAATATAAGGAAATCTAGGGTCGAGAAGTATTGATAGGCGTTAGATGAATTAAAACAAAGGTAGGGATGATCCTGCGGGGAAGGTTATCGGCGTTCCACGTTACGATGCGCTAGAGTGTCTTCCACAATACAAAGAATTGTACTCCGGTTGGGTAGTTGACAAAAGAAATATGAACTTTCCATGTCTATGGGAAGAAGGAAGGTCAGAAATCCGCGAAGGGGCTCCAGGACGTCTAGGGAAATAAATAAACCCCTCGCGGTGGCCAGTCGGGTTAAAGGATGTAGGGCGAAGCCACGTTAGGGACGTCGAAGTCCTTTGTCTACAAAAAGGAACCGGCAAACCCACTAAAATGCCCAGCCATTAGGGGCCGGTTGGGAAGGCGATGTGAAAATCTTGAAGAACTGTTTGATGAAAGGGTGCAGTGGAAAGCGGGCCAGTTATCAAATGCGACCTCGAAAAACATACCATTAAGGGCGCGGAGTAGCGTAGCAGTGGTGGGGGCCATATCTGAACACCGGGGAAGAAGTTGATGCAGGATTTCAAGCGCAATCATTTCGTATGAAGGGCTGACCTTCCGGTCCACACTTTCATGGCATGACGACAACGCAGGAAATCCAGGCCCGCCAGGATGTGTGATCAGGTTTATTTTCCTTTTGCCTTTACCCAAAGGAGGGAGAGGCGCCGCGGGGCATCGAGAGGGGATGCGGCAGATCCAGCGTGCGGGGACCCCTAGGCCGTCAGGTCGACATCGGCGGGAGGAGGCCCAGCATGGATACGCAAAGATGAAGAGCGATTAGGCCCGTATATGAAACAAGATAAGCAAGAAACACCGGGACCCAGGTCGGAAGAAGCGAAACTAGCGCGAATAAATGAAGGTTAAAGACCGGAGAAGGCGGCCCGAAGAGGTCGTCAAACGAAGAAAGGCGCGAAACCAGAAAATTAAACTCTTAATATCAGGCTAATGGCGGCGTAGGGCTAATGTCAGATGAATAGCCAGAAAGCAGACGATCGACCTTGAGTTTAATTCTCTGACCCCTTACTCTGCGTGCCTGAGGTACGAGGCGTGATGAGGATATAGAAATTGGGCCAAGTATCCTCGCCCACGACGGAGTAAAGCAATGGGGCCGTGCCGCCTATGTCCTCCGTGCTTGGCCAAAGGAGTCGACTCATTGGGCTAAGCTTGTAGGTTTGGAAAATAGGAGGCCCATATTCGGCCAGTCAACGAATCCTTCCCGATAACGGAAGGTAGAATATTCACACAAAGATAACAACCTATTCGCCCGATCAAGTCCTATCCATCGTGGGTTCGAGAAAAAGTAATAGAAATGGATTCGTAGAGGAATCGCCACAATAAAAGGAGGATTCTCTAAAATAAACCCCCTTGACTAATCGGATTGCTTCGTCCCAAGGCTAACAATGTGAAACATATCCTCCAAGGGGAGGGACTCTAGTCTATTGAGACGATCATCCACTATAAATACAAAGGCCACCCCATCGGTGAAAGATGCACGCTCACTCGGGCGCGTCTTAAACAGCCTAGCATTCTCTCTTTTCTCTCAGGAAGGTAAGAAGCAGGCATCGGAGGCGGCTGCAGACGGCGTAGACCCTTCTTTCTGGTTTTGCGAATTCCTCTCGGAGGCTTGTGAGTCGAGCGTTGCGACGATCCTCCCGGCCCGGCGATCAGGCATCCTCAGGTTCGACCCGTCAGTGAAGTGCGGGTCGCTTGCGACCCCGACACGCTCGGCCCGGTTAGGTTGAAAAAAAAAAGCATCATCACCACATAACTTTGGTTTTTCATGATGCACAACAATTTGTTGTATGAGATTATGTGACCCAAGCGCTCATAAAAAATGATTTGCATCCACGATTAAAGATTATCAATGCTTACGAATATCCATATTCCTGCGAGAGAATCACCTAAGTTGTTTCGAGTTTTCTTCTACTAAAAGAAACAAAGGAAGTAGGCTTTGTATTTTAATGTAAACATTTCCCCCATAATCCCAAACTAGGATAAAATGTGCATATATAGGGCAATCTGCAGGGAAGGGAATAAATATGGAATACCACAGTCGCAAACATTTTCTATGAAGTAGGAAAACTGGTGTTCAAATTGGAATACAAACAGCTAAAAGGACTGGTAATTCATTAGTCATGCAAACATCAAGAGACTCATCCCAACAGCTATCATCTCAGTACATTCTGTACTCAATATCCCCATTTGAATGATCAATCTTTCCCCTAAGATCCATATGTACTCTCGCTTAATTCCACTACTTGTTTAGGATGACTTGATTTCCAACTTGTCTCCTAGCCAAAACATCCAGAGAAGATTAGCAGGAGGGCCCATGCGGAATGAATGAACTGCATATATCATCAGCTACTCTTTCAATGCATCGTAGTAATATCAATTGCCAAGACACTGCAGTCTTGTATGACAGAATTAATATAATTTCAAAAGTAACAAGTTTAGTAGTATCAGATCAACCACTATACGAGCAATTGTCTGTGTAAAATCAGTTTAGTCAGAGGATCCATAGATTCAAGGTAGTGGGACACACAAACCACTTTCAAGCATCAACAAAGTTAAAGAGCATGACAGATCCATATGAAACATATTACTTTCAAATCGGTGGAGAAAGAAACACAGTGTAGATGTCCTCTCAGTTGCAGATGCAAAAACAGTTTTCACCAAATCAATTGCTTCTGACTCAGAGAGAGGAGTAACAGCATCCTGCATAAGTCATTTGGATTTTAGAACAGACATATATCAAAGATTAATTGTTGGTGCAAATGTATCAACAAAGAAAAAAACCTTCCCAGAACACACCTGAGCAGGCAATAAAAGTGGGCTGGGAGATTTCAGTTGGTTATCCAAGAAAGGCATGATGAGAGTTGAACCTGAACCTTGGGAGCTATATCCAACTTTCTCATAGGATCCCACAGCATCATATGTAAAGACACAACCCTTTCTGAAGTACATGGAAAAGGGACGTTATTTTTCTGAACAAATTAGACAGAAGACTTATAACTGGCATCAAATTTGTATCACTTACCCTCATTATCAAGGCCACCTAAAACATTAAAAAAGAATAATAATGAGGAAGAAACGTTTGTAGTAGAGGGGGTGTTGGAGAGCAGTTGAGCCATTGCAGACGCTCATCTGCTTGTTAATATAGTGCTGATAGATCTGTAATTAAATTCAGGAGAAAAAAATGAGACGTTTATGTAACACTACAACTTTGAAATTTTGGACACTAAGCAATGAAAGATCATAGGCTAAAACTATAAGTGCATCTTTGGAACATCCATGGTAATAGATCCTAAAATTGGTTTCCAGTAAAAAATGTGATTTTTTAAGAATAAATAAGAGGCCGAAAAAAAAAAAAGGGAACATCCACAAAATTATGATCTAGCAAACATAGCTTATATGAAGATAATGGGAATGTGTGGCTTGGTTAAACAGGGGACATGATCTTGAAAACAAAGATTAAGGCTAATGATTGATCAGTGGCTATTTTGCTTTGCAGAGCTCCAGGCCTCTCACAGTTTCTGGTCATTCTAACGGCACCATACCTAATTGGAGCACATAATTTAATGTACCAAGGCGACAAGCCCAGTAGTTAAAATTACTACAATTTTTTTTATTGTTCTACCTCCCACAATTTCTTGAGTGACAGTAGTACTTGCTTTCCTATTAAAAAGTTGATGAAACCAACATCAATATACATATCTGTTTCTAATTTTCCAATTATCTCACTGGGCTTATGACTCAATCATGCTTCTCAATAGTAATTCAACTTATGGCATTGCTCAGACACTACCATTGCAAAAGCAAACAATACAAAGCTTTTTTTTTTTTTATTTGTCCTCTACAAAGTGTATTCATCCAACATTCTTTTCAACCAATAAAACCTGATTCTAATCATGCTCCAAAAGTTCATCTTAAGGCAAAAATGGATCATAATATAAAAGCAGTATTTAGTAAATGCTTTTGAAGCCTCACCAAATGCCTTGCTGCCAAGAGCTTTTGTAGAGCTCTTACATCAGCTTGAAATCCAGATGAGGCCATTACACATTTGTCTGCTCTGCAAGGTTGAGAAAAAAAAGTGATATTAAAAACTTTTTTTTTTATAAGTAAATTTCTTTCATATAATTGAAGTTTGTATAACAATATAAAAATCTCTAGACATCCTCCATAAATAATGGCACCGAGCAATTATTTATAAAGTGTTCCACATACTAAAACCAGCTGTATAAAAGTGCAGGCCAATGAGAGTCATGAGATAGTCTATGATAAACTGCCATCACCCATCCATGAAAAAAGGAATAATACAACTCCCACATCTCAAAAACCCAGCATTCTTTTTTAAGGCTGCATATTTGATTTGCCTAGACCATGTTGGCTTATTAAATATAGTTCAACAACAATCAGTTAGTCAATGGCATTACAAATTTTTGGGTATTTCAATTTTCAAGTAAAAACTATGTGTGTTTGCACTCAACGAGCTTTTGTTTATAACAGAAAGGGAGCTAGGCCTGGAATATGTGTGTGTGCACACATGTGTCTGGCTACATATAAATTTTCAACAAAGTGAATTTAATACACTTTCAGTACCAAAGTTTCAACCGGCATGCCGGAACTCAAGAAGTGCAATGATTCCGACACTCTTTTGCAGATGACGTCGCCGAGTTGCGGCGTACGTGACGCCATGCAGCCCATGCATGCAGCCATGCACTACGTGTATTTTCCCGGGAAGCCGAGGTGGGCGCGTCCAATCCCAATGACACTCACCTACGCTTTCTCTTCGGAGAATCTCGTCGGGCATTTAACCTTAGAAGAGATTAGAGCCGCATTCAAACGCGCTTTTTCCCGTTGGGCGTCTGTAATTCCGGTGAGTTTCACTGAAACCGACAGTTACAGTTTCGCCGACATCAAAATAGGGTTTTACAGCGGTGATCACGGCGACGGGGAGCCGTTCGACGGGCCGCTTGGGGTTTTGGCGCATGCGTTTTCACCGGAGAGCGGAAAGTTCCCTTGACGCGGCGGAGAGATGGGCGGTTGATCTTGACTCGGAGAAATCGACGGTGGCTATTGATTTGGAATCGGTGGCGACTCATGAGATAGGGAATCTTTTAGGGTTAGCACACAGTCAAGTAAAAGAATCAGTAATGTACCCTAGTCTGAAACCTAGGGCTAAGAAGACTGATTTGCAGGTTGATGATATAGAGGCGGTGCAAGCTCTCTATGGTTCAAACCCTAATTTCAAATTTACGTCATCAATGGAATCTGATATTTCTTCAAATCAAGGAATTGATTTTAGGGTTAGTTCATACCAAAAATGGAGTATTTTGCTTTCCATTTTGGCACTATATTCATCTATGTAATAGGAAGTAAATTTCAACCACAGTAGGGTTTTTTTTTTTTGATTTTATGACATTCGATTTTAGGGTTCAAGATTTTGTTACAAGTCTGATACTTAGACTACACACAGACTACATACCATATACAATTAATTATTTTATTTGTACTACATACCATTTTCTTTTTGGTTGCCATGAAAAATACTTGACCAGTGAATTATTTATAAATTATGCAATTTACAATGATGTATGACTTTGAAATTTTTTAATATATATTTAGGATTAGTTGATTTTTTTTTAACATCTATTATTCACTTTACATATTATAACTAAGTAATTATATTTTTACAAAGAACTAGACATTCAAACTTTTACCACTTGGGCCAAGTATCCGATGTCGACTATTTAAATTACTATTTATGACGATGAATGATGACTTCAAGTATAGGAGTTGAATCATGGGAAAGCAAGCAAAAGGCAGGTCCACATCAGTTGGATGATTCACCTGCTATGGTGGTTGTACACCCAATTCACACCGTAGAATTCCTCCATCTATTCTTCTGTTTTCTTTATTTATTTTGAATATTCTTATGATACATAGACACACCAATTAAGAAGTCAAAGAAGAGTGGTCTAAAGCAGTCATTGGTGTGACTACTGACATAATCAACCTGGGCGGCCATGATTGTGATGGTTTGACTAATCTAACACCAGTGAATAGCCCCAAAAGGATTAAAATAATAATAATAATATAATAAAAAGGAAGAACGGAAAGTAAGGTTATATCATATATGAAGGGAAAATAAATTAGGAAGACAGTTAGGAGTGGGTGGATATATCATGTATGTAAGTAGATGGACAGTCCATTCACATCCCTTTCCTTTGTCCATCCATAAACCCTGGTGGGGGAGTGAGATGCCCATTGCATTCCCATCATCATTACTCTCTCCTCCCCTCTTTTTTTTTTTTCTTTTTTTCCCCAATTCAATAAAGTTAGCAAGCTGATGTAAGTAATGCGAATTTTAGATCAACTGCTTAGTAGAAAACTATACGTGAATTTGGTAGGGAAATTTGGCACTAATATCCTATTTTAACATCACATCAACTACTTGGCTTTTATACTAGTTCAAGTAGTAAAAGACAAATCATCACCAGAAAGATTATAAAAATATAATACAAAACGAATAAATATAAAAAAAATATTACCTCATTTTATATATAGATTAACAAATTTCAAAGTATAGATTTTTATTAAGTATACTTGATCCTATCCTTAACAAAATTTTAGTTCTAAGCTCCGGATAAAAAAAAAAATTACTATCAAAAACTCACTTATATATATATATATATATATATATATACATATATATATATATATATATATATGTTAATATCATCAAAATGAGGAGCAATATTGCTGAATTGATAAGTAACAAGTAACTTTATATGCAATAATGATTATATATGGAATCAAACAAATAAGTAGCTACACAGTAGTGTGACATTAATTCAGTTCAATAATTTGTTTGTGAATAGTGAAACAAGCAATGTTGGGAAGTAGGGGTTAAATTAATCAAGTTTGAATGGATTCGAGAAAATTAAGTGGGGCCTCCATATATTGATCATATACAATAAATAATGCTGCCCACACAAGAACATTTTCTCTATAGTGTATGATAAATGAACCTACCTTCTTAGTAGCTACTATAAATTATTTTTTATGGTATACAGATTCCTTACAACAATATTGGTATCCTTCAAGGTTGCATGTGGAGGTGATTAGACAATATGTTGGCAGTCAACCTCCAAGTTTCATTAATGGCGGTGTATTTTTATTTATTTATTTATTTATATTTTGATGTATGTATTCTCCATATATATATATATTCAGCAGCAATTCTGAGGAAAAATGTAGTACTACTGCTGGCAAGGATTTTTCTTGAAGTATCAGGGCATTAAGATCAATTTTATGGTGATGATGAGCTTGAGATTTAATTTTTAAAATATAATTATGGTTGAGATGGCAAATATGGGATCAATGTTATATATATATATATATATATATATATATATATATATATATATATATATATATATATATATATATATATATATATATTAGTTAATTATATTTTAAATCTCAAAAAAATTACAAATTGAATTTGTTGAATTTTAAGCTTTCTTTACCAAATTTAGCAATTTATTAAAAACATATATGGTATGAATAGAAAGAGGCCCACAATTTTAATTATTTGTAGAATTTTTTGACTTTCTTTTTCACCAAATTTAGTAATTCATTAAGAATCTCGTGAGTATGAATATAATGAGACAAACATGATCAAAGATTCAATTTAAATTATTTGTAAAAAAAATTTACTTCCTTTTTACCGAAGTTAGCAATTTATTAAGCATCTCATTGAGTATAAGATAGAATGAGAACTGATATGAATCAAAGATTAAAAAAACAACCATACTCATTGTTTATAAATTGTGTTTATTTTTGCAAGATTGAAATAGGACTTGTATAAATGTGGACCAAGGGTTTTCACATGACTTCAGTACTTTCTAAGAAGCTTTACCTGTCAATTTTAGGTTTCATCTTATGTCAGTCTCACATGAGAAAATATATATAGATTTGATTATTTATTGCCCTTTTTCTTGAATCCCTTTTTATTTTTCTTACAACCAAACATTTTAGTTACATAGTAAAACATCCTCTTTGATTTAAAAAAGTATTTATTTTATTCATTTTCTAAATTATTCTTGTTTTCAAAAAGATAAAACGGGTAATTTAAATAGCATAGTCTCCATCTTATGTTGTATTATTCTCGCATCATGTTTCGATCATGATCCTTTCTTGTAAATTTAAGTCAACCTATAACCATTGAGTCCGTTAATTGGTAAATATTAGAGTTTATTTGAGCAATGAAAAGGAATATACTTGATACTTCAGCTAACAGATGAATATACGTACCAGCTCTGACCGGTTAGCCCAATTGTGAAATGGAGCAGGCTGAAACTATAACTCTTCTACTTTGTTAAAAATTTGCTCTCTGGCCTTGGTAGAGACACTTTAAAACCATAGTACAACAAACATTTTTTTTTTACCTATAGCTGATCCATGGAAAATAAAATCAGAAGTTACCTCTTTAATAATATTTTATTTTTTCTTTTATATGCTTTGATTCCAAGGAAAGTACTGGAGAAAAAATATTAAAGAAAATTATTTTAATTTTTTTTATATTTGATTGTCTGAATAAAAATCTCAAACAAAATCAAATATAAATAAAATTACTTATAAACTTACATATTTTTAAATTATTTAATATTTATATTTATGATTTAAAATAAATAAAATTGGTTTGAAGTGACAAATAAAAATAATATGTAGGATTCAACTATATCTTTATTTTTCTTCATTTTTCTTTTCCTTTACTTATTCTTCCTATTTTCTTTTTCTTGCATTTTCGAGGAACTAAATGTAGCCAAAGTATTTGATTCTGGAAAGTATTAAGGAATTGAAAGAAAAAATGCTAAGAAAAATAATTTTATTTTTGTTTGATTATCTAATGGAAAATATCAAAATCAAATATATAAAAAAAATTCCTTATCAATTTATATATTTTGAAATTATTTAATCTTTATATTGATGAATCAAAATAACTAAAATGGGTTTGAAATAGAAAATAAAAATGACATATAGGATTTAAGTCTAGTTTTATTTTCCTTCAATTTTTCTTTCTTTCTACGTTTCATCTTTATTTTCTTTTTCTTGCATTTTCCCAATATTGTCCGAGAACCAAACATAGTCTAAAGATTATTTTTAGACTATTTTGACAATATTTTTGAAAAATAATTGTTGATAATAATCCTGAAAATAATTTAATGATTAGTGTAGGTGCGTCGATGAAGCAGCGTATCACGTGAATTAACTTAAAACTTACAAATTTAATAATACCATAGTAACTAGAATATATATGACTTCAGTTCTGTAACATATTGATAATCATAATTTAATTTGTTGTCTCTGTCTAATTGAAAATGTTTTGTTCATCTAAATTGTCCACACACAAATAAAATGGGTAACAAGACTATATAAAACCAAAGATCCTAACAAGACAATGAAATAATGAAAAAATAAAATAAAACTTGGATATATAGAATAACCACTTGATATATCAAGGAAGAATCAGCTACTCATTGCTTAAGGAAGATGAATGATTACGAGAGAGTAAGAGAAATCTATTTCTTTTATTCTCTTACAAATAAATATATATATATATATATATATATATATATATACAGAAAATATGTATTCAAAAACAAAGGAAGGTGAAGGTGAAAGTTTGTAGGATGTGAGAGCATTGAGTCTTCTTCACCTCCAAAGCTAAGAAATCAGTGCATGCCCTTCAGCACATTCTCTGAGTCTTACTCTTACACATATATTTTTTGAGTATTCCACGTCTTCTGGTCTCTATAATCCTTATCATTCCTAACAACCGTCTACTCCTACTCCTCTTCCTCCTTTACTTCTTCCAAACCTCTTCTTTTCCTCTTCCTCAAGGAAGATATATCCGAAATCTAGTTTACTGTTGGTTGCCCTTGGTCCCATTTAACAATATCCATCTATACCCACTCTTCCTTTCCCAAATGACATCACTATAATCCTTAGCAACCCGAAAAGAAAAAAATTCATTCAATCTCTATAGTATAAATTACATATCTTGTTTGTTCCCCAAATCCCATCACCTTACCTAAATTTTAAATATATACATATATTCAAAGTAGTTTATTTGCCCTTTAGTGGTAAAAGGGAGCCTTAAATTAGGTATGAATATAGAGATATTCCAAGTTGAATCTGTTTTTTGAATCTTAGACAAAGTATGATAACAATGTAATATAAAGTGAATGAAGTCTGGCAAAACAAAAGTTTTATTTATATTTGATTTTTTTTCTTTAGAAAATTAACATGAGAAAATCAGTTTCTTTTAAAAAGAAAAATTTCTTTCCTAAGACCGAATATCTTCATTCTATATATATATATAATCCTCAAAAGTTTTAAACTTGCCTTCAAAAAGCCCCGCATAATGCAGATTCATCCAAACTTATCAGTATTTCCATGAGTAATCATTATAAGCCTTAGAGATAGAATTTATTCTTTCATGTTTTCAAAATCTTAATTATTCCTTTCCCTTTACATTTCCTAGTTCCTACATTATCATTATCATCATCATTATATCATTATCATTATTTCCTTTATAATAAAGCTTCCCACCATATCCCCTTCCTAAGTTTCCACCCTGGCTGCTGCCATGTCTCCCCTCCTCACTCTCTTCTCTCTTCTCCTCTTCCTCCTCTCCTCCTCATGCCTACCCGGCCGGACGGCGCCGTCAGAGTTCGCACCATCTCCGACAAGTAAAGTAACGGTAAAAAACAATGGTTACACGTGGCATGGATTCAGGGTTCCTCGGGCCAGGAGGCGTGCGGAACTCAAGGATGCAATGGTTCCGACGCTCCTTTTGCAGATGACGTCGCGAGATGCAGCCGTACGTGACGCCATGCAGCCCATACGTAGCCATGCACTACGTGTATTTTCAGGAAGCCAGGTGGGCGCGTCAATCCCAATGACACTCACCTGCAGCGCTTTCTCTTCAGACATCGTCGGGCATTTAACCTTAGAAGAGATTAGAGCGTTCAAACGCGCCCGTTGGGAATCTGTAATTCCGATGATTGCACAAACCGACAGATTACAGTTTCGCCGACATCAAAATAGGGTTTTACAGCGGCGATCACGGCGACGGGGAGCCGTTCGACGGGCCGCTTGGGGTTTTGGCGCATGCGTTTTCGCCGGAGAGCGGAAAGTTCCACCTTGACGCGGCGGAGAGATGGGCGGTTGATCTTGACTCGGAGAAATCGACGGTGGCTATTGATTTGGAATCGGTGGCGACTCATGAGATAGGGCATCTTTTAGGGTTAGCACACAGTCAAGTAAAAGAATCAGTAATGTACCCTAGTCTGAAACCTAGGGCTAAGAAGACTGATTTGCAGCTTGATGATATAGAGGCGGTGCAAGCTCTCTATGGTTCAAACCCTAATTTCAAATTTACGTCATCAATGGAATCTGATATTTCTTCAAATCAAGGAATTGATTTTAGGTTTAGTTCATACCAAAAATGGAGTATTTTGCTTTCCATTTTGGCACTATATTCATCCATGTAATTAGGAAGTAAATTTCAACCACAGTAGGGTTTTTTTTTTCCTTTTTATGACATTTGATTTTAGGGTTCAAGATTTTGTTACAAGTCTGATACTTAGACTACACACAGACTACATACCATATACAATTAATTATTTTATTTGTACTACATACCATTTTCTGTTTGGTTGCCATGAAAAATACTTGACAAATGAATTATTTATAAATTATGCAATTTACTATGATGTATGACTTTGAAATTTTCTAATATATATTTAGGATTAGTTGATTTTTTTTTTAACATCTATCATTTACCTTGCATATTACAACTAAGTAATTATATTTTTACAAGGAACTAGAAATTTTCTGTTCCCATCCAACCATTTACCACTTGGGCCAAGTATCCGATGTCGAGCTATTTGAAATTTATTTTAATGACGATGAATGAAATTGACAAGTATAGGGAAGTTGAATCATGGGAAAGCAAGCAAAAGGCAGGTCCACATCAGTTGGATGATTCACCTGCTATAGTGGTTGTACACCCAATTCACACTGTAGAATTCCTCCATCTATTCTTCTGTTTTCTTTATTTATTTTGAATATTCTTATGATACATAGACACACCAATTAAGAAGTCAAAGAAGAGTGGTCTAAAGCAGTCATTGGTGTGACGACTGACATAATCAACCTAAGTACAAGTGATTGTGATGGTTTGACTAATCTAACACCAGTGAATAGCCCCAGAAGGATTAAAATAATAATAATAATATAATAAAAAGGAAGAACGGAAAGTAAGGTTGTATAATGGGAAAAGAAATTAGGAAACAGTTAGAGTGGTGGCATATAAGTAGATGGACAGTCCATTCACACCCCTTTCTTGTCCATCCATAAACCCTGGTGGGGGAGTGAGACGCCCATTGCAGTCCCATCATCATTACTCTCTCCCCCCCTCTTTTTTTTTTTTTTCCCCAATTCAATAAAGTTAGCAAGCTGATGTAAGTAATGCGAAATTTAGATCAACTGCTTAGTAGAAAACTATACGTGAATTTGGTAGGGAAATTTGTATCACAATATCCCTATTTTAACATCACATCACTTGGCTTTTACTCCTAGTTCAAGCGGTAAAAAAAAGAATAGATGTATGAAAGATCCTATAAAAATAGGATATTATAAAAATATAATATAAAACGAATAAATATAAAATAAAAAAATCACATCACTCATACATGTGATTAACAATTTCAAAGGTATATGTGATTTTTTGATAGGTAAATTTTCTTTTTTATCCGGAGCTTAGAACAAAAAATTTGTTAAGGATAGGATCAAGTATGTATATATATATATATATATGTTGTGTCATCAAAATGAGGAGCAATATTGTTGAATTGATAAGTAACAAGTAACTTGCAACAACCGCAATGATGAGTTATATATGGAATCAAACAAATAGCAACTAGCTACACATTAATGGTGACATTGAAATTCGTTCAATAATTTGTTTGTGAATAGTGAAACAAGCAATGTTGGGAAGTAGGGGTTAAATTAATCAAGTTTGAATGGATTCGAGAAAATTAAGTGGGGCCTCCATACATTGATCATATACAATAATAATGCCCGCAAGAACATTTTCTCTATGATCAATACTTGTCCTTGAACCTAGCTAGCTAGCTACTATGGGTAATGCACATGGTATGCAGATTCTAACCCCAACAATATTGTTATCCTTCAAGGTTGCATGTGGAGGTGATTAGACAAAATATGTTGGCAGTCAACCTCCAAGTTTCATTAATGGCGGTGTATTTTTATTTATTTATTTATTTATATTTTGATGTATGTATTCTCCATATATATATATATTCAGCAGCAATTTGAGGAAATGTAGTACTACTGCTGGCAAGGATTTTTCAATATCAGGCATTAAGATCAATTTATGGTGATATGATGAGCTTGGAGATTTAATTTTAAATATAATTGTGGCTGAGATGGCAAAATATGGGATCAATGTTATATATATATATATATATATATATATATATATATATATTGTTAATTATATTTTAAATCTCAAAAAATTAAATTAGTTGTTGAATTTTTTAGCTTTCTTTTTACCAAATTTAGCAATTTATTAAGCATCTTATGAGTATGAATAGAAAGAGGCCCACAATTTTAATTATTTGTAGAATTTTTTGACTTTCTTTTTCACCAAATTTAGTAATTCATTAAGAATCTCGTGAGTATGAATATAATGAGACAAACATGATCAAAGATTCAATTTAAATTATTTGTAAAAAAAATTTACTTCCTTTTTACCGAAGTTAGCAATTTATTAAGCATCTCGTGAGTATGAATAGAATGAGGCAAACCATGATCAAAGATTAAAAAAAAACAAAGCATATATTGTTATAAATTGTGATACATTTTTGCAAGATTGAAATAGGACTTGTATAAATGTGGACCAAGGGTTTTCACATGACTTCAGTACTTTCTAAGAAGCTTTACCTGTCAATTTTAGGTTTCATCTTATGTCAGTCTCACATGAGAAAATATATATAGATTTGTCCACATTTCATATATTTTCATGGGATCCCAAAACTTTTTTGCAACCTTTTGTTTTTAAAGGGTACCCCACATATAAAGATACCTTCTTTTATTTGGTAAATGGCTTTTTCCAGGACCTCAACCCCTCACCTCTCATTTTGAGAACTTTGGGGTTGGGACCATTCCCTATAAAATCAACACAATTAACGGATTGCAAAATAGACATTAAGGGGCTGATTTGGTTCTTAGTTTAAGAAAATGTTTTTAAAAACTATTTTTGAAAACATGGAGAATATAATTTTGGGTCTATTTGTTTACAGTTTTTAAAAATTATTTTTTATTCTCAAAAATAAGTATAATAGCCTAAAGCTCAAAAGGTCCAAGACTTCCTAAAGAATTTATATTTTATTCTCTTCTACCTGTCACTACCAAAAGACCTTTCTTAACCTGTTACAATACAATACTTTATGCATTCACTTGGGAATGCCGCACGGCCAATTTATAAATCGGCCCATAGTTTGTGCGTGAGTTTTATCATGGTGGGATACTGCATAGGGCGAACAAGGCCAAAAGACTTCACACTGTACTAGACACGTGGCTCCATCTAGCTTCATATGTTCAAGAATGATCACTCTCCAAAGGTCCACAGACTGGTCTTCACAATTTAATCCTATTTGAACTAATGCTCGATATGATCAAGGAGGAGGATGTCCGACCTTCTCAGCGCAAACCACTCGCCCGGAGCATGGCCAGATTTACCAGTCGCTATAACTCAAAGTTGTGTCCTCAGACGTCAATTTGTTTTGGCCATCCATGCGATAAATCCACATAGATATGGCCTATCCTGCTCCAATATCAAAGAGAAAAATCATTACAACACTTTTGCTTAAAAACACGTATCACAAAAAACATCAAATCAAATAACAAAGTAAGAATTTTCATAACAACAAAACATCACTGGCGGTGCTTTTGAGAATAGTTTTCAAAAACATGAATCAAATAGGCTCCAAGGTTTATTCGAATGTTTGCTTCGAATTTATCGTCAGATTCATATTTTTAAACAAAAAAGAAAACCAAATATTTTCGTTGTGTTTTTCTTGTTTTTCAAAGCTAAAAACAGTTTTTAAAAACTATAACTAAACATGCCCTGATTTCACACTAAAAGATAAATAAAAATCAACATAAATTACTTTAGTTGAAAAATATTATATCCTAATTTAGGTAAAAATTAAGAATATTGATAACTATTTACGAGAAATTGTTTTCTAACGTTTTATAAAACAATATCCATTTAAAAATCTAAAGTATTTTTTACTTTTATTATTATCAAACATAAATAATATTTCTTTTGAAAAGATTATATCCAGATTTACCTAAAGATTGACAGTCTGTTTAATAACTATTTTAAATACAGTTTTTAAAATTTGTTTTTAATTAATTATAACATAATATCTGTTCCAAAACCTAATTTTTTTAACCTATTTTTAATATTTTGAAATATGCTTTAAAATTAATTTTCATATCTACCATTTTTTATTATTCTATTCGTTCATTTGATTTTTTTAAACAATATTCAAAAACTAAGTAAAAATAATATAAAACAACTCAAAGATCTTTAACATTTTTTGTTCTTAAGAATAGAAAATAAAAAGTATTTATCAGTCTATTTTCAAAAACAATTACTCAATAAATCTTAATGTTTTTAGTGATAATGGCATAAATACTTTCATTATTCTATGTTATAGTTTATAAGATTAATTATATTACATCACTAATTTACTTAGAAGCCTATCAGCCAAGTGTTAGATGAAGAAGGGGGACACGTGTCAGATACTCAGACGACAAGTTGAGAAGTCCAACCTACACAACAGGAACCATCTAATCCTTTAAAATACTTAAGTAGTGCCCCCACATTCCCCTTGAAACATGAATGGATATGAACAGAATTTTGTCAAACTTTTGGAGACTTCTCTACAAGTTACTTTTCCCAAAATTAGTTAGTCAAATAATATAAATTAAAATTCAGAAAATATTCTTATTTGGTCTTTGATGCTTGGCTCAAGCCATTAAATTATGAAAAAAGGCTACGAGATTTCCAAGATTAAATGATGGAAAGAGGAGATATCCAAGTTTCAATCCTTATAAGAATAGGTTCGTACAAAAAAATATATATATCATTTGAGATTGTCTTATTTCAACCCCATCATCTATAAGTTTAATTACTTGCTTAAAAAAATATTTATGAAAGTAATTATTTGCCTATTCAAACTTCAGATTAATTTCTATATTCTATACTTCAATATGAAGACAAATAATGTGACACAACTTTTTATTCTATATATTCTATACATCATACTTATCACTCATCTATTCGACAGTTGGAAATATAATACTTTAGGAAAATGATCCATTATCCCTAAGATATCCAGTAGGGGTTGAACATATATATATATATAGAGAGAGAGAGAGAGAGAGAGAGAGAGAGAGAGGATTACTCCAAAAATACTTGTCTAAGCTAGCTAGCTAGCTACCTAGCTAAGTGTACATTAATTATATCATTTTGGTGTCAGTGTTGAGCCAATTATTGACGTTATCAAACGCCATAAAACAAAACAGCTCCAACCTATTTAACAGTGAAATGAAAACACTATAAATTTATGATGAAAATAAGGGCATCTTTGTATTTTCAAAAATTGTTTTATATTATAAAAAATAAGGATAACAAGTTAAATAAAGAAAACATATTTGCTTTCCCAGTTGTTATTGTTTTTTTTTTCCTAATTCTGAAAAACTCAAAGAACATAAAAAACACAAAAATTCTTAGAATAAAAACATTTTTTAGAAAACACCAAAATAATATTATCTATATTTTTAAAAACCATTTTCAAGAAACATGAGCCAAACAGGCCCTAAAAATTTGAATTTACTTTTGAAATGTCCAAAAACCTATGTTAGTTGTTTCACTTATATATGAATTTCTTGTACAAATTGTGAATAAAACTACAAAAATTGAGCACCACTTTATTTTCTAGAGTACAAATGTCTTGAACTTTATTTTCATGTGAAAAAAATAGAGGAAAGATTTTCTTATAAAAGAGTACTCTTTTAGGTTCTCCCAGAGAAGCCATTGAGAGATAAGATTACGTGGTGATAGTTTCCAATCAACTCATTTGATCAAGCAAATTTAGCTTCAAGATGGATTATTAAAGATTCTAATGGAACTACAAAAAAAAACTATGAGTAAAGGGTTAGACAATTATTCAATAATTATTGTGAACTGTATGAAATAAAAAATAACATATATGTTAACTGCACAGAAACAGTGATTTGTTAAACTTAGAGATCCAAGAAAATTCCAATATATATATATATATATATTATAATAAAAAAGTGATTTAATTAATTTACTAATGGAGGAGATTTAAAATTATCTAAGAATCTAAATATTAATAAAAATTATCATATTTATAGGAAAACAAATAGAACAAAAGGTTGTTTAGTTTAAATATATTTGTAATGTCAAATTCAAATATTTGATGAAGATTTTATGGTTCAATATTTAATGGAATTTGTAAGTTTTATTTTCGATAGTCTCCTTCCACCAAAATAATAACAATTTATTTGATTAAGTTAACATACAAATAATAATATCATTCATGGTAAGAAATGCAAGAACTAATGATTTTGAAAATCATTTAAAACACTTTAGGTATAAAAAAAATGTACTTTTAAATCTGAAAATTTATAATAATTATTTTGTAAAGAATAAAATCATATATGATTTATTATCTTAGAAATGGAAAAACGGAAATACATCTAAATATGTGTACTATTATGTATCATCCAACTTTGGATAACATCATTTGTATTTCAAATGTCATGAAAGTTTGCATTCAATCTACTCATGAATGAACATAAAAAAAGTATGTGGAGATAGCATTGAGTTGTTCAATATAAAAAAAACAATTAAGGATCTGTTTAGTTTTTGTTTTTTATAACGGTTTTTGAAAACACAAGAGAATATTATTTTGATATTCTTTAAATTTACTCATTATTATTTGAATTTAGAGCTTTCTTTGAACTCCATGTTTTTCATAACAAAAAAAATGAGAGTCAAACGTGTTTTCCTTATTTTTCAAAATATAAAAAGTTTTTAAAAACTATAACCAAACATACTTTTAAGTCTCTCATTAGAGGTACAAATGATGAGAATCAAAAAGAAAAATATAAGTAAATTAGAGGGAAAGAAAAAAAAAAGAAGATAAAAAGATCACATGAGACTGGCATTATTGCATGTTAATCACTGTTAGATCCTACATTTCTAAGTTGCGTCTAACTTAGATAAGGAAAGGTGGGAGGGTGTGAAACCATCAAGCACCCATGTGACTCTTTCTTGATGATGTTTGGAAGCAAAGAAAAGGGTACACACACATGGACAATCCTATGGGGACATATTCTTTTTATTTAAATATATATATATTCACCTCCCTTCATATTCAAATTAGCTTCACATGAAGAGAAAGATAAAACAATAATATTGAACAAATGGTAAAAGGGTGGGTTGAGTTATACGGGAGATTCATGGTTTAAATCCTAAAACAAAATATTATAACGATATAATATAAGTGAATACAAGTAAAAAAAAAATATTGAACCACAATTTTAAACCAAACTTAGTAATTTGTATCGATATTATTATATGTAATGATATCGGTTTCATTTTAATTTCATAAAAATTACACAGCATAACATTGTATTGTAACATGACTTTATTACCATAGGTCCATCGTATTGTCAATTCAAGAAAATCCCTCTATGGGAAAGATTTTTGTTGGTTTCTCATAAATGGCCAAAACAGATACAGTGGAGGAGACCTTATCAGCTTGTGTACTTTTGAGATATTTCACAAAATAATAAGGTCAATAGTAAAAGCATGTTGAAGAAAGAAAAAAAAAATAGAAAAAAAAATATAAGGTGCTCATGACTAAAATGAATGGCCTAGAAGCACCCATTTCAGTACTCAGGTTTCTCCCTCATCTCTTGTTCACTGCACTTGATCAAATTCAATTTTTTTTTTTGTTAAAAAAGAAAACATATGTTTCTTCAGTGTCATTTGACTCAAAAACAATAAGAGAGAGTGGGGAGTGATAGTCTATCAATAAATACCTTCAATGAATCTGAAAAAGGTGAGCAGCATTAGGTACTATGAACCCCCCTTAAGACCAAAAACCCACCCCTGACACCCTGTAATCATATTTTATATCTAATCTCCTCAAGAGAAGAGAAGAGAAGAAACTCAAAATTCATACTAATTTACTAATTCAACTTCCCCACCCCCCAAGATCCCTGCTCTGACAGAGACAAACCCTTCACTATACAGTCTACACCCCCCCCCCCCCTACCCATATCAACCACACTACCCCCCACCAAAATCTGTAGTACCCTTTGTTCTTTTTTCTTTATTTATTTTTTTAACAAATTACAACCACCGAGAATACCTTAAATATCTACCATGACCATCAATGAGACTTAACTTACTGGTTAAGGGTTGTAGATGCTAAAAAAAAATCTATCCATGACCCTTTTTCCTTAACTATTAATTATATTATTTCTACTATTATCTGAGTTCACTCACTATTTCATGCAAATATGGATATGTATGATTCTATCTGACTCTACAGCAGTGTGGAGCAATGCTATGTAAATTCTTGGGTCATGTTCAAATCAAAGAAGGATAACACAAACATAAAAAGAAAAAAAGAAAAAAAAAAAGAAGAGAAGATTGATAAAAGTTTCTATTATTATTGTTATTATTAATATTTAACAAGTGCTTGAAAACACAGAGCTTTGATGGATAAACAAGAAAAAGAAAAGAAAAGAAACAAACAAACAGAAAAGGAGTTACTACTGTAAACATTACTAATATGAACACAAAACCCTGTTTTAGCGGGATGGGTCTATTTAACACATAACATCCTTGAGAAGCTTGTACCTTCGAGTGGTGGGCCTAGGCGACGGCGCCCCGCTAGGGTTCTTCCCCCTCTCGCCGCCGCTCTCCTCCCGATCATGCTGCTGCTTGATTTTCTCTCCGGCGTACTCCGATCTGCTCGTAATTCCGCCGCCCGATTTCTTCGAGGAGCTCCCATGTCTCCCGCTTTTTTCCTCCGTTTGGCACCAATCACACACTTCCATCCGCTCCGATGATTCGCCGTAGTAGTTGCTGCAATACCTGCAGAAATTCAACCATAATTCAATTCCCCCATAAAATAATAACCCCCCTCCCCCTAACAATAATCCATGATCATAGCCTGTAGCCTGTAGGTAGCAGACATCCGAGGATGTTGGGATGCTGTTCTTTCCATAACATCATCATATACCATGATGATGATGACGGCGGCGGCGGCGGCGGGGTTGGATGTTTATTTTCTCGGTACATAAGTGAAATACAAATCCCGCACCAATTACCAGCTTTCATCCATCCACCACCACCGCCACCAGCTATATTTGCGCATGATGATAAGAGAGGGCTAAGGAATTATCGATCCTTACGAATGCTGGAAGCGGTTCCGGCATTTGTGACACCGGAAAAGCTTATCGGAAAATCCGACGTCGCCGCACATGCAACATACAGTCGTCGTTTGAAAATCCACCATCGCTGAGACCTCCAAACAACTCTTTAACAGACTGAGGAGAGAAATGAAAAGACTCCAATTAAATAAGATGTGTTGCTTGAGTTGGTGTGCCTATAAATTTCATAACTCATATTAATATATATAAATAGATAAATAGTTACTTATTTATTTATTTATTACAATTCATTATTAATGGTAATTGGAGATATACACTACAGGTAGACCATAGGTTGCTTGCAGTCGTTTTCAGTTAGGAAAAAGGAGCTGTGAACCTTAAAATTTTGAAGTGGGGTTGAATTTTTTTATATCAAAGATGAGTGATGATCTGCCTCATTCTTGCCCACCACTGCTCTATTTCATCCGCCAAAATTTCCCGTCCCCATTTTTCTCATCCGATAAGTTTTGGAATATGCCCAAAAAGCTGTCTCCACAATGGAAAGTGCCTGGTGATCTGTAACGGCTTAACTCACGCGCTTTATACAGAGACAGATTGGCAAGTTCAAGAGGCAAAGCAGTTAAAGGTGAAAGTACGAAGTTCCTTTAAAAACAACACTCAAAAACATTTTTATGTCAAACAAAAGTGGAGGCACATTTGTAATTACAGTGTTGTTGTGAGGGTATTATGGAGATTTCACCTACGGGATGTACTGTACTATCTAGTTTACTCCCTTTATAATCAAAGTCTACTACACCATAATTAAAATTAGAGAGGGGGGAGGGGGGGTTGGGTTTGCGGAAATATGGTATAGATTAATAGCGTGGACCAATGATCAGCACCGTCCATTGGAAAGGAAAGTCAACAGGTCCTAACAAGTGATATGATTATTCCATGATTGGAAGGTGGTCATCTAATCAGAGGGTGAGGATTTAGTGGGAGGATGGGAGATAGGGTGTGAGTGGGAGAGACAGTAGGGAATGGGGAATGAAGCTGATAAGCACGATGTGGGGTCAAGGCACTTTATATAATCAGCTTTATGTTTAAGAATTCTCATATCCACATGAGAGAGAGAAAGAGAGGATCTGTTTGGGCCTCCTTTTGTTCATAGCCATATCTTTCACTTGTTCCATGAATAGAGGCAAAAAACAGAGAAAAAAAAAAATTGGTTTTTCAATGAGAATAATTTTATTCTTTCTTTTAAGGAAGTGACTTGGGATCAACCATCTGAAAGAGGATTCTAAGAATCATTTATCGGTAAGCTTTTTATAGTAATTGTTAAATTCATTAGTATTTCCATCAAAAACACAGAGTTATTGTCAGGGAAACTCTGTGTTTCTCAGACGACTGGGCGGGAATAACTGTAAAGATAAAGATCAAGAATATAAAATATATGGTTAACACGATTTAGCAAAAATAATTACTAGAGATGATAAGATTGCACTACCTTAAATAAATTATGCAATATCTTTAATACCTATATTATCTTAATGACGATTTATTATTGCGTAAAGATCTAAATACTATTATACTTAAAACATAATTATTTTATATAAAATCATGTATTTTACATTATTTAATTACCTTATAATTATTCTCAAATGAATGTGTGAAAGACAAGTTTCTCTTAATTGTTTTAGGCCACAAAATTTTGTTTCAAATAATTGAAATATGAAAAAACATTTTTTTTGTCTCCATTGTGCACTCATATGAAAAATAAAAAACATTGAAGAAAATAAAAGAAAATATTCTCTTGCTTTGAATTATTTTATTAAAAATATCAAACAAAATTAATTATAAACTTGTGCATTAACAAATACAAATAATTTATTGATTTAATTCATTTTTTTTCCTTTTAAAAAATTAATTAGAAATGCTTTTGATTTTATTGTATTTCCCTATTTAAAAGGGCATCGGATGCCATTTAATGTTGAAGTGACAACAAGGATTGGAGTAAACAGTGAGTTTTGAGTTCTACACACATTTTTCACACGGTTTTGTACAAATGAATGGTTGGCAAGTATTATGCTTAATTTAATTTCGTAGTGGGTGGGGGGTGGTAGATTTGTGAACACAGTCATTGACCAAAACCAATATTTAAAGCATTAAATTGGATTAATATATCAGCCAATTAAACAACCATAATAAAGGGGGCCCCCCCTCCTAGGAGACCATTAAAGCTTGTTATTTATTGTCTACGTAAAGTTTAGGTTGCAGATTCAGTTGTCTATTTTGTTCACCCGATGTAACTGATAACTGATAATTAATCATAAATTATTGTTTAATAAAATAATTTATTAAAAATAGTTTATTGGAAGTTAATTTATCTATATAGACAATTAGACATACACATAAATCAACGGTCTTTCACGTAAATAGGAAAAAAAAAATGATAAAATATATAATTTTGATATTTTAATAAAAACGTATAAAATAAGATACCATCTATGGTCTTTTCCTATAAGAAGTTGTTTGCCTTAATATGACTATGAGTCTTTTATAAAATGTGATAGCCCAATCAAACACCACCCTCAATCCTTGGTTTTTCAATTGAACAAGATTGTACCACAAGTTCAACACTACTTCTTATCTGGGGTGCACCGACCCGACCGAAATGTAGCATTGCATGTGCCTATTCTGGCCGCGGCGAGCGAAAGAGCCAGCCTTATTCACGTACCGCTTACGGTACCAACAACCGAGCCAAAGTTGCTGGACTCGACTCGCTTAACTTTACAAATCTCAAAATATCGTAGCCGCCAACTCATTTAATTTAATAAATTAGCTGAAATTAATGCCTTCTAACTACCGACCGGTCACTTTATGAAGAATAATGATTCCAAATTTATTTAAAGAAAATGTTAATCTAAATAGCCAACCTACAACTAAATTAAAAAAGATAAAGCACAATAAAAGTTTAATTAACTTGATCAAGCTTCAAAGAATTAAAATATTCATCATATTCATTCAGAGTGAAAATTCTATCAGGCATCAAGTCTTCTTTACGTTAACGATCTCGGGTTAACGAAGCTCGCTCTCTCTATGTCTCATTTACGAGCTAACGATCCGATTTAAGGGTGTTCGGTCACCGCTTAACTTACTAACCCAAATGATAGTACCAAAGCTCGATTCGCTGAATCTGAATAAACGACCCAGAACAAGCTTAACAGTCGAATCGCCAAACAATTCACGAAGAGCCATCTCGCTTACAAACTCTATTCTCACCTCAACTCAACTAAAAGTCCATCACTGATTACTTTTTAAAAGTATTTCTAGTTTTAAAGTATTTTTAAGGAAAAAGAGATGGGTTTCGAAATTTTTGCAGAAAATTATTTTTAAAAGTGAAGTACTTGAAGGTATATATATATATATATATATATATATATATAAGAGTATATATATATATATATATATATATATATATCAACACTCTAAAAGTTTTCAAATATTTTAAGATATCTCTTGGCATTTTTTTATAATTTACTTCTCAATCAAGTGGAAACTCTCCTCATTCTACATTGTTCTCAACTCCAACCTATTCTCCTTTTTTTTTTTTTCTTATTTTTATTTTTAATGGTTGGTTAGCTTAAATTTTTGATCATGATATATGTTTTATAATTTTATAATACCATGACTGATGTTCACTTATTAATTCAAATTTCTAAATATTTTTAAATTTTCCTGTAATCAGAAAATAGTTATTTTAAGATTTTTTTTTTTTTTGATTTGTAATTAAATTGAATTTTTTTTGGTTATTTTATAATATTAAAAATGTTTTGTACTTACGTTCCATATTTTTAGAAATATATTAGAATTATTTTCTACATTCTCATAAAAGCATTTTTCACATGAGAATCATGGAAGAAAACACTTTGATTAAAAACACCAGTAAGAACTATTGTTAAATAGACTGTTTTTTAGAACAATTTTTTGAGAACGGTTTTTAAAATTTTCTAATAGAAAACATGAAAAATAACTTTTATTTGTTCCTTGAAAATAAATCCTTTTTTTTTTTAAGAACACGAAAAACAACAAGAAAAACACGAAGAACAGCCTCTCTTTACCAAACATGTTTTAACTGTTTTTCATTCTCAAGAACAAAAAACAGCTCTTAAGAATAGCAATCAAATAGCACCTAAAGTTTTGATTCAATTGTTTTCTTATTATATGAGGTAAGTTACAAATATAATTTAAAAATCATAATAAAGGAAGTTCATGATAACCCCAAACAAAGACAATGACAATCATAGAAAGCATCAAAGCTTCAATCAAATAGTTTATAATAGAATATGAAAATCATAAAATATTCAAAACTAACCATGATAGCCACCAATGCTAGCTAAAAGAATTAAAATAAATAAAATAAAACATATTAATCAATTAAATGAAAGTAAAATATAAAGACAAGAAGCATGTTTTGAGGAGAGCCTAGAAGTTTAGGGTTTAGGTAAGAGTCAGGTAGTGTTGTTGTTGTTGGTAGGGCATAGGATTTATTCATATGTAGTAGATACACTAGTCCTGTCTTGAAGTTGTCCCTCCTTTTTTGCTATATATTTTAGTCATCTAAAAGACATAGCCATTATGGAATTGAAAAATGATTTGTGCCAACAAGTTCCCCCACAATCGCTTTTAATCCAAAAAAAAAAAAAAAATGTACACTATGATATTTTTATCTTTTTATTTTCTAAAAAAAATAAAGTATAAAAATTATAAGGGCATGTTTAGTTCATTTTTTAAAAACTGTTTTTGAAAACATAAAGAATATCATTTTGAAGATTTTCTCGAAAAACTCCGTTACGATTTTCGACTCGTGTTTTTTTATATGAAAAAATGGAAACTAAACATGTTCTTCTTATTATCCTTATTTTTTTAGAACAAAAAGAGTTTTCAAATGTCGAAAATAAAGAGGGCCTAAGGCCCTGTTTAAGAGGGTATAAAAATTTTATAAGCTTTCATTCAAACTTTTCGAAAAACAAGGAAAACGCGCTTACTTCATGCTATCAAGACGAAACAAATTTTGAAACAAAGAAACGAATTCACTATTTTCAACATTTTATATATGTATCGAAAACGCGCAAGCTCGTTTTCCTCAAGCTGAATTAAATTAACTAAATTAACTCAAAATGGACAAAATGAAAACGCATTTTCAACCAAATTCAAGCATTTAAACATATTTTCCGAAACAAACCGAAAAGATTAGAATACATTGAAAATTTTCATATTCGAATTTTCGATGTAGCCGAAAATTTTCGCTTAACTAAACTGTGCTCTCGCTTTTCTTTTCTCAATCTCCTTTTTCTTGGTACTTTCCCTTAATTTAATCAAGAGTTGTTGAAACTTTTTTAGTAGAAGTAAAAATAAAAAATTAAAGTATATTTGAAATCAATAAATTAATTATATATGTTACTTTAAATTTATTTAATTTATTTTGAATCTCTTGTATAAAGATTAGATGATTTTAATAAAAGTATATTTGAAATTAATAAATTAATTATACACGTTACTTTAAATTCATTTAATCTATTTTGAGTCTCTTATATGAAGATTAGATGATTTTAAATATTTCTTTATTTGCTTTTGGATTTTTCTAAACAATAAATTAACATGAAAAAAGTTATTTTATCAAGTAAATTCTTTTTTATATAAAAGTAACAATAAATAGGGACGATAACAGATAAGATCCTTTTAAGTACCCATCTTACCTTGTTTTTAATATAGAAAAAAGGACTAACTCGAAAAGTTTAAATTTTTAAACATTACTTTTCCCAAAATAAATTATAAATGTTTATAATGTATTTTTATTTATAAATCATATTTATTTTTAACAAAATTTAAAATTTTAAGAGTAAAAAAAATTAATTGTTAGAATCCAAATAATTTACAATTGATATATAAAATTATTCACCATTTAGTTATTTACATTAATTATTTCAATGATCAGTAAAATCACTAATCACTAAATATAGAGGTGATCATGACAAGAATATTTTTAGTACGATGACCCTTTTTAGTTTTTACAAAAAAAAAAATTCATAGAAATTCAATCAATGTTCATTGGAGTACACTTCTTATTCTTTAGTCTTTACTTTAAGTTGCAAAAAATAATAAATTTTAAAATAAAATACACAAACTTTTAAAGGATTGTAATCAAATGAATGATTTTTTTACAATGGTTGAAAACAATAAGGCTTGAATACATCCCTTCTTATGCCCTTATGTCCTTTTTAAGGGCATGAAGAGCGGTTTCAATGTTCAATTTTAAAATTCCTTTAAAAAGGTATAGAGCATAAAAAAGGTGTCCCAAGTTCGAATCATAATAGATATAATTTACTACCTTGAAATTAAATATAATAAATAAATAAATAAAAATAAAAAGACTCACTTATAATAATACTTATTCCAAGAAAAGTACCAAAAATAATGTTTTTTGAAGAAAAATATAATTTCATTAATTCAAACTCGCAACTGGCAAATATGTAACATGTAATCAAAATCAGTTAAAAATCATGAAAACGATTTAAATATCATCCAAATTAATAATATAACGAATTGACTAAAGTTATATATTTAATAATGGGAAATTCTATTATTATTTAGTTAAGTATATAATATCGCTTATTACGACTAAAATACATACGACTCAAGTTTTGCGGTGGTATCACGCACACCCATCATGATTTACTATATCGTTCCTTTACTCAGATATATTTTCGCTTCATCTTAATCGCTTCAATATACGACTAAGTTTTGCAGACATTACTGATTATCGGTTCTTATCAGATATATTTTCGGGCTTCTCATTCAATCGCCTAAATTATAAATAAACAATTCACACCACACCACGATTGTAACGAAACCAAAACGCAGACGACTGACTAACCATATATTACGCACGCAAGACGCCGAATAATCAATTTCTACTGGAAAAGAAAAAGATGTAGTTATGAGATAACGGCCGATTCGGCGTTGTTATCACCAACTCCTCTTACCAAAGAAGAGCTAATAACTGACGACCTACTCCTATCGCTAGTTAAATAAAGATAAGAGTATAAAAATCGAGAGAAAATGATGCTATGGTTTTGTTTTTCATAGTACCAAAAATAATTAAAAAAACAACCTTTAGTATATAAACATGAAATAAATAAAAAATTATATTTTCGAATTATTTAATCCGTTACATGTAAGAAATATATTTAAGTTTTCATTTTTTATTCTCTTTTCTAATTTACTTCTTTTACGCTTCCCCTTATATTTTTTGAAATATTAAATATTTCAAAAATTTTAAAACTACATAACAAATCTAATTTTTATCTTTTTTAATAAAAAAATTAGTTCACCCAATGTCTTTTTCGTCCATAATCAAACCCAAAAAATAAAAATAAGAATAAATATAAAAAATATATATAAGGAAAAAAAAGTGAGGGGCCAAGAATATGTCAGTCTCATAAATTAGTATCAAATCATGAAATGCTTGAGTCATTGTCAAAAGCATAAATCAATCAAGATTCGAATCCGTTCCACTTTATTACGTGAAAAAATTACTAATTATAACAAATATCTCATTATAAATTAATTAATTAATTAAATTGTAAGAAAATAATTCGAAGATATGATAGGACCACATGCCGTCAATTTTGATTTTCCTAACCATATAGGACAGCCAATTTGAATGTGACCCTGGTCCCATCCCTTTTTCACTATTTCCTACAACTAAAATCTAAAATAATTTTTCATCCTTTTCTTTCTCCAAAAATAGATCCATTCTTAATATATATTTTTCATTGCAAATGTTGGGTCCATTTTATACACTAAAAAAAATTAAAATCGGATTTATAAATTTTATTGCCAATTTGGTCGATTTATCGGAATTTAGGCCCGAAATAGTAGCAGACCCTTCTTCCACCAAGCTACCATCTATTTTTATTAAATAAGGTGCAAACATTCTTTATACTATCTTATTATTATTTATATATTTGTTTACTATTTTACATTATTTTTTTAATATTATCGCTTAATTTTATTTTTTCATAAAATCCCTTCACCTTTTCAAAAAATTTCAAATTTTAAAATCAATAAATTTACAATATTTTTAAATAAAAATTTAATTTGATAAGGAAAATAAATAAAATAAAATCTCATTTAAACAATTTAATATTATAACATACAATATTTTGAATATTCTCATTATCTACCTAATATTTGTAATAATAATGAAAACAAATAAATAATATATCTTTAATGTTATAATATCTTAATAATATATTAAATATTACATATTTAATTTAATAATTACTAAATTTGATTTTAATCTATGAATCATTTCTCATTATCTATATAAATAATTTTATGAATGTATAAATTAAAATAAAAACTCATTAATTCTAAGAATAATATTAAATTACATATTTAATTTAATAATTATAAAACATTATCCAATTGAACCCATATTTCTAATGAAAGGAATTTTAATTTTTAAAAATTTAATATATAATTTTAATTGAACCCATATAGTATTAACACGATATTGATCACGCTATAATCTCACACTTTCTATTTCCGCTAGTTTCTACCTCCTACTTGAAAATTTTAAAAATCTTTTTTTTTTAATAAAAAAAATCTTGATACTGTGTAAAAATAAAAATTAATAATGAAATCGATGTATACAGGTAATGATTAATCAATTAATAAACTAAATTTATTTTTAAATTTTAATTTTTGTAAAAAATTATTGTCAACATAAGATATTAATTTCATTGATGAGGAAAAATAGTGATTGATAAAAAATTCATCTCATCATTTTTCTTAAAAGAAAGGAGTGAGAAAGAAGGGAGAGGTTATAAAACCCCTTGATGGGCCCCTTTTGATTAAAAGAACTAAAGTCTGTCAAGTTTAGGAAATTCCAAAATTAAAATATTAATGAAATATTTTTATATATTATTTTAATTTCATTTTATTTTTTAAAGCTAAATTTATTTTATTTATTTAATTTAACTCTTTTGTATAAACATTAAGGGGCATTCCTTTTTTTCTTTTTCTTTTTTTTTTTTGTTTTTTCTAAAAGTAAATTGCTTTTAGACTTTAGATAATTTGTTTTTTCATTTTTATATAACTTATTTATGAATTTTTAAAATTTTCTTCAAAACAAATAATCCAAAATATTTGGCTTTTTATATTAGAAAAACCATATTGTATAATCTATACAAAATAATTTAAAATATTTCAAAATATTTTATAAACATGAAATATTCTTAATTTTGGTTTCATCAATCATTTTTTTTAAAGGATCAATCAATTATTTTTATATATTATATTTTATTTATATTAAAAAATAAATAAAATAATTATGTTTTGTAATAATGATAATAATGAATTATTTATCATAATAATTTTATTAATTTTTTGTAAATATATTAATACGTTATACATATATTATACAAATATTTTTTATTTTATCATAATAATAAGAGTGGTTTGATTAAAAAACCTTTTGAAAACCAAGTTCCAAAAATCTAATCTTTCATTGATTTTTAATACCTCACTTTGGCAAAAATACCTTCATTGTATTATTGTAAAAATAACTATTTTTAAATATATATGTAAATACATGAAATTACAAAGCACATTTTAATCCATTATAAATCATTCTTCAAGAAAAAACGAAAATGATTAGCTTTAATTAAATATTCCTATTCTTCAAAAAATTAAAATATCATTATTACACAAACAAGTATTGACCTAATTATTTTTCTTAATATATTTAAGATGTTGATTTTAATCATATGAAAAACCAATAACTTAATATTTAATAGAAATATAATATTAAAAAATCAAATGATTTAATGTTTAATACTATTAAGTTTTATTCAAGATTGTTACAAAGTTTTATTCAACATTAACATAATTTATAAATTTATAAATTTTCAATAATTTTACATATTTGAGATGTTTCTACTATTTTACTTATATGAAAGAAAATACGAGAACCATAGACTCAATAATAATATAAAAAAAAAAATAGATTATTGGGAAAAATGTTCTTTAATAGACATATAAATCTTGTTTCAAACTCATGATATTTTCAGAAAAAAAAATTATAAACTTTTTATTTAAAATTATCAAAATAGAGACCGCGATATAAAAATTAAAAAGACAACCCCAAATTTCACAAATACGTTTATTTCCTCAAATTCCGGTAGCTAGAGGACACCGCATTTTTTGTGTAAGTCAAACACACACAATTGTTTCCCAAAAGACTAACACCCCTTTTTCTCCTTCTTTTCTTTTTCTTTTATTTATTTATTTTCTTTCCTTTTTTTTTTCCTTTTTTTTTTTCAAAAGAAAAATTACAATTATTATTATTATTGACCCCAAAACCCTGGATTATTGGGACCACCAGAGATCTAATTCACTTTTCCATATTGGGATTCTCTATCTTATCTTAACCTTTTAACCTTGCTTTTCTCTCTTGCAATATTTATAAACACTTGCCTTTTCCTATATTCCCCAATATTTTAACTCCTACAGATCATACACCCCCACACATATATTCCAAATTATACCTAAGATTTCTTCGAAAATCATTATTATATTTTTATGACTTGATGTTTATCTAACCTTATAAACTAACTAAAGAATGAGATGAAAAATGCTTTAGTGATGTGTGACTATTGTAATTATTTTTAATGAGAATATATTGATGCTCTTTTAAGCCTTATCAGAAGTCTTACTTTACCTTTTTTTACTTTTTTTAACACATGAACCTGTCAACAAAAGATAATTGAAAGTTGAAACAATTAAGATTCTCTGTAACTGCACACAACCGAATATGGAATGTCGTTCCTAGGAAGATTTTATTTTTATTTTTATTTTAAATGATGATCCCTATATGATAAAAGGTAAAAAAGATATTTCCATTTAAAGTGAGCCAACCTGTCTCAAGAGGACGGATGTTTAATCGAAATTTTAGATATTTTTTAAAGCAAATATGAAGACTTGAAACTCAATAAGACATGCCCCATTGAAACTCAATAATACTTAACCATTGGGTTATAGTCCCACATTCATTAGTTTTTGCCCCTACTAGCTAGCTATAAATCCCGGCTCCCCCCCAGGTTTCCATTACTATGTACTATAAAGAATACACTTTGAAGGGGATCAGGATTCTTGGGCCATCCTACCCAGTACCCACACACAAAAATGGCCAAAAAAACAAAACATAAATAAACACATTCGGACAAAAAAAAAAAAAAAAGAAAAAGAAAAAGCCCAATTGACATTGTTAGGAGAAAGAAAGAAATTTGGGGAAGGACACGATATCGAATACGACGCATCGGCATATCGCCGATATACGGCGACCGATATATCGCGAATATCGCGCGCCGCATGCATAAACGCTGCTGGGCTTAATTTTTCGAGCAAAATATCCGGTATATATTTGATATATCGGTATTATATCGTGATATATCGGAGTTTATATTTAAACGACCGTGATTTAAATCCCATTTGGATCCAACGACATATCATCACAACAAATTTAATTTTTCGAGAGTATCGAGCAGTCCATGTAAATATCCATCAATATATCCGTAAAATCAAAGTACCGATATATCCGCCAAACCGGAGCATCAGTTATCCTTTGCTTTATACTAATGTAAGAACTAAAACCTAATAATCAAACGACGCCGTTTTAAGGCATTTTGATTCTTTGAACGACGTCGTTTTGAAGAATCCCATCTTCATACTTCTCCTCGACCAAGATCTCTCGACCAAATCCCAGAATTGTAGAGAGAGAAGTGAGCAGTTTTTCTACACCTATTTGAAGTCTGATCGTTACTCTCATGTGGATAGAGTAAGAGATTTTCAGAGAGCTAGGGAATCAGTTTCAATTTCTCTCTCTTTCTCTTTGTTGTTCTGCATAAAACCAGTGGCCTGTGAATCTGTACCTGCCCACTGCCTCTGGCCGAAAAGTTCGCCTACGCCGCCGCGAGCTAAACGAAACGAGCCGAGCCTTAATTTAGGCCTCAAACCCTGCCCCACGAAAGCCTCTACGGTCACGGATCCATCCCAGAACGAGAGGCTCCGCCACGGCCTCCCACGGCAAGATCCGGGTCTTCACCGGCAGGATCCCGACTCAGCGCCACGGAGCTAAATGCCCAGTCACGGTCCCGGATATCGATGTAGCCGATCCGCCTCAGATCCAAATGACATTGGATGACAAACGCGCTGAATCCTCACGGTTCCATTGGGCGGAGGCTGGCCGACGACGAAGACGACGGGAGCTCGAGCGAATCCCACGCCGTCGGTCAGACCGTAATCTAGATTCCGCATCCGCTCTAGAGGTCGAAATGGCAAATTCCACGACAATACAACGTGTCGACGATCAGATGTTCCAGCGCGATACGCGGAAGAAGCGTGCCCCAAGAAGGGGATCGTCGGGAGCGATTACATGTCGTGGTGAAGCACTCCACTGCACGACCTACCGATCCCGTGTACAAGAATCCGATTACAACATGGCAGATCGGCGCCTCCCGCGAAACTATATACCGGTGGCCGAGCTTGTATAAGGTTTGCCGATTAAAGTAAAGTGATTGGCAGAAACGACTGACTAATCGATACGACAATTCAAATTACGAACCAGGATCCAATCTCAACTGGGTGACGCCCCTTTGATACCGGGTATTGACTTAACCAGCCAGATCTAAAGCAGACGGGTGAAATGCATCGCAAGATTGTGGGCGTATTTACATTAAACAAGAGTTTCAGATCCTGGATCGCAGAATTGTATGGTAATGCTGAGTGCCAATCGCACCGATGGGTATTAAAATTCGGGCCGACCTGTCATTATGTGGTGATTCTCGATCTCGAGTCCTAGTGGTGAAGCTATGGGTCTTGAATAATCATGCGCATCAGAGTCTGAGGGTTGACCAACTTAACCATGTGCAGTATATCACAAATGGGCCATGTTACTAATTATTTGTTTCTACAGATCTTTATTGATATATTATTTCTTTATTTTTAGATAATCGATTAAAACCAACATATTTCTTATCCAATGATTTCAAGTATCTTATTTCTTTACCTCAATTTCTATTTCTGTTTTAATTCTATTTCATAATTTTTCGGGCCAAGAAACGTTTCATGAGTTTTAATCGCGTGAATCCAAAGCAAACAAATGTCATGAGCGGCTTTAATGTCTTTAAGATCAATTGCTAAACCAACTGCCGTGAAACAAATCCCATGTAAAATTACTTAATTGATGGCTCAGGACCACCGATTACAAAAAGTTAAAAGTATATGGACTCCGTCTTCGGCGATTGACATAATACAAACTCAGAGCAGCCGGACGCTTCGGTACCGGCGCAAATGTTTGCTCATATGGCAAACGAGCCTAATGGCCTAAAACCAAGCCTTCTTTTGTTTAAATCAAAGCCTGCTCGTACCGACAAACTCGTTCAAAGTTCTACGCCGATTCGTCATAAATTAACAAACCTAGCTAAATGCTCAAAGCCGCCGACTGCTATTACCAAAATTGTAGATAAACTCGCTGATAATTTGACTTTGTTTCATGAAAATTGAGGCGGAAATTTGGAAGAAAATATGGGTGATTGTGAAATGGAAATCAACTTATTGGGATGGAAAGGGCCTTTTTAATTGATTTTGTTATTGGGTAGTGGCGTTTTCTTGGTATTTTTTTCTTCTTTCAATGAAGAATCCTTTTTTGGGTCTAGAAATATCTCACTTTTTGTCCTTTTTTCTTTTCCTTGGAAATTCTGTGTTGGAGGACAAAAGAGAATTGTAGGAGGCGAGAAAATTTTCTTGTGCGGTGTTTGGATTCCGTGACAATGCAAACCCATCAACGTTTCAGGCCGTGAAACCCAAACCCCATTTTCCGAAACAAGAACAACTCAAATACCCTCGTTGTGAATCCACCAACACTAAATTCTGTTATCACAACAACTACAATCTCTCCTAGCCCTACCCATCTGAGTTTGCGAACTCAGACAGGTGAAACCCATCTAACCAGCAAAATTCAAGCTTTGATTTCCCTATAACGGCACGAGAAACCCAAGTTTGCAGCCCAAATCGAAGCCATTTTCAAAAGGGTTGATGCAGATGTTGAGCAGCGCAGAGAAGCATGATTTTGGTCGACTGCGAGGGGTCGACGTCGACCTCAAGAACCCTCGTTTTTCCGACGGCTTGCACCGAAAAATCAAACACCACCTTCGAGGAAGAGGAAGAGGAAGAGGAAGATTCCATAGAAGGAAAACGATGATCGGGATTTTGGAGCCAAATGGTTGAAATAGGAAAGGTTTATTCAAATCAAAATGTTGGAAATGAAATATCCAAACTACGTCGTTTTGGTTTCGTTCTTCCATCACAGCTGCCACGTTGGAAAAAAGCTAGGTTTGGAATTAGGTTCAGTTATTCGAAGCTAAAGAATCAATTAAAATGAAAATTGATATATTTAAATTTGCAAAAGTAGAAAAAGTTAATGATTTGAACGATATTTTTCCCAAAAACAAAACAAATGAAAGAAAGATGCACAGAAAATCCGAAAGGTCCAAACCCACCAGAAAGATCAAGGGGGGAAGTGATTTCGCTATTGGTCGAACTTTCTTGGTCACACTCACACACACTCAGACCTCCATGATACGGCAGAACAGAGACCACAGAAAACTACTTTATTCTTGTATTTCATTTCCTCTTTTATTTTTGCTTATGCTTTTATACGTTTCAGTGCCATGTGGGGTTCCGTACGGCAATTGCCTGTGTTCTCTACAGGCTACAGCAAGCACCCAATTTATAATACCACCATGGCACCATATGGGTATGGGGAAAAAAATGGTGGGTACGAAGTAGGACCCACAAAAGTGTAGAAAATCCAATATTCAAATGTATTGGGATGTGGAACTGTGGAAGTGGGGGGTTGCCTGCCAGGCCAGCAACCACACCCTTCCATCATCAAATTGACTTCTTGCATTGCTTCCCCATGCAATTCCCATCAATATCCCAAATATGGGGTCATCACATGTGATTCTCACCTACTCTCTGAAACGCCTCTTTTCTTCGGAGTGAAATCTTGGGCATTCCTCCCCGCCCCACATTTTCCCTGTACTATTTCCATACCAATCCTCATTTGGTCTTTTTTATCATAAACAATCCATCTGTGTTTTCCCATATTGATCTGCTACCTTCTTCTTCTTCTTTTTTTTTTTCTGATAATTGTGAACGTCTAGGCTAGTTTTTTTTCGCATAACTCGACTAATTCCACAAGACCCTAAAATTAATAACCAAGTAAAACCTTCAGTGACCCTTATGAGACTCAATCCAGTGATCATTAGGTAACCTCATCCAATGCTTTACACCAACTGAGCTGCCCCTAACAGTTATTTTCACCCTACCTCTTTGGAGTTTACATACGGAAATATTACTGTTACATATCTTTTTGGATAACTTTTCAAAGACAGTATTCACTATTCATCTTCTCAATCAATTCTTCCAAGACTATGTTCAGGGACATTGCTTAATTTTAGAGCTATTCCCAACCTCAGGGACTATAGTCCTTTTTACTATGATTCCATACATCTGAGGTACAGATGCAGCAGACATATGGGGCTGTAAGGAGCTCCAGAAATCAACAACAATGGGATTCTGTGTAAGTTTGCATCTAAACTTAAAAGGAACTAGAATGACTGATTATGATCAGTAAGAGTAAATGAACATCTCAGAGAATAATACAGGGGTTTTCCCCCCTTATGGCATGCAAGTGGCCCAGGGATGAACTATGGACACCCTAAAGAGAAAAACTGCAAACCCGTGACTCTTGCATAGCGGTCCCCCAGCAGAACCAAAAATTGTAGCAGAGATGAATAGGTACAAGATAGCGCTGAAGTTAAATATGGTTAAGACAATGACACCTAAAATGCATCTGAAAAATAACATGATGCATAAGTACCTTTGGGGGGGTGGGTCATATACTGTTCTTATTTCAGGAAGCACACAATATGCTGTTATGATCTACCCTGGACCAAAAGAATGAAATTCCATCTTCTCATTCGGAATCTTGGCTGGTACTCGTCCATCCAGTCCATAGCAGGGATGAACTAATTGCCACGGAACATACAAGATAAGCCAGGCTGCAAGAATAGGATTGGGAAAATTGTGAGATTAGATATGAAGATATCCGTACAAAACCAAGTTGAGCAGCCAACAACTTGCCAAGTGCTCTTGGCTTTATGTATCAAACAACAAACACTCAATGAAATTTCGCAGAGCCAAATGACTGTGTGCTTCCATTTAATTGGAAATTGACTTTCTGACTCTTCCAACTTGTTCATACTGTGATTCTATTTGCACATGCATGAAAGTTACGATACGACACCACATACAAACACACTGGTTAAAGAGCAGCTTCCTTTTTGTGTGTAACTTTTTTCTTTTCATTGTAGTGGAGGTACTTTTGTGGTGTATGGGGGGGTTTGGTGGGAGGGAGGCTGGCGACATGTACTGGTGTGTTGTGTGTGTGTGTGAGAGAGAGAGAGTGTCCTAGGTGTATTGTTTCAACAAAGAAATCAAGAAGCATTTGCTATATCAATGTTCTTTGTACATGCATGTTGTTATTTCAGGAAACAACAGCAAAAGATTGTTCACGCACTTCTCTAACAGCCCGTGCTCATACTTGATAGTAAATGCATCCGTCAGACCAAAAATAAACAATGTGATAACACTGTATTAGTTACATATGCTGTAATATACAATATGGTATTAGCAACTAAAACAATTCAAAAGAACTGTACAGCGGAGGAAAACAATATATGGATGAAGAATAAGTTCCAACCATGAAGCTTCTAAAGGGCCTTAGCCAACAAACAATTCAGGGAACAAACACACGAGGGCAGTGTTAATTGATCAACAACAGAAACAGTACCACCTACTGAGTTTCTGAAACAAAAAAAGAAAAAGCGATAATGGAAAACAAATAACACTACGCATGATCACTTTCATTAACAGTCACTCTTCCATCCAAGGCAGCCTGTCTCAACTATTTAAAATAATCTCCATTATTCGTTCCTTACTACTGAAGATTATTAATGAGTGCTATAGATGCAACCTGCAGAGAAAATAAATTGTAAAGAAAATCAACTATATTGAGCCAACCAGATAATATTCATAAAATGAAGGAACGATCAGTAATTATAATAAGAACATTAATACCTCATAAAAGAAATGTTCAAGCAAAGATCAAAAGTATTAAATTTTTACAGAGACATTGATAAAACAAAGCAATTTTTAATTTGTCAAAATAGATACAAACTGAGAAAGCCCTTCCAATAAGTATTTACTTTCTATACAAAAAAACATCCATATATAATTGTGATTGATAAAAATATGTTCCAGAAGATATATAATGTTCTCGGTTTTGTTTCAAATTAGAAATCAATTTTTATCAACTGAAGACATCATGTCTGTTTGATGATCAAAATCACGTATGCAACAGGACTCCTAACTTATGGTGATCGGATTTTCGATATCCTCACCAAGGGACTTAGCAGTGCCCTTCTCTGATAAGCAAGCTGGGAATCCATTGTTTGGGGGGGTGTTAGCATATGTGTGTCACCTACTCTCCATGACTGTTTAAAAATGATCAGGATTTCCTTTTGTTCTTTCTCAGTCCCCTTTTTTATAACTGTCTAAAAGACCTTCCTGCTTTTATTGATGGACATAAGGGAAGCATCATAAGACGTTTGTGTTATAATTGAAAGGGATAGATGTGTGGTTTTTCTCTTATAAGCTCATTTTCAATTTTTCTCTAGACGTGCCATTCATTAAGCTCCAATCACCATCTCACCTACACTTAAACTTTCAACTCACTGTTGATGGCTTAACAGTCTGCTCACAGACCATAGAAAATCCATAAACTCCTGGAACTTTTCTCATATGCACACATCCAAATTTAAAGATCCTTCTTACTAGATCTATATATTCCAGTAACATAGACCATGCAGGAATTCTATAGAAACCTATTCCCCTATGTGAAAGGATAGAAGAAAAGAATACTTTCCTTTATTGAATGAGTGAATGAGTAAAATAAAGTATAGGTCCTACCTATTTATATAGGTTAGGAAGACACAAAAAGGAAACAAATAAAATACAAAAATGAAGGAAAATAATGTACAAGAAAGGAAGGAGATAAACTAGAGAATATTCTATAATTCTCAACACTCCCCCACAAGCCGGAGCATATAGGTTATATGCACTAAGCTTATTACATATGTACTTAACTGAAGAGGGTCCGTCGGAAAGGGTCCGCCGGAGAGGGAATCACAAGAGCAACATCTGAGAAGGTTCGCCGGGTGGTCATCCGCCTGAGAAAATCCAACTTAGGTTGACCTGCCTTAAAGGCAGGTCGGCAGATGATGCCAAAGATGGCCTACTCCGAACCAACCATACTCGATACCACGCGAAGCATCGTAAGAAAATAATATTTTTCTTTATCGAATTTAAATGAAATAGTAAAATAAACAGAAGTCCCACTCATTTATATAGGTTAAAGACACAAAAATTTAAAACAAATAAAATACAAAAAGGAAGGAAAATAATGTACAAGAAAGGAAAAAGATAAACTAGAGAATATCCTATGATTCTCAACACCCTATATATTCCTCATCAACTACAACTAAACTAGGATAATAGATTGGTCATTTTCAGGAAACTTTAACATGCTTTGTTTAAAGAACAAGATAACAAGTAAGAGGGAAGAGAGAACAAGGATGAGGGATTTCTTTGTCTTTTTGGAGATCTTGGCTTTGGAGGGCCTTCCACTTTTAAAACGTCATATTACTTGGATAAACCACTAAACCAGTCCAACCCTACCAAATAATAAATAGATTCAATTTGTTCATCAATAGGGTTGAGTTAGCTGAGGATGTTTCATGTCAGAGCTGCCTATGTCGATCTTGGATTTTTAAGATGGTGTGAGACAAAAACCAGTAACTGCATGACTAAGGAGTAATTTGATAAAAATGAATGCTACCATAGGAACAAGAGGAAGGAAAACCACAAAATGGGTGGAATCAATGAAAAAGAAAAGAAGGGGAAAAAAGCAAGGTGCAAAATGGTGGCCCTGGCCTATGGGTGGAAATTATTACATACTGAACTGAACTTGAAAGTGAAAAAATATGGTGGATTTAGGTTGAGCCTAATTATGTTGTCCAGTCCATATGGCCTGTTTATCAAACTGATCGTGTTCAACATAGAATAGAAAAGCTTCAAAAAGGCTTGCTTTAGGGAGGAGGGACTTTGATTGATAGGCCCCATTTAGTAAATTGGTTAGTGGTTTGTTTGGACAAACAAAAAGGGGTTTGGATTTCAGACGCCTTTAGATTCTCAGAAGGATCTTTGGGGAAGTGGATTTAAATATTTGGGAGGATACTGGACCCTTTTTGAAAATGAATGGATGATTTTTGGCAAGTATAGGCAAGAGGCAGGAGGTTGGCACTCAAAGAAGGTAAGAGAAAGACAGTGTGGGCGTTTGGAAGGCAATCTAATGTGAGGTTTTCAAGGATAAAACTGGTCTTCAAGTTGGTTCAAGGAGGTGGGTGAAATTTTGGAAGGATAGGTGGTGCGAGGACGTATCTCTAAGGGACTCCTTCTGGGACATTTATTCTTTATCTTCATCCAAAGATTCTTTGGTGATTAATATTTGGGATGGGAGTAGTTGGTATTGGAGGGTTAGTAGACAATTCAATGACTGAGAGTTGGAGTAGTAGATGACTTTTATGAGAGACTGAAAGATTACACCATCTCTTTGGATACTAAAGATGCTATGGTTTGGATGGAGACTAAATATGGAGTTGTTTCAATGAAGTCCTACTCCTTCGCAAGGAGGAGAGTGAAGCTTTCCTCCATAATATAATTTAGAACTCTTAGGCTCCTCTAAAAGCTAGCTTTTTGGTTGGGAAGCAACTTAGGCTAAGATATTGACTCAAGACCAACTCAAAATGAGGGAATATAAAATGCCTGACATATCTTATATGAGTAAAGTGGAAGAAAAAAAAAGTAATTATACCCTTTTGCATTATTTAAGAGATCACATGTTGTGACAACTGAATTTTATTTATTCCATGTACAGTAGATGTTGCATTCATTTGTGAAAAGGGTACTTTTGAGTTAGGGCAGCTTATTAGTTGGTAAAAGTAGAAAAAAGATTTGGAAAGTTGCTCCTTTATAGCTTTTTGGGGTCATTGAAAGGAGAGAAAGAAGAGAGTCTTCAAAAATTGTGAAAGTTCGGATGAAACAATTAATATTATTTTTTCATCTATTTTGGAATTGGATTAAATTGTACATTAAGGATCAATCTAGGTCATTGCTAAACTTGTGGATCGGTTAGGTTTCCTGCAGGGTGTGATTGTTTTTGCGTATACACCACTATGGGGTTTTGTTGCTTTGTATCATCATATAGTACTTTCTAAACAACAACACTTTTACCATTAAAAGAAAATTTAAAAAAAAAAAAGCCCTACAACCAATCTACCTGTCCTGCCCTGCCTGCCACCTCCCTCCCCCACTTCTTTTTAACACAAAAGTTAGCATGTTATGGTCGTCCGCTTTAACTTGATTGAACAAAACCTACTTTTCGAACAATTTTGAAAGTTAATGTCATTTTGTTAGTCTAATAAAGAGGTTATTGTGCAGATCATATTTAGTTGGAGTATACCTTAGGATAATCTTACTTTGACATGACACAAACTTCTCATTGCTACCCCTAAAACTAACAAAACAATGGATATTACATTCTCCATATGGTCATTATGTAAAGGTAATGAGAACACTGAGGATAAGTCTTCTCTTCACCACAAAACTGATAACATTTGCATGTTTCCTCCTTCAATAATGTTGGCCATATATGTAGAGCCTATTCCTTAAAAAGACTTGAGGAAGAGCTAGATTTCATCTCTAACAGCACTACCTTTACCTATTTGCCTCCTACACACAAGCTGGATGTTGTATGATCCTAAAGAGCCCAATACCACAGCCCAAGATTGCCCAAATAATATGCATGAAGATTTAATGCACCTTCAAAACAGGGTGCCATGACCCAGAAATGTCACAAAATCTGACTCCTGATTTAAGAAATCACAGTCACCAAATCTGTAAGCATATCAGGAAGAAAAGTTCCTCTACAAATTAGTTGTTAACAAAGCCCAAAGGGAATCCAAGGAGATCCAAAACAACATTAAGTTTCGATTACAAACCCTCCTCCTAAATGGACCAAAAACAGTCATGCAACCTATTCTTCAGAGCACCTTTCTCATCCTACTCCAAAAGCATAAATAAAAAGGATACTCCTTAATTCAAATTTTTGAGGCAGATTGCAGCGAAGTCAGGCCTTTCTAAGGAGTGATCCCTTAAAATAAGATAATCAAATAGTCATGGAAAACAGCAAACAGCTAACTGCTAGCCAATATACAAGCCAAGGGAAACAGATTTAATAGCTCCTTCTCTTCTGCAAGTAACCACCATTGAGGACTCCCTCAAGAGCAACAAGCAACAATGCAAGGGCTTAACTTTTGGAGGAGCTCTAGGCTTCAAAATCGTGTACTAAAAAGAAGTTTCTTGAGAACAGAAACAAAAAACCGATGTTTTGAAAACCGGACCGATATAGTCGGTTAGATTGGTCCAACTACTGATTGGACCCTTTTCCGGTACGGTTCACCCCTATGAACCACTTTGCAATTGAACCAGCGTTGAACCGCTTAAACCAGTGGTTGGACCATCAAATTGGTCAAATCGGGGTGGTTTTCATGGAACCAAACAGTTCAAGTCTTTGACTTTGGCAATGGGGCGGATTTGCAGCTATCACCCCCACTGCACAAGCTAGGTCCACGTGTCAACATTTGCCCTTCAATCACTAGTGCATTTCCTACTCAATCTCCACACCCACGGTTCCAGCTCCTCATGCTTATATAAGCTATTTTCTCCTGTCCAATTCTGATGTGGGACAAGTAAATTGGAAGCATTTAAAGAAAAAACCAACAATACCAAGACTTCAACAATAGGATTCAACTAGGCTCCTACCCTTTATTGGTTAAATTATGCCTCTCTTGATGATAAATTCTAGCACCGTCACTACATATATATATATATATATATATATATAGACACACACACAAAAGCACTTTTTCTATTAAAATTTCAAATTTAAATATTATATATTTAATTTGACAAAATTTTAAATATTAATATAACTACAAAAAAAAAATCAATATATATATGTATACATAAACAAATTTTCAAACTTAAATATTATATATATTTTATTTGATAGAATTTAAAATATTAATCTAACTATATAAAAATCAATAAATAATTTTATAAATATTATTAATATTCTTACTATTTTAATTTTAATAAAAATATAAATTATATATTTATAATATTACCGGTTTGACCTCGGGCTTCAAACTAATATTAATGCTCGACCACACGAACTGCTTAATCGATAACTTTTTCTCGACATTTATTCACCGGTGCGATTCTAAAAACATTGCAAAAAACCAAGAAAGAGAGAGAGAGAAAGAGAAAGAAGTTTGTCAGCATAATTCCATCAGCATAATTCCACTACACAGGACATACCCTCACCTCAGTGATGCTAGTGTTGAAGAATCTTTTTTGATTAAGGGTATAAAGAAAGGTAAAAGATACCCTGCCATTGAGGTTCCATCAAAAAATATATAAGGTTGGGAATAAATTAATGAATTAGTTAATTTAAGGTTGCAGAACATAAAAATGATGAATCCAGAATTCATGTGTTAGCCTCCAAGCAGAGAATGGATGGGGGAAGCATGCAACTACCAGAATATAACACAAGGAGAAGGATGCAAAACTATAGCATGAATAGAAGAATGAATGCAAATAATGGGAATCATCGTCCTCACTTTTTTCAGTAAAGGTATTCTTTCAATTTTCTTTTTCCTTTTGTGGTAGACACATATCAATAACAAAGGTTAGTCATTTGATTATGTACATATAATAGCCAAGAGGCTGAAAATTTTAAGTAGAGTAGAGATATGGTTAGTACTCACCCATGGAGTGCTAGAAATGCAGCAAAGTGGATTGCTAAAACAAGATAGTGATACATTAAGAATCTAGGACTCTCTCATATTATATAATTATTGAAAACCCTTGCATTATTTCCTCAGATATCATGGACATGTGCATGCATATCAGTTTGAGTTGGTGGTCAATTGTTCACAGAAAAAAGGTGTTCAAAAGAGGCAGTAAGCATCTTTAAAGTACCAAAGAGGAAGAAGCATATCAAGGCGATGCAGTTAGATCACAAGGTGAAATCTTAAAGAAAGCTCTGAACAAACATTACTCTAGATAGAGTTTGTTCAAGTTGTTCAATTAAATAATTGGCTGTGAATGAAGTAAACTCACAACATATTCCAATTATAGAAACAGGGAAGCATGGCAAAAGCTCCTGCTCTTCATTCCTTCCAAGCATAAGGAGCACGATCAACAACCAAATAGTCTCCCCTTATATCCTTCACAACTCGAATATCCTCATCAAGGTACACAGATTCAAACCTATAGAAACAAAATGCCCTTGAATCCAAAACAGAACAAAGGAAGCCAGCATGTCTGCTTGCTGCCTCAAAAAATTTTAAATAAAAATTAAAAATAAAATGAAATAAAACAAAGGCTGAAAAGAAAGAAAAAGGCCAACCAACAATGATTACAACAACTAAAAACTATCTTAAGAACTATACATTGATGAATGAATAATTACAAACATCAGGCCATGTATGTCGACCCTCCGTTGTTTGATTTGATTAAGTACAACTAGTTACTTAATACAAAAAGTCAACAATCATATTAATTGAAATTTCTTCCTCGTATATTAGTGTTGGTTGGTTAAGGCCCTAAATTGCTCTATAGACAAGGTGGTGGAGGAAAAATGCATTTCAGGTTTAGAGTGGGAGGTTGGGTGGTGATGCAATGGAGATTTTCTATCTAATTTTAATTAATGGTGCTTGCTCTTTTCTAGGCTACTTTTTATTGGTTAAAGTATGTGAGGTGGACTTTTTTGTAGTTTGAGATAGCTTCAGGTTTGAACATTAATTTGGAAAGCATTGATTTAATGTCAACAAGAGAAGTTTCAGATGTTGAGGAATTGGCCATGCACTTAAAGTGTAGAGTAAGCAAGGTATTTCCTACTTATCAAAGCCTCCAATTAGGAACTCCATTTAAAGCTAGAATAATGTGGGGTGTAGAGATTGGGATGATACTAAAAGAATTGTTTCTTCAAAATAGCAATATACATAGAGTGGAGACAATGCAACTGAGGAAAACTCAATCTAGCTAGCTTATTTATTACATGCCCCTATTCTTCCTTGAATGGTGCAATTGAGGCTGAACAAGGTTTAACATGAGTTTTGTAGAAAACAAGAAGGAAGAATTTGAGGAAAGAATTCCTAATGTTTTTTCATTGATCTATCACATGTATATATACAAAAGTGGTTAGCCAGATGTAATAGTGTCAATCTTTCCTTCCTAAATTTGCTACAGAACTTCTACAAAGACAAAGCTTTCCTAACTAATTACAATCTATATGTAAAGTAGATATATGCTATAATACTCCCTCTCAATTTGGAGCATAGATATTAATTATGCCCAACTTGTTGCAGATGATAATAAAACCCAGCCTCACTCTCAGGCCTTGGGAAGATGATTGTCACTCCTAATTGCTCCTGGGCCTTCAGCTGACAGCCTTCAGCGATCAAGTCGGGAACAGATTCTCACTTTAACAAGCCGACACCTATCTCAATACGCTTGGGCTGGTTCATGAATGATTACGTAGCAATACGGCAAATGCATTGTCACACTGCAGTTTTACGGAGATCGGGTGTCTCAATGTCGCACTTCCATCAAGAGTCAGATTATTAGCCATCGATCTCACACACAAATCGCTACATACTTGTTATTCACTTTTGCACTCAATCCGAAAACCCCGTTTCTTACTTTTCCATGATAACAGGCTTCCAAATCTCTCAACAAAGACACAAGAATCCCAAAGGATTCCTCCTATCTTCCTTCGACCACGCCAATCATCCGTGAAACACTCACCAAAGGCCCACGACATGCGAGTATAGAATACCTCATCCTCGACGCTCCTTTCAGCCAATATTAATTTATACTTCGGCGAATACTAACGGTCGACGTTGGAGTAATATGTATCGACTACAACAACGACCGAAAGGGCAATATCGATGCAGTTACGTAAAGATAATTCGGGCCATTTTCTATATCTCTCGTGATCCTCAAATGTCTCGCCTTCAGAAGGCATACGCTCTTGCTTCTCATGTGGAACTGCTACTGGCTTTACCCCAACTTTCCGCCCTAAACAATAGATCAAACACATATTTCCTCGAGATAAAACAGATCTCTGGGAGCAAGCCAGCTGCAGATAACTTCAACAAGAAATATCTTAAAGATCCCCAAGTCCTTTCAGATTGAATCCAAGGCGAAGAAATGACTTAAGAGACGATAACTTTAAGAGTCATCCCTAAAGTGATAATCCGTGATCATCCACATACACAACAAAACAGATACCCTGAATCAGAGTTCCGTAGAAGACTGGAAGTGGTCGATCGGACTCTCGCATGCCAAATCACCTGTTTACCAATTGGCCTCAACCACTATTTATCGTTAAACCATACGTAGATCGTAAAGATCTAATAAACCTTCCTCATTTCACCGGGAGCAACAAACCCCGGAGGTCACATGTACACCTCCTCTCGAAGGTCGCCATGAAGAAAGTCATTCTTAATATCAAGCTGGTGGAAAGCCCAACTACAAGTGGCAACCAAAGAAATAAAAAGGCGAACATATGTCATCTTAGCAACAGGGGAAAAAGTGTCAGAATAGTCCATGCAATAGGTCTAAGCATATCCCTTAGCCACAAGTCGTGCTTTTAATCGAGCAATTTAACCATCATAATTAACCTTAACTGCAAAATCCAAAGGCAACCGCCGACTTCCCAGGTAACCATATCGAACCCGCACTGTATTTCCATTCCTCAGCATCTCATCTCTCTATCGGCGCTTAGTCAAAGGTACCAAACTGTAAAGTGAGATAAGGCTTCATGAAATTGTTAGGCAACTAAGTGGAAGTCCAAGGATGGCCAAGATAAATGGTAGAACTGAAGACGTAAACAGGTTATAAAGAGCAAAGCAAAGAAAACGACGGGCACACCGTGATTTACCTTTACAAGAGAGCAATAAGGAGATCATCACGCCGATCGATCCTAAGGATGAAACAGTGCTGGGGACTTCAGGCTGTGAGGGTTGGGCGCCGCGATCGACCCTGTTAGATAGGAGGTTTACCGCGCGTGATGCGGCGTAGGCCCGAGAGAGATACGGCAGGCAAGAGCATAAACAAGAGTCGTCTCCCACTGTGGGCTCCGGGAGGTTGCAGAGTTGCACATTTCCTCAAGAAAGTTTCGTGATATCAACCGAAACCAAGTACCTACGAAGACTAGGGCAATAACATTGATACCCCTTTTGAACTCGAGAATAACCAAGAAGGATACATTTCGAAGAATTATAGTCGAGTTTAGACACTTGTGGACAAACATCTCGAACAAAACAGGTACACCCAAATATCCGAGGCTCAATAGGGAACATAAGTTTGTTTGGAAAAATGATGTGATACGGAGTGTCCCAATACAAGACCGAGAGGGCATCTAGTTAATAAAAAAGGCAAGTGGGAAAGTGAACATCGCTTTAAATGCCTGGCGCATGCATTTTTGAAATGTCAGGCCTGGCAAAGCCAAGGAGGGGTGTTCTATTCTTCCCTCTCACCCAGCACTCCATTCGAGAGTATCAAATAACACAAGAGGTCCGGCTGAAGTATGCCATTTCAAGCATGAATGACTGAAATTGTTTTAAAACATATTCTTTAGTATTATCACTCCTCAGGCTTTGAACAAAAATATGAAATTTAGTGTATCTCAACACAAAAGGCACAAAAATGAGAAAATAACTTAGAGTGGTTTTTATTAAATATAACCAAGTAGTTCATGAATAATCATCAACAAAAGCGACAAAGTATCAAAACCCGTCAAGGGCCAATAATCGACATGGACCCACAATATCCGAATGGACTAATTCAAATGGAGCACTAGCTTTGCTTTAGTCAATTTCTATGACTAGAATGAAGACGTATGATGCTTTTGCAAACGGACAAGACTCACAATCTAATGATCTATAAACTCAAAACAAATGACACGTACTCTTTAATAAGGAGGAGGAGCAGCTCAAATCGATTAAATATGCCTCAAAAGGTGTAGTAACTCCAGAACAAGCGACATGTCTTGGTACTGCAAGATCAAGAATTTAGAGACCCTCAGACTCACATCCTTTACCAATAATATGCTTCGTCATAAGAGCCTAAAAGAGACAAAAATCAAGAAAGAATGAGATATAAAGCTTAAGTGCTTGAGTTAATTTTCTCCTAGACATCAAATTAAAAGAGAAATTTGGTAAACTCAAGACAGATGATGTAGGAATAGATGGAGTGGGAAAAATTGTGCCTAACCCAAAAACACATGATTGTGACCCATCTGCTAGAGTGACAGTGGAAGTTGAAGGTTGTGACTGAAAGGTAGAGAATATGCTAGAATTACCAGTCATGTGATATGTGGCTCAAGAATCAACGACCCATTCGGAGGACGAAGAAGAGACAAGGCACTGATTCGGGTTACCTGACTTAGCAATAACAATAATTAGAGTAGATGGAGACTTCAATGATTCTTGATACAAGTGGAACCTGGCTAATTCTTCTGTTGTGAACTGAACTGACTAATTCGATGCCTCATTAGTGGAAACTACATGAGCATATGGAAATCTCTGATTTCGACTTTGTCGCTTATTGCAGTCTTGTATCACATGGCCAGACTTACGACAATAATAACAAATAACTCCTCCAGAGCTTAGCCCTCTAGAGTTACCACCTAGACCACTATTTCTGTATTGTTGCTTTTTTTACTCACCAATGTTCCAACTAACAAGGGCACTACTCATCTGGGTAGGAGGAGTAGGTGAGGAGATCTCCGTGCAGAGTATCATGTTGAATGTTTATTGGAAAGATGAAATCTCAGAGCGAGACAAAATCTGCGCCTTAATAGAATCATACTCCGAAGGGAGTGTGGCTAGGAAACCCATCACTGCCATCTTTTCCCATTGAGCTTGCTAAACCTTAACATCTGGACTAAATGATAATAGTGTATTCAGTTCCTCATACGTCATTTTATAGTTCATGAAGAATTCCATAAGAGACCGATCTTGTTTCTCAGTGTGATAAAAGGTTCTACATACATCAAATATGCAAGAAATATTCTCTTTGCCAAAATACACAAATTCCAAATATTCCATAAGTTCCTTAACAAATTCACAATGATTAATGAGAGTGAGTACTTTACCATCAATGGAATTACGAATTTGTAGGAAGAGAAGGACATCATCCTCCAGCTATCGTCCTTTCGAATCATCAGTAGGAGGGTCCTTATCAAGATGACTGACTATACGAATACTCTTCAAGTAGAGTTGGATTGTTTTACTCAAATCCGAGTAATTGGGACCAGTTAGTTTGTACTTCGTGATTTTAGACATCATTGCGACCACTTCAGGCACCGAAAAAAGTTTCTTATCTTTTGAACTACTCATTATGAGGTCAAAGACAAGAAATCAAGGTCAAAGAACACCTTTAAAACCAAACGTACAGAAATCCCCTGAAAAACCCTAGATCCCTCAACAAAAGATCTCATAAATGCCCAAAATAGTTAGAGTATGGCAGCATAAACCACCTCAATAGGTTCCTGGGAGGGAGACACACCCCATCGTGGCTGCTGAATGTCGGACAAAGCTGTCATGCGCCCCATGTGCGGCGCATGTGGAACAGGGCAGGATGATAAAAGTGGCACGTGTGGCTCATGCGCTAGGTTTCTAGCCACCGAACTCGGTGGCGAGGCTCGTCGACGACCGACGCTCTTCTCTATGCCGACGGTGAGGTCCCACGTGACCTTGAGATGAGTGTTTCAGAAAACACACCCCCCTGCCTGCTGAACTGCACACCCCCTGCCTGTCGAAATTGGAATTTCTCCAAAAAAATTCCTCAATTCTAAGCTCTAGGCTCTAATACCATGTAGAAAGCAAGAAGGAAGAATTGGAGGAAAGAATTCCTTATGTTTTTTCATTGATCCATCACGTGTGTATATACAAAAGGGTTAGGTTGTACAATAGGTAAGCCAATCTAACCTTCCTAAATTGTTACAACTTTATAAGACAAGTTTCCTAACTAATTACAATCTATATGTAAAGTAGATATATGCTATAACAAGTTTATATGGAGGGTGGTAATGTAGGAGAAGAAACTTCATTGGATGAAGTGATTGATTGTTAACTTTGATAAAAAGAAACGGTACCAAGGACGAAATTTCTCTCTACACAGATTAACCTACAAAGAAATGGTATCGGAGCTGAAGGGGTTAATGACAAACAATGATAGACATTGGAAATGTGATAGATGATGATAGACCTTAGATCCTAGGTAAATTTGAGGAGGATGAATGGTTGATGCTATAGCAAGAGAAAGGGGGAGTTTTAGGGTAGAGCTGTGAAAAGCAATACATAAGAAGACAATTAGGGAAACCTTTTCCTAAAAACAAATTTTTTAATGGAAAAATGTAAGGAGGATTAACTTTGGCATGCTGATGGTGTGATAACCCAACACGAAGGGTGTGCTTTCTTTTCGGCCTCTATAGCCACTACTAAGGATGCTTGGGTTCTTGATGTTTCAGAGGAGGTTGTTGGCAATGGGCATGGAAACCCTTGTTTCTTAAGGCATTTTCATGATTGGAAAATAGAAAGTGGCAAATTTTTCCTAGAACAACTTAGCAAAGTGGCCATACTAAGGGAACAAGAGGATGGTCTAGAGAAGAGATGTGCTAAGGATGAGAAATCTATGTTAAATCTTTCTATCCCTTACACTCTATAGAGTTAAAATAAGGAATTCTTTTCTCTACAAAGGGTGTTTTTTTTTTTAAATAGGTAAACTGAGCAATATATTGATGACAAAAAAAAGAGTGAGAGCCAGAAAACCCAAGTATATACGAAGAATACAAGGAGGGACTAGCCTATATTAAAAAAAGTGTCAAAAAACACCTATCACCCGAATAGAGAAAAACTAAAGAATAAGCAAAAGAAACCTTGCTAAAGAACCCACCTCCACCTCCCAAGAAAATAACATGCTAACAAAAGAAGATTTTAGCCTAGTTATGGAGAAAAACAAATCGTCAAAAACTATATGGTTCCTCTCCTTCCAAATTGCCCAAAGAAGACAAATGGGCGGCACCACCCGCCAAAGCTTTCTTACCTTCTTTCCTATCGAAAAAAAATTCAAACCCATAAACAGTTCCTTGATCGAGTAGGGGTAAACCCAAGCTATGCCTGGGATGGAGAAGAGGCCCTCCCACAAACCCTTGATCGAAGAACAATGAAAAAGCAGATGATTAAGCTCCTCTTCAGCTTTACCGCACGAAGGATATTTGCTAGCCCATCTTTTTAAGGTTCTCCAATGTAAGCAATTTTCCCCACCATACTTCCCACGCAAAAAAGCACACCTTGGGAGGCACATAGTCGTTCCAAAGCACATTGATGTCCTACCATTGTCTCCTTCCAAAAGGGCCACATTAGCCACAAAGGGTGTTTGGTTCTCAAGCTCTCACAAAATTCGGATTTTTATATTGGAAGGCAATATAGGAAGGGGTCTTGCTAATGGGCCAGTTCAGAAGAAGATATTGATCCATAGCTAATTAGTGGCCTGACAAAAGATATGAGAAATCAGCCAACCATCTATTATAACTACATTGTCAAGAAGGTAGGAGTCTATGGCCCTTTCTATTCTTGTTTTTTATTGTTTTTTGGGCCTAGGAACTACCTAGGGTCAATGAGGTAGATTTTATTAAGGTGGAATAGGATATTTGGAAAAAAGAAGTGTAAGAAGGCTTGGAAAATTATCCTACTGTGTGTATATCATTTGGTAGGAGAGGAATGACAGAACTTTTAAAGGATTGGAGCATCAAGATCAATTGCTGGAGTAGTTTACGTTCTCTTCCTTGCGTCAAAAGGCACTGGGTAGTGGATTTTTGTCATTACTTGATTTCATTAACTGAATCTGATCCTCTAAGAGAGTTGTTGCTTTTGTCTTTTCTTTATACTTTGTATACTTCTATGCACCCTCTTTTTCTTGGAGAAATCAAAATTTTCTTTTCTATCAGAATAATAATAATAACTCAATAAATAAGACCAAAACATTTCTTCCATTGGCTTGCTAGCTGTGTAGTGATCCTCCATGGAATTCATTATGTTTTTTGATATCACTGTTTATAAAACACCTAAGGTGACAAGTGGTAAGGCAATTACAGAGAGCTAGGCTTAAGAATTTAGGGGTAGCACCAAATAGGAACAAGATAATACAGAAACATGGGATGAGAGAAAACCAAAGATAATAGGTCTACAAGTACAACATTCTGGCCTCAGGGTCCAAATTTAACCAGATCAATGACGATTGAAAAGCCATTGTTGAACAGACAGTCTCTAAAACCAAATGCAAAAAAGAGCACCAAAATGCTTAAATGTTACAGAGGACACACTTGATCTTAGTCTGAAAATAAAATTAATAGTATTAGAACATCATATTGCTGAGATGGAACAATGGTGAAGAGTCCAACAGACAAAAATACCAACATACCATAATTATGTTATTCTTAGAAATGTCAGCTTGTATAGCATACATTAAATTAGTAAAACCAATTCTATTCAATGTCACTATAACAATCACAAGATTGAACACTCACCAACCCTGACCATATGGCGGCAATGGAAATTCCCAATCCTTTCCACGTAGAACCGCACTCGTAAATCTAATTTGAAACAATATCAAAATCAAGCTGAAGTCAAACGGAGTAGAGAAATATGACCCGTTTTCAAAACAAAATGAAATTTGTTGTTCCCTTGGCAACCAATATACATATCAAAACCGAATTTTCGTTCTCCTTTTTCTTCGTCTATTTTCTCACTTTCCAAACAAGGAGATCATGTAAGACTAAAAACTTATCTTTCATATCTCCTCCATTTCTCAGCCACCAATTTTTTTTTTCTCTATTTTCCCTGTATCGTCTGCGGTTACAAAAGAGAAAACACAACCCTCAAAAAAAAATTCCCGTTTTTCCAAATTTTTTTCAATCAACCAAACGAAACATAGGACTCAAAATACTGTTTCTATCTTTTTCCTTCTTTCCACTTCCTGAGCAACCAAAGACACAAGACACTCCAAAAACTTTTTTCTCCTTTCCATTTTCAAGTTTTTTCATCAAGTAAAAGAATACAATGTATTTCGTCTACCTTTCTTTTCTACCATTTTCTCAGTAACCAAACGAGATATGATGCCATAACTAAGAGACACAAACACATACCTAAAATTCACTCTCTGCGACGAAGCAATCTCAATGGTCGATCTAACAAAGAAAACCCCAGAAGGCGGAAAAGTAATGACATTGTTAAGAGTGCGATTCTCAACACCTATAACCTGCAAAACATCACCCGCCCGTGTTCCGAAAACGGGCGCCTTTTCGATAATGAATAGCTGCTCCTTCTCTGTAGTCCAGAGCAACCGCCACGTGGCAGAGAGAGAATCACCGGTTGTGACCATATCCTGTCCCAGAACGGCCATGGCGTCGATGGCTTCCACTATTTCAGAACGCTTCTTAGGATCTCTAAGGGTTTTGAGGCCGCGTTCTTGATCGGAAATGAGGCTGAGGAGGTGGCGCTTGGCGGAGAGAGCTTCGGAGGTGGTGGCGGAGCAGGTGATTGTGGAGGAACGACGATAGTGGGATTGAAAGAAGTTGGGGTTTGTGTTTTGGGGATTGAAAGGAATGTGATGTGGGAGAAGAGCTATCGCCATTGAGGAATGCGGAGTGAAGAAGATGACGATCGTTTTGGAGGTTCAAATTTCCAGGTGGATATTTCCTGTGACGGAGCACGTGCATTGCACGTGTCCATTATACCGTATACGGTTGCTTATGTGCGTTATTTGAAGAAGTGGCATTTTATAATACGTTGAATTTTGCAAAATAAATGAATTTAATTTATATATATGGCCGTCTAGCTCAACTGTATACCAAAGGCGGGATATAGGGGAGAGAGGTCTCGGGTTAGAATCTCAGTAGAGATAGATACTATCCTATATTTCGAGGCATAATTTGTTAAAAAATAATAATATATCTATTATAAAAAACGATAATAAATAATAGATATTCAAAATTAAAATATAACTGAATTTATTTATTCAATTTATCATTATTAGGTTTAAAATCACAAATAAATTAAATTAAAAAACTTATTCTTGATAGTTTTCCTTATTCTACAATGAATTTAATTATAATCACTTTTTAAAAGAATAATTATAATCATATATATAATTAACTTAAAGCTACCTCAACTTCATTTTTCTATAAAAAATCATTCTTCATATTTAAATGAAGAATTCTTTAGCCCTGAACCCAAATCCATGGTTAAAAAATCCAAATAAAATAAGTCGAAACCTATTTGAGTAAACCCATGTACAAGGCAAAGGGATATTTCCTAAAATTTAAACTTTTTTGAAAATTTACGAAATAAGGATAATGAGAAAGTCAAGAACATGATAAGAGGATATGAACAATGTGAAACCCCGAGAAAATCTAATTTATAGAAAAAGAAAAATGATACCTCGATCAAATCCGTAATTTTTCAGATCCTGACTTATCGAAACGTATCGCCACATCGGATCGCGTCTCACCAATTTAACACCACGACCCCCGAGATACTTGAAATTGTGACGCTTCTCGAGGAAACGGTAGCGACGACTCACACATTTTCAGCGCTCACAAACAGGTCACGATCGTGCGCACGTCAACTCGAAACAAGTCACGTGTACCCACACGGACATGACACTCCCAATCGTGCGTAAAATTCAAAGTGGGATTGCAGACAAGAACTAACAAATGAGCCAATGATTTACTGACAAGTCAGTCAATGACAAAAGTTGGGAATAAATGAAAAAAGAACACTTCTCTCATTTCTACTGAAACGGCAATGCGAGTGAAATCAAATTCTGGGCAGGAGTTTCAACTTCTCTCGATTTCCCCAAATCCATCTGATTTCATCGACCAGGTTAAACAAAGCTGTTTCACGCTAGCGTTATGCGCACCGGCTTGCTGGATTTTCAACAACTCTGGGAGGAGGCCTTCTCCTACTCCTGCTATTTTCGATTTTAAGAACCTCAGAATGGCTCAAAGGACATGCAGTCGCTGAGGACTGTTGACTGGGCCCCCCGAACCCGGACTCAAACGCCCAAATTCTAGACTATTTCAGCCCGACGCATTTCACAGACCGTTATTAATATCCATATGTGTCAGATGTGTGTTAATCATGGTTTTTATTGGCAGCCTGAACGGCCATGGATTCTCTGCTCCACAAAGTGGAACTCGTATGCTTCGGGCAGAGGGTCGCCACAAACAAACCCATCGTGTTGCTAGTGGGACCTGCTAAAAACACCCGCTTGCTTGATCGACAAAAATGTCAATATGTTATTTGCATAATATTGCTTAAAAATGAATGGCTCGAGATACGGTGGAAATGAATTGTTAACGATATAATTAAATGTGTTAATATGATGTTGAATTATATAAAAATATAATCAGGCAGCCATTGAATCGATTCTGTTATTGGGGCCACGCAGCTAATTTTTGGTGTTATTGTTGTGAATTAAATAACATGATGTTGTGAGTTAAATTTTGTTATTAATATATGCATAATTGATATATCAGTAATGTTGTATGAAATTAAGATATCGCATTTCATATTTAATTTAAGCAACCTAGATAAATAGGTGTGAGCTATACTTACTAATGAAAAGAAAATTTAAAATGGTTGTGAAAGGAATTTCAAGGAAGATTTTCTCCAAGAACTATGCCTTGAGAGTTGTCCAATACCATCTCAGCACTATGGATCGTTGGAGGATTACCTAAAGAATTCACACTTCGAGGGTTGTCCAATAGATTTTATCGAAAAACGGTGAAAGATACAGAACAAAATCTTTTTGTTTTGAAAACAAAGGTTTTCCGACATTCGCTTGTGACGCTATGAGTCACGAGGGCTCAATATGAAGGAAATACATTCTCAACCATATACGTAGACATTTGGCAGATCATGTATTCGCTTAAATGCCTCGCTATTGAATCATCGCACGCGCGACTTTTCAAAGTGAGTGCAACCACGTAGATGATCCAATCATCGGGCATTGCTCATCGTTTTCGTCGAGAAAAATTATTTTCAGATACAAAGAGGTACCGGAAATACTACTTCATTGATCCTCTTTTGAGAAGAAAGTTGGATTGTGGCTTTGACATGTATTTTGTAAAACATGTATTAGAATCCTAAATTTTAATATATGTTTTGTATTAGAGTGATGTGTAATTCTTGAAACTATTGTAATAGTTGGATGTATTTTGATGTGTAGGCCAATGTGGTCATTTTTACTCGTGTATGGTCTCATGATATGAGACATAAGTATTCCGCGGTTGACGGGTTGTCAACGGGACCCCCGGGAATCGGGGCGTCACAAACAATTATTAAGGTGATGCAGAAAACTTGAGAAACAAGTTTTCTTAATGGAGACGTGGGAAGTTAGTTGAAGAGGTGGGGAAGAGTGAAGAAAAAACGGGATTTAAAACAATTATTCAAAGACTCTTATAAAAGGAGGAGAACTCTCATAAGGGAAATAAATGATCATCCAATCCACAAAATCATCAATCAATCAACTCAATAAGCAGTAATAACAAACTATTTCAACATTTCTTAACTTTCGTCAATTCCAACATTCTATTTTCAAATTCTAGTAAAGTTTATTTCAATTCTTGAGCAATGTATCATTTCACTCATTCCTAGTACTGTAATTTAACATTTTATTAAGCTTTTATTCTTGCAATGTTTACATTTTTATGACATTATCTACTTAGATTTTGAGGAACTGTCAAGGGAACCAAGGAACCTGTTTTGTCTTATTAAGAAGTTTGATTTATAAGCACAGTCTTAGTTTAAAACACTTTAATTTCTTGATACATTCGTAACCGCATGCTTTTATTTTATATGTTAGACTGAAAATCACAAAATCACCAAAACAAATAGTAAATAGGATAAAATGTCAGTTTATCAATATAAGATTAAACATAAGTTTATATATTTTAGAAATAAATAAAATATATATAATTTAATTTAATATTTTATTCTTCTTTTTTTGTATATATTTACTTTGCATTACATTGTTTTACCATCCCATTTTTATAAGGGCTTAGCTTGGGACCTCTTGGTCATCCATCCTCCTTTTTACCACTTGAGTCTAGCCTCAATGACAAATTTGATATTTTTCCTAAATATTTTTTAAAAAAATTATTATATAAGGCAACATGTATTATAGATATTATAAAAATGTTAAATCATCTTGGAATTCTTCTAAACTTAACTCGAACCCAATCTCTAGCCACCCATTCCCTAATTTTCGCTCATGGTGTTCTCTTTTAGCCCATTTTTTTCAAGTAGGAATGGATGATTTTTTTTTGCCATATTTGGCCTGAAATCATCCTACATCTTTTTCTTTTCATTTCTTGCTTAAAAAAATGGTTATTCCACAAAGATTTATATCTTATCTTGTTTTTCTTGTTGTTTGTTGTTGTTTTATTACGATATTTGGTTTGTTGTCGACTTGTTATAGCATGATGCTTTTTGTCATCTTGTTACGACGTTTTATTTGTGAATGAGTGATTCAAATAAGCAAAGCATATACAATCAATCGAAGATAAGATATCATATTATGGTCGTTAATATGTTGAAGAATTGAAGTCGTACATATTCGAGTCACTATATTATCAAATTTGTAGATTTTATATCGATTTTTTATGCTATTAACGTGGATATTGTTTTATCCTTTATGATTTTTAGAAATTTGTATTTTGGATTTATCGATCTATTACAAGTTTGAATTAATAAAATTATTTTTTCTTTAAAATAAAAAAAAACTTGAACCCAATCTAAATATTGAAAATGATTGCGCAAACCTCAAATGGGGTTGAGTTTGAATTATGGTAATCTGATTAAACTTACACCATAATAAAATTTCTTATATTCAACTTAAAAATAAGTAGGTTTTTTCAATGTTATTAATAAAATAATTCCCTTCAAATGAGGTTTATGTCTATTGAAACAAAAAAGATAACCATAAATTACGGATCTAGGCCTCAACATGTAACAAATCAATGTGATAAAACTAAATAAAAAATATAGAAACATGACAATGTACATAGCGACATCAAAAGGTTAAAAATAAATCTTGACATCCCGTAGGTATATAATGCCAAAAAAAAAAAAACAACCATCACCCATATTGACATCTTGTTAATTTGTTTTCATTTACATTCAATTCATTTCCATCCCAATCTCTATTTATCTCATTAATGTAAACAATAAATAATTTAAAAGCTCCAAGTAATTTCATTTATATATAATTTTCCTTTTCTTATATCTATTAATTTTGTATTTTAGTATGTAGTAATATGTTCTTAAAATTAAGGATTCAAACCTACATCTCTCATCACTCCTTCCCAACCCTTTACCACTTGCCTCAAGAACTAAAAATCATTTTCTTAGATATATTATTTTGTTTTCTTTTTACTCTCAAGAAACCAAACACAACTTAATAGTTTCCTTATTCCATAGCTAATTTAATTACAATGATATATAACCCAATTACAACTCTAGTAGCAAGGGAACTTTAATCAAACTCCATAGCTAATCAATCTCATTTTTTTAAGTTCAGGTTATTAAAATTAAATTCAAGTTGATAGGGCTAAATTCAGGTTGGTTGGATGTATAATAAAGTTCTTCTACAATATTTAAAAAAAAAATTTATCATATTTAGATGAAAACTTTTAACTAATAAAAAGGACAAAATTTCAATATATGAAAAAAAAAGTAGTCACAAATTTACATATTTCTTAAAAGAAATGAAGAAAAATGAGTAGAATGGGCATTCGAAAACCAGGATAGGATGCAATCCTTGTAAGAATAGGGTAATATAACTAATATACAAAATTGAATTGGAAAAAAAAAAAAAGTATATAATACAATATAATATAATATTTTTATTACAAAAAAAAATACTACAGATAACATGCATGAGTTGTTGGAACCTCTACTTCAGTACAGCCTTAATATAGAAAATGATTATCATACTTGTTTAGGTTGAATCAAGAGACAAGACAAAAGATAACAATAACATAAAATCTTAACATCAAAACCCTAAAAACCAAACATAAGAACCCTAAATATATCTGCCAAAAAAAAAAAAAAACTACAATCCACCATATCTGATACCATGTTTGTTATCATTTATATCCAAATCATTTCCATCATAATTCCTGTTCATCTGGGAAGCATTCGGCGGCATCATCTGATTCGGGATATATGGTAGCATCGGCGGCACCATGGACGGCGGCGCGTAGTAGCACGACCCCGAGGACGACGCTCCATGATTGTTGTACACAATATTCTCCAACATTCCTGATGTGGGATCGTAGTAAAACGGGTGTTGCAGAGGCGGCGCGTACTGAGTGTTGCAGCCGGACGGGCCGCTGCCGAACTGAGAACTACCGGCGCCGTCGTTCGTGGTCATCGTCATCATCCTACCCATCTTTGGATTCATCAATGGAGTCATCATAGGATTTGGTAGTAACGGAGTCGAAGAATCAATGGCGGTCAGGTAAGGCACATGCAGGCCTTGCGACGCCGACATGGCGGTGGTCTGAAAGTTAGGGTTTACCATCGCCGGACCTTCGAAGATCGCCTGATTCATCTTCAGAAACTCAACCCTAGATTGAACAAGTTCAAGCTTTTCCCGCCATTTTTTCATGAGATCCCGGAGTTGATCGGCGGAGAGATCGTTGAGGCGGTCGTCAAATGTGGGGAATTTTGAATTGTCTCCTCCATGATGGCCGAGTTTTTGAGGATTTTTCTGATTTTCTTGCCCGTTCTTCAAAGAATCCCGATAAATCTTGGCGCCCTTCTTTCCTCTTGCAGTGTTCTCCTTTTGTATCTGCTGATAATGGATTTTTCACCTCTCGTCCGGATTCGATGGCCAGAAAACGGCTCCGTCGACCGCCATCGGACGACGAACTGTAAATGATGACGCATGCATCGACTCCAGAGAGTTTAGATCTCATAAGTTTTCTCTTCAACTCTGCTGTTCTTTCTGGAAGGTTATTTTTCGAGACTTTTCTTTAGGAATCAGCTCCAATGGCAACCTCGACCGACCCATCTTGTTTCTGTCAACCAACAACAACAACTTATTCTAGTGGATTATTAAAAAGTATGTAAAATAGGTTTGCTTATTTGGTTATTAGGTGTTTGAAAAACTGTTTTTTGTTGTAAAAAACAAAGGAGAACTATGGAAACACATTTTCCCATTGTTTTTTTTTTTGTTCTGAAAAGTGCGAATAACAAAAAAAACATTAAATTTAGATAACAAAAATAATTTTCAAATAACATGTATTCTATGTTTTTGTTATCAAAAACACTTTTTAAAAATAGAAACCAAGCATGGCCTGTACAATTTCTCAACACAAAACCAAACATGCCCACAATTTCTAAACACAAGGTTTTCCTTTTCTCTGTTTCAGGAAACGAATTTACTAAAAGCCCTTGAATATGTTATTTCTTGAAAACTTCGTTCAAACAAAAAAAGAATTAACCGATACCGGAATTATAAGGAAAAAAAGAAGAGAGGAATTAAGAAGGGAGAGAGAAGCACCTTGGGCTTTAATGGATAATTTCTGTAAAAAAAAAAAATGCTATATGAGAACTCTCTCGAAAGTAGCTTAGTCTTTAATGGAGAATTTGTGTAAATTGCTAAAAAGAAAATATTGAGAATATTATTATAGGGAAGGAAAATCAAATCTAATATGAATATTATTATATAAAATATTGAGAATATTATTATATGGAAGGAAAATCAAATCCAATATTCACTCTCCATACTTTACAAAAATATTACCACCCCCACCCCCTTAATTCAAGGTTGCCTTTTTCCGTTCTGTTTGATTTTCACCGTGCCACATCATCTCATAATATCAAATCCATTCATTCATTGATTTTCAAAAACAAACTTAACGTCCAAAGAGTTCCGAAAATTTCTGTAAGCCGAAAGAAAAACATATATGAGAGGAAAAAAAAAAATAGAAAGCCAAATTATTTCATTTATTATTTTTTATTTTAATACCAAATTTACTAACTCATTAGTTAATATTAAATAATTTTAAAATGTAAGTTTATAAATAACTTTGATTTTCTTTGAAAAAAATTCATTATAAGAGAAAATCATTTGGTGAATATATTTTTTTGTTTATGGTCGGTTGTTCTTGCAAGGAACCAAACATGACTTAAGGGTCAAAAGACTCAAAACCCATATGCATGAAGGGATCAATTTTCTTCTAGTTCTCCTTTTTGTTACTCTACTTCCTATCTTGTTTTCATGATTTCCAAGTTTAGTGATAACTTAGAGCATGTTTGGTTTATGTTTTTTAAGAGAATAGTTGTTGAAAACCCAAAGAACACAATTTTGGTGTTCAATAAAAACTGTTTTTATTATTTGAATTTAGTGTTTTTTATTTATTTTATGTTTTTTTAAAACAAAACAAAAAATTGAGAACCAACATGTTTTTCTTATTTTCCTTGTTCACCCTATTTTTTAGAACATGGTACGCTTTTAAAAATGCTAACTAAACACGCACTTATATTTTTTTGGCAACATCACATGAAAAATTAACTATATTATGATATTGTGTTTATATATAGGAATGAATTAATTGTGATAAAATTTTGGTCATGATTTTAGAATTGGGACATTGATCATGGGATCCTACGAAATCTCCAAACCTTATTGAACTTTCTATCCCATAGGATCCCATGATTTTAGAGCTGAGACAATATCTTTTTATCTGCAAAAAGATAATTACTTACCTTTAATTTCCTTTTTGAGAATCTTAGAATAAGTATATGTTATTGGCTTTAATTGGAAGTATTAGATTTTAGAAATAAATTTAGAATAATTATAAATATAAAATAATTCTATAAAATTAGTAATGAGATACGCAAATTCAAGAATAAAATATATTGTTTCATATATAAAATAACGATGATATGCATAATAATATTTGATTAAATAATTTTCTATATATTAAATTCTTCAATAATAAAAAACCAAAAATATTTTGAAATTTTCTATTAAGAAAACCATTAATTTTTAAATTTCTCCACAAAAATATTCTAAGATCCATATAGAATATTTCTCAAAAATATTTTACAAACATGGAATATTTAATTTTACTTTGATCAATCTATTATTTTTTAAATTATTGATTTTATATATTCTCTTTTAGTAATTTAAAATAAACATAATAATAATTTTTTATAAGAATGATAATAATAATAATAAATTATTTATCATAATAATTTAATCATTTTAATTTTTGTAACAAGGCACAGTGAGCATATTATTATTTATTATACAAATATTTTTCATTTTATCATAATAATAAGTTTTATATTTGTACATACTTAAATTCCAATTTCGTGGAAAGTAAGAAAATAAGAATTTCTGGCCAAAAATCCTAATTTATTCTCAGATCCTGATGATCTAAACGGATTTTACCGCTGAATCGCCCTACCTAAATCTGGGCCAAGATCGTCGACTGCACTCCCGGCAGGCGCTCTAGCTTGGCATCGCTTGCCGGCGATCGCGGTCGCATCAGAAAAACGATTGACGAAGAAAGTCACATATAACACGTACTCATGTGCCATAAGTGGCATGAGAGAGAAACGATTTAAAACCCGGACCGCCGGCATAATGAAGCCACAAATCAGAAAGAAGGACATAATGGTCGTTTAAAGTTGATTTAATGATAATGAGACAAAACACTCATTATGCTCTTCTGAATGGAGAAAAGGAAGCCAAACGTGAAAAGAGAGGAGGAAGATGCGAGAACTGAAAATGGTGGTTTTGCAGAGTGAGAGTGCAGCCTGCCTGCGTTTCTGAGGCGATCGGTAGTCGGGAATTCTTCGGGACAAGAAGGCGCCTGCGCGGAGGAGACTGCGCGTGGGCTACGATTTTTAAGAGTTCGTGATGACTCAGGTAAGGGGATTTTCTCCCTCTTGGGTTTGTCTCTGTTAGGAAATCTTTGTTAATATTTGAGTTGAATGAGGCGTGAGGCCGTTTGATCTGAGCCGATTGTTATAATTTTGGAAACCCCAGATGGTGCGACCGTGACATCACGGCCTAAATTGGGTGGATTAATTGTGCATTTATGTGTTAATGCATGCTTTGATGTGTATAGGTAAAATAGCCGTGAAACGAGGTTCTAAAATGAGCCGATGATTTGATGAGTGGACGAACTGATGAAGCCCGAGGTTTACTGTTCATATGAATAGTGACACGAAACTAATTTTGTGTGAAAATGTGTTCAGTCGAGTAATTCAAGTTGAATCGCTCGTGTTTGATCCTTAGCCCATGTGAGCTAATTTTGATGTATGAAAATGTGAAATTACATAGCATGTTTGTGTGATTTAAGTATGTGAATATATGCATGATTATATGTTCGTATGTTATTGGGCGAAATGGAGATTGGCATCATCGTTAACGTATCTTATTTTGGGAGCACCACAGGGCGATAGGAGTGAGTGCATGAGGTGATTCTTGAGAGAATGGTTTCGGAGGGTTGTCTAAAAATAATAATGATCGGAGGGTGGTCCATATAAAAAAATGTCAATCGTCGGAGTCGGCCCAATTGATATATATATCGGAGGGTTGTCCACAAATAAAAACTAAGGTTCTCATATGTGGCTTAGGCAGGTGTGAGAAGTCGAGGAAGGGGCTGAGGATATGAGATGATCGGTTGAGCGGTCAAGTAGGATCGTCATTTCTTGAATGTGTGTTTGTTGGTATTGCATATGCACTTAGGTGGAAGTAGCCCACTTAGGGTGATTTCACTCACGGCGTCATTTCGCCACAATCGAGAATCTTGATTCTGAAATGCGAGGCGATCTTGAGGAGAGACGGTTCATCATAGAAGACCATTTAGAAGAAAGTAGGAATGTGGCTTTGATGGTTTTGCGTATATTAGAATGTTTTTCGTTTAATATATGTATTATATAAAATGATCATTAACTCTTGTAACTATGATATATAATTCGGGATGTTTTATGAGTATTGGTTATGAGCCCAGTGGCCAAAGTCTTACTCATGTGATGGATTGTATTGGATAGTTGGGATATATGTTTATTAGTATAATGCGGGGGCCCCGAGGTCGTTTTTACTCGGTATAATTGTATATGAGACCTGTGTGGTCATTGTATATTAATGACAGGTTATATACATTGTTGTATTTGGGTAGAGTTACGTCTGAAAGAGGCTACGCCGATTTCATCAGAGATGTCGGGTGCTTCAGAGCATTCGAGAATGTTCCACGAGGTTAATGAGTGAGTGAAAAGGACCCCCGGGATCGGGGTGTCACATATATCATCACCACACAAACATGTATTAACTTAAATTATTTTTCTTAATATATTTCAGATGTTGATTTTAAGCATATAAAAACAAACACATTAATATTTAATATAAATGCAATATTAAAAATAACAACTTAATACTTAATATTAATAAATTTTATTCAATATTAAATAATAATAAAACCTTAGTGAAAATACTAAGCATGAAACATCAAGCTCACTTTATAAAATAAACTAAATGGTATAGTTTCAGAAAATATTCAAATTTTATAAGATACTTCATATAGTTTTAAGCGCCTATAAAATTAAGAACACCAAGCATCATACGTGTTTGTTTTCATGATTTTCGCTTGGTGACTTGTTTTCTTAGCAAGCAAACAAGAGATAGAATTAATTATATTGTGACATTCTGTGTTGATTTAAAATAAATTAATGATCATGTAATGTTGGTAATGATTTTAAAGTTTAAGACATTGATCATGTCATCCATAAAATCTCCAAATATTGTTAAACTTTCTATTATAGAAACTTATATTTTAGCTGCAAAAAGATTATTATTTACCTTTAACTTGTAAATCCCGTGTTCGTTTAAAAGACCAGAAACTCAAAACGTAAAGGAAGCAAACCTGCAATGCAGACAAATTATTAAGAAGCATATCCGAGCCCAACGATAATGTTGTGTCCTTAAGACGAATTTGGCCCCTCAACTTGTACCGAGGATAATGGACAATCGTCTCCCAGGATAGAACGGATCTCGTTCCTCCGAAGTGGTACGGATCGGAGGACCCCGACGAACTCAACTTGCAGAATAATCGCACAAAATGAAATGATATGAAAAGAAGTGAGGAAAAAATTTGTTATCTTAAAATGGAAAAACCGGGAGTATAAATAGCCTAGGAAGTGTCTCTACGAATGCATGTCTGGCTCAAAAGGTATGAACCAGGACACAACTTTTCATTCATTCGATTCCTCAACAATCCCCACATGACTCCGAAAAAGTTCGGAGCACAAACTCGTATGCATGAGATGCAATGCGCGATTATTCCAATGAAAACGCTTGCATCGTGATAAGTAGTCTCGAGACTTTGAACTTCCTTGCTGAAGCCCATCTGGGACTTACTCTAATAATCAAGACTTGATGTCTTTGGAACCGCCGACCTTCGTAAGCTCAGATACACAGAAATCACACAACTATTTCTAACAAAATCAGTTCTCATTGTCATGGTTCGCTTGCCATGAACACTGCCGGTCTCATGAGTGTTTTAGAGAATCTCTACTTTCTTGCACTCTCACGTGCTTGCCCTCACTTCACACTCACATAGTGATTTATGAACATATAGTTTCATAATCATTAAGCTCTCGCTTAACCTTCATATTATCATCGTTTCCTTATCCGAGAAACGGGTAAAACAAATTAGACAAGACTCTACACCGCCTTCATAACTTAGTTGTCCCTTTGAACCTAGATCCCTGGATCTCCAAATAACTAGGTAGGGAAACACATGATGACTTGTTTAGAGGCCTTAAACCCATTCCCCTTGATGTTTCACCGTCTCTTAGTTAGGCCTTTCATTAATTTGATCCCGCAATATTATCTTTCGACTTCACATAGTCAATGGTGATAATTCCACTAGAAAGAAGTTGTCTTATCAGGTCATGTCTTCGACGTGCAGGTTTAGACTTACCATTATACATGACATTCCTGCCCTTCCTTTGCCGCTTGACTATCAAGCAATGTATACATACAACGTAATCGGTTTGTGCCAATTAGAATATCTTCCAAAAATTTTGAAGCCACTCATCTTCTTCACCGCTTTATCCAAAGTAATAAATTCTGATTCCATAGTGGATCTAGCAATACAAGTTTGTTTGATGATTTCCTAAGACATCGCCCCACTCAAGTGTGAATACATATCCACTTGTTGATTTTGTGTCTTTAGTGCCTATATCCAATTTGCATCACAAGATCCCTCTAAGTAATCGCCTGACATACCTGTAATGCAGCATAATCTCGAGTATGCTTTAAGTAGCCCAATAAACGAGCCATAGCTTCCCAATGATTTTCATTTGGACTATTAATCAGAATCGACTTAGCTCATAACCGCACAAGCTATGTCCGGCCTTAGTACGCTTCATGAGACATTAAATCGCTCTTAGTATACTAGCATACTCATTTTGAGCTTTGTTTTTACCAGTATTCTTAGAAAGATGTAAATTCACATCTATCGGAGTCTTTACTGGTACAATATCTAGATTCTTGCATTTTCCAAGAATCGTTTTAATATAGTGGGATTGTGATAGAGCTAACTTCCGTGTGTCTTATGGATTTTAACCCAAAATAACATCACTACTCCCATATCTTTCATTTCTAAATTTACTTGCAAGCAAGCATTTGATTTTCTTACAAGCCTCACCATCACCGTCGTTATAAGTATATCGCCTAAGATATAGACAGCAAATGGCTTAAACAATTATGAGTTTGCTTTTAATATATACATTTATCGCACTCATTGATCTTCAAACCATTCGACAACATGACTTCGCCGAATTTAGCATGCCATCGCTTTTGGTGCTTGTTTCAATCCATACAGTGACTCGATAAGCCGACATACTTTCGCTTTCTCGTCTCCGAATAAATGAACCTTTCTAAGCACCCAAATATATTTCTTCTTCCATCTCCGCTTAAGAAGGGCCGCCACATCCATTTGATGGATTTCTAAGCTTATACACTCACAAGGCGCAATTAGCATCCTTATAGATGTAATTCTAGTAATGTGTGAATAAGTGTCAAAATAATCAAGACCTTCTCGCGTTTCTCAGATCCTTTTTACCACAAGCCTAGCCTTGTATTTATCAATAGCACCATCCGCTTTCATTTTCCTCTTGAAGATCCACATTGTAGTGGTTTATTACTGTGGAGGAAGGTCAAACTACCCCATGTATGATTTGACAAGATGGATTCAACTTCACTATTGATAGCTTCTTTCCAGAACGGGGCTTCTGGCGAAGTCACAGCTTCCTTGAATGTTCGAGGTTCATTCTCCAACAGATACGTTAAGAAATCAGGTCCAAAAGACGTGGAAGTCCTTTGTCTTTTACTACGTCTAGGTTCATCCTCCATTGGATCACTTCTAGATATAGTATCTCGAGACCTCTTATTATTATCAATAGACTCATATACTATGTTATACGGAAATATATTTTCAAAGAACGAAGCGTCCCTTGATTCAATGATCGTATTGACATGTATATCTGGGATCTCTGACTTGAGAACAAGAAAACGATATGCATTGCTATTCTGAGCATATCCGATGAAAACACAGTCAATAGTCTTTGGTCCTACCTTAACTTTTAGGCTTAGGAACTCGCACCTTTAGCCAAACACCCCTACACTTTGAGATAATCTGCTAGTATTCCCGCCTTTCCATTTCTCATAGGAGTTTGTTGTGTCTTTTGTAAGTACTCTATTTTAAAATAAAATTTGCTGCTAAAAACAGTTTCACAAATTTGTGGTAAACCAGAACTATTTAACAATGCATCTAATAAGCTTCCTTTAAAGACCTGTTTTTCTCCGCCTACCCATTAGATTTGTGGGGTATAAGAGCAGCCATTTGGTGAACGATACTAAACTTGGTGCTAAATTTCTCAAATGGAAATTCATATTCACCTCCTCCGTCACTCCTTACGATTTTAATTCTTCTTGTTCAATCGAGTTTCCAACTCGGCCTTATAAGACGTAGTTATCTATACTTCATCTTTGCTACTAAAGAAGTGTCATAACAATACCGCGAAAGCAATCATCTATAGCAATAAAATACTTATTACCACCTCTTGACGGTATTGATTTCATATCGCATATATCTGTGTGTATTAAATCTAAAGGCTCTGAAACTCTATTATCGACAGAGTAGAAAGGGGGTTTAGAAAATTTAGATTCAACACACACTTGGCATTTCACTCGGGATACCAAATCCGCAACAAATTCCATATTCATTAATTTCTTTATTGACTTATAGTTAACGTGGTCCTAGTCTAGGCATGCCAAATGTTCAAGCATTCCAAGACATACTATAATGAATTTTATTCAAATCATCCTCAAGCTACAACAACATTACATTTACCTTTGAACAAAACCATCACTTAGATAACCCTTTCCTACATTAAGACCTCATTTTGAGAGTACAAACTGTCGATACAAAAACCAACTTGAAGCCTATCATTCTTGCTAAGGAGAGAGCTCGACACTAAATTCTTATAACATCCGCACATGCGTAACACAATTAGTGTCACAAATTTCTTCCAGATGTCATCTTTAGAGCAATCTGACACCTTCCAACCTTGGGAGGTTGATGAATTACTCCATATAAAGTTTTTCATCACCCCCACCTGCCAGTAGATCTTTAAAACATCCATCCTGCTTACCGTATGTGACGAGTTGCTTCCAGTATCAATCCACCACTTTGGGGTTTCCCACCATATTACACTGATATCATAGCAGCTCGATTGATAATTATCAACACTCATTGGAGATCTTTCAACCATATCGGGCCCGTCTCCTCGTCGTTGCTCGCATTTTGGCTCGATGTCCAGACTTGCCACAGTTGAAGCACTTGCCAACGAACTTCTTCAGGCCTTGGTTGAATCCCTCTCTAGACTTGCTAGCATTTTCCTTTTTTCATTGGGTTTCGATCCTCTTCAACAACATCAAGCCAAACTTCTAAATTCTTTCCAAATTTCTTCTCAGATAGCCTGTTGTCTTCCTCAATCCTCAACCGAACAATCAAGTCTTCAAGTGATAACTCCTTTCTCTTGTGTTTGAGATAATTTTTGAAATCCAGATTAAGGGCGCTTTTTCAATGAACGCGTACCCACTCTGAAATGTCTCACTTAGTCATTCCTTCAAAGATGAATATCATGCACAACCACTTGAAGTTTTGAACCGACTTTAAGACGGTCTTGAATCAACCATCTCAAGTCCTTAAATTTACCGACAATGAATTTCTTCCATCCGCATCTTCGGGTTTTGTACTTTGTCCGTGACTATCCCATGTTCTTATCAAGCCAACGGACTATAGACGTTATAGAGAGTATTTGCACCGCTGAGGACATAGCTGTGACACAGAAGTCAGTGATTCCATGCATCCACAAGAGCCAACTTTTCTTTATCTCGTCTTCTCCAACGTCCAATTTTGACCATCCTCATTGAGGAATCTTGCCAAGTCTAAGGTTGTGAGATAAAACAACATCTTTTGTTGCCATCTCTTGAAATTCCAGACCATTGAACCTTTCCGGCTTCTCTCCGTGATTCTAGAATAGAGCAACTGAAATGAAGGCAAAGCCATTTCAGAATAAATATTTTAATGTAAAATCAACAGCAGAAATGAAAAAATATTTGAATACGTAAACAAATATTTAATACAACAAACGGGAAGCAGACACTTACAAATATTTTAATGGAATGCAATGATTAAAACCAAACTCCAGTAGACATATATTTTAAACAAAGCAACACATATATATTAAACAATGAATATATATTAAACCAGAACGATATTAATTCCATTTTACTCCATTCTTAACAAACCAGAATTTGTTGAATGTGATCTTAATATATATATCATCGTTAACGGTCTTTCAAACGGTTGCAGTACACTTACAAATATATTAAACAAATATATTTTAATGAAAAACTGCAGTACAGGAATAACAAACAGACACGTTAATGATGATAAACCGATTACTGTCTTAGTGCAGTGCAGAAAAAAAAAATTTATAAATTTAAATATAAACCGATTACTGTCTATAAACCGATTACTGTCTTAGTGCAGTGCAGAAAAAAATAATATAACTATAACAAACCGATTACTGTCTGAAAATAATTTGAGTCAAATTTCGTCTTAGTACTGTGGTCTTACTGCAGTACGAAAAAAATATATATAACCAATATTTTTTTTTTTGACGGAAACGATCAGATGCTCCGTCAGCACACAAATGGGGAAAGGGATTTTGTGCGTCTGTTCCAGAAACGAAAGAAAAAAAAATTGTAACGAATCCACAAAAACGAACAGGAAAAAAAAAAAAAAAAACTATCGTTTTACTACAGTATAAAAAAAATGAAGCAGTACATGAACGAAAATTTCGTGCCTACTGAATACTAAATTCGGCTTAAGAATGTAAATCCCGTGTTCGTTTAAAAGACCAGAAACTCAAAACGTAAAGGAAGCAAACCTGCAATGCAGACAAATTATTAAGAAGCATATCCGAGCCCAACGATAATCGTTGATATTCCAAGACGACTTTACTAACTTCACTGGCGATAACTGACAATCGCCTCCCAGATAGAACGGATCTCGCTCCTCCGGCGCAGATTTGATCGAGTGCACCCGACGAACTCAACTTGCAGAATAATCGCACAAAATGAAATGATATGAAAAGAAGTGAGGAAAAAATTTGTTATCTTAAAATGGAAAAACCGGGAGTATAAATAAATTTCGCGGCTGCCTCTACGAACGTATTACGCCGGTTCGAAAAAAGTGAACTGAGGGACACAACTTTTCATTCATTTGATTCCCAACATAACTTCCCTTTTAAGAATGCTAGAATAAAGGTTTTATAACTCAAATGTGATCACATGTAACATTTAGTTTGAATTACAAAATATAACAGAAAGTATAATTTGAATTATTTTAGTAGATGAAAATATTGAATAAGAATAAGGAATAAATATTTAAGATTATAAGGAGAAAAAATAAAATAAAATTAGAGTTAAATTTAATTACTTATTATTTTAGCTTAATACTGCAAATTATTTTGAAACTCTATTAGTTAATATTAGTAATTTAAAATTTTGTAAGTTTCCAAATAACTTTGATTTTCTTTGAAAAAATTCATTATAAGATAAAATCATTTCCTGAATATTTTTTTCGTTTATTGTCCATTTGTTCTTGCCGAGAACCAAACATGACCTAAGGGTTAAAAGACTCAAAACCCATTTGCATGAAGGGATCAATTTTCTTTGAGTTCTCATTTTTGTTACTCCCTCTATCTTGTTTTCATGATTTCCAAGTTGAGTGATGACTTTGGGCTTGTTTGGTTTATGTTTTTTAAGAGAATAGTTTTTGAAAACACAAATAAAACAATTTTTTAAGAGAATAGTTTTTAAGAGAATTTAGTGTTTTATTCATTTTCTGTGTTTCATAGAACAAAAAATTGAGAATCAAACGTGTTCTCCTATTTTCCTTATTATTGAGAACGTAATTTTTTTTTTTTAAATAAGAATCAAACATGCCATTATTTTCTTGGCAACATCACAGGAAATATTAGTTATATATGACCACGTTTTAAAACTCCATCACGACGAATCGTGGAAAAGTTACTCACCATGGTTCACGATTCACTGGGTTGAACCGACTACGAACCGTGGCTGAACCGGTGACATCATAAATACCAATATATTATTAAAAATAAAAATAATTATAAATAGATTTAACTGGTTTAATTTGCTAAACTACATTTGACTCGCTTAAAACCTACGGGTTCAATCGGGTCGATAATTGGTTCAAAGAAAAACGATTTTAACCTTTGAACATGATTGGTTTTGATACCGATTCACGATCCAACCAGTCGGACCGACTAGTTCGATTTTTAAAACATTAATTATGACATTGTGTTTACAGTAATAAATTAATTGTGCTAAAATTTTGGTAATGATTTTAGAGTTGGAACATTGATCATGGGATCCCATGAAATCTCCAAACCTTATTGAACTTTCTATCCCATAGGATCCCATGATTTTAGGGTCAATACATCTTTTATTTGTAAAAAGATAATTATTTACCTGTAATTTCCTTTTTGAGAATGGTAGAATAAAGGTTTTATCATTGAAATCAGGCAAACGAAAGATGTGATATTTAACTAGGAATTCAATATTTAATATTGTTTGACTGTTTCATTTATATTGAAGATGTGAGGATTGTTAAATTATATATGTTATTGGCTTTAATTGGAAGTATTCGATTTTAGAAATAAATTTAGAATAATTATAAATATAAAATAATTCTATAAAATTAGTATTAGATACGCAAATTCTAAGAATAAAATTTATTGTTTTCTTATATAACATAATGATGATATACATAATAATATTTGATTAAATAATTTTCATATATATATATATATATATATATATATTATTTATAACTTTGTAATACTGAATTTTAAAAATCCTATATGATCAAATATAGACAAATAAAGATATGTCATTAGGTCAATAAGATCTAACTCAAGTGGTTAAGAGCTATACCAGTGCATAGGGATGGGAAGAGTCTCAAGGCTCGGCCCCAATGAAACAAATTCTTGACACCCCAAAACCGTGTCCGATGACAACCCGCCAACTAAGAGAATAGTCATGGATGTCGGTAACCCGACACCACCATGAAAATCGGCAGTCCCTTTGTACAGAGAGCTTCTACCTAGCCGACAAAACCCGTCCCAACAATTACAATGACCACACAGGTCCAAATGCGAGAAATAATGCACCACTTGGGCCCTCAGATCAATCCTCACAATATATAAATATTATCCCAACCAAATATATATCATGGTTCAAGAGTTTTTACATTACTCTTAATACAACATATATTAAAATTACAACATTCTAATACATGTATACAAAATAACTACCAAAACCACAACCCGACTTTCTTCTCAAACGGCCCCTAATGAGTGTCGCCTTCCCGATCACTTCATGTACCTGAAATGGTGATCCCTCGACAGGGTGAGCAAAGCCTAGTAGAGATAATTTCCTACATGGGTTACTCCCCACCAAAGTGCACATGCATGACAAACAAACACATTCAAGTAATTACATGAACCTACTCGAATGTCTACATGACCTGGATGAGAGTGTGACTCACCCTATCCCATATCTCGAGTTCTCACCGACTCCCTCACACTTGCCTAAGCCATGTATGAGAAAACCATTTCCAAACAAAGGTATTTGTTTTTAACCGTGGACAACCCTCCGATATAAATAGTGGACCGACTCCGATAATCTATTTTGTGGACAACCTTCCGATGTATATTAATTGGGCCGACTCCGACGATTGATATTTTATATGGACAACCCTCCGATGTTGTAATAGACACACTTCGATAATTATTATTATTGGTCAACCCTTTGAAACAATTTTCTCAAGAAACCACTTCTATGCACTCACTCCTATTGTTCTAGGTGCTCCTAGCCGCATATGGAATGCATGATAAATAAATTCCATCACGCTCATGCTAATATATTCACATGCTTATATATTAAATATTAATTAAATCACATAAACATGTTATGAATTCACCATCAATTACACCAAAATTAGCCTACATGGGCTAATTAACAAACACGAGCACCATTTTGAATCACTCAACCAACACATTTTCACACAAATTATTTCAGGTCACTATTCACATGAACAAGAAAACCCCTGGGCATTGCTCACGATCACCAATTAGGAATTTTTCCACTGCCCAAAGCTTTAAGACCGAATTTATGACTAAAACAAGCCTCAGAACATTCCTAACCATTTACATGACCCTTAGATAAAAATTAACGCAAGTAGGAAAATATCCCTACCTTTTGGAGTTGTTGGAACTCCACCAAATTGGTGCCCACGCGTAGTCCTCGCCGCGTAGAGCAACTTTCCTTCTTGCTCCGTAGAAAATCGACGGTCCGATCGGCCGGAAACCTAGAGAGAAGCCACTCCCTCTCTCTCTAAAAACGAAAAGTTCAGCCTACTGCATCCTCTCCCTTTTTGCTGCACGTTTTTTGGCTTTTTGAGAAGATGACACTATGCAAGTTTTTGTTTTATTCATTAAGAATCCGTCCACAACACGTCTCTGTCTGCGTCCTTTAAGTCTTGGATTTTTTTGACACTTGGCACGGCCCAAGCCGCCCATTTCCATCATCTCTCTACTCTTTCAACATTGTCGCTATGAGTACGTTATGCGCGACTTTTCACATCACATGCTCCTTTAAGGCACCGACATTTCTGCTCGAACGCAGAATTCGACCGCTCTAATTCGTGGGCTAAATCGATATGGTAGCTAGATTTCATGAGACGACTTAACAGGAATTGCTTCTATCATTCAAGATCTAAAATAATTTCGGATTTTTACCGAAATGACCATTTTACCCTTTTTCCGAAAATTGGAATTTTCTCGGGTCTTACATTCTCCCCTCCTTCAAAGGAATTTCGTCCCGAAATTCTGTACAATCACTACGAAACACATGCATATGCAATGTGCACTTTACCTTGCATGAAAACTAGTCATTTAAATATTAGATGACTAAACCACGTACCTTCATCCCTAAACAAGAAGGGATAGGTGGCACGAATCGTGTCTTCGCGCTCCCACGTTGACTCCTCCACTTACTCGCGTCGCCATGAAGACTACACTAGCCTCACGGTCTTAAGGCCAGAAACCTGATCACGACTATCCATACGCACACGCCCTCCTCGAAGGTCCCATCCGTGTCAACCTCAATCTCCCAATTCACTACATGAGTCGGATTCGAGGTACCCCACGGAGCATGGAGACGCGGAACACCTCGTGGGACACCGATATACCGGGCGGAAGCCAACCGGTACGCTTATAGTGCCTACCCTCCGGAGTATCTCGCGGCCCAATAAACCTCGGCGATAGCTTCCTCGTCACAACCCGACCACTCATCTCTTAGGCATCACCTTCAAGAAGACGGATCTCCAACCTCGAATCCTAAGGGTCGACGTCAGATATCTTCATAACTCTTCCGCCAACTCGAAATGCGGAGAAGACGCCGTCAGACAAGCCTCACCTTCTCGGAGGTGTCTCTAATCAGATCAGGACCAGTGATGGAGCTCTCTCCCACCTCGGTCCAACATAACAGTGATATGCATGGCCTCCCATACAATGCCTCGTATGGTGCCATCTGTATACTTATGACGCCCCAAAACCGAGGTGTCCGTTGACAACCCGTCAATCCGCGGAATACTCGTGAATGTCGGGTAACCCGACACCACTCATAAAAATCGGGCAGAGTCTCCCTTTATACGGGGAGCTCTACCCAAGGTGCAAACTTGTCCCAACAATCAACTTATGACCACATCAGGTTCATATACAATTAAAATGAGTAAAAATGGCCACTTGGGCCTCTGCATTAATACTCACAAAATAAATATCCCAACCAAATATATATCATGGTTCAAGAGTTTTACATTACTCTTAATACAACATATATTAAAACCTTAGAATTTTAATACATATACTAAATAGAACTACCAAAGCCACAACCCGACTTTCTTCTCAAATGGCCTCTAATGAGTGCCGCCTTCCGACGTCTTTGTACCCGAAATGGTGATCCCTCGATTGCAGGAGCAAAGCCCAAAAGAGGTAATAATTTCACATGGGTTACTCCCACCTATGCACATGCATGGTAAACAAATCACATTCAGCAATTTCCCATGAACCTACTCGAATATCTACATGACCAATCCTATGTCCCGAGTCCTCACCGACTTCACATATGCCTGCCGGTCGCAAGTAGTAAAATGTCCGCTTTTTAAACAAAGCTTGGCTCTCCGACGATAATTGTTGGACCATCTCCCAACACAATTCTCCTGAATCATCCATTGAAATCTTTCGCAACCATGTTCGCTTCTTTCTTCATGTCATGCACTCACATTCTACAGCTCCTAGTCGGCCTCGCAAGGCATATGGAATGCATGATGCCAATCCCAAAATATTATGCTAATATATTCACATGCATATATACATAATTAATCCAAACAACCATGTTAAATCACATCAATAACACCAAAATTAGCTTATACGGGCTAATGAAGAAACACAAACAATCTATTTTGAATCACTCAACATCACAAAATTCACACAAAAATATTCATATCATTATTCATGGAACAGCAGAAACCCCGGTACTGTCTCACGAACAAAATAGGAATTTTCTCCACTAGGTTCAAAGCTTTTGAGACCGAGTTTACGGCTAAAACAGAGCCTTAGAACGTTCCTAACCATTTACATGGTTCTTAAACAAGGATTAACACAAGTAGGAAAAGATCCCTACCTCTTGGAGTTTTCGGAACTCTACCAAATCGGTGTCCACGCGTAGCCCTCGCCGCGTAGAACAACTTTCTTTCTTGCTTCGTCTTAAACCGATGGTCCGATCGACTGGAATCCTAGAGAGAAGGTGTTCTCTCTCTCTCTAAAAACTGATTTTCTCCGGCTACTGCATCCTCCCCGTTTTTGTTTTTGGATTTCAATTAATGGAGAAGAAAACTATTTGAGTTTTTGTCTCATTCATTAACAATTTTATTAATTCCATCTATGTCCCTTCTTCTAGATTTTTATTACTGCATTATCTAGGCCGTCCATTTCCATCATCTCTCTACTCATGCAACATGTGTCACATGAGTACATGTTATAGGTGACTTTTGTCACATTACATGTCGTTTTTCGGCACCTGATACTCGGTGCCTCGAAAAACTTGAAATTTCCGGCTGTTTCGGAATTCGACGAAATTCGACATGGTAGCTAGATTTAGCGAGACGATCCCAACGGTGAAGTCCGAAGTCACATCCGAGACTGAAAAATTTGATTTTGAATCAAATGACAATTTTACATTTTTCCGAAAATTAAATTCTGATCTTAGCATTCTCCTCTTTAAAAGGAATTTCGTCCCGAAATTCTCGACAATAATGAAACACATGCATAGCGCAACGGCACTCTACCATGCATATAAACTAGTCATTTAATATTAAACGACCAAACTATGTACCTTCATCCCTAAACAAGAAGGGATAGGTGCCCGTGACGTGGTTCCGCGCCCCACACAGCCGACTCCTCCACCACGGTGCTGCCATAACACCTCACTAGCCTACGGTCTGGCGCCGCAAACCGATCCCGCTATCTATAATGCATACCGTCCCTCCTCGAAGGTCCCGCAAGTGTCAGCCTCAATCTCTCCTCAATCCACTACGCGAGTTGGATCCGGAGTATACCCGCTAATGGAGACGTGAAATACCGTGACACACCTCGGCGATGCTGGGCGGTAAAGCCAATTGTGTGGGACGCCCAAAACTCGGTCCGCTTGACAACCCACAACCCGTGAATACTTTGAATGCTCCGTAACCCGACACCACTTACGAAATCGGGCAGAGCCCCCTTTCACATCGTGGAGCTCACCCAAAGTACAAAACCTGTCCTAATAATCAAATAAATTCTGACCACATGTATCCAAATGCGAGTAAAATAATGGCCACTTGGCCTCATCAATACTCACAAGTATTATCCAACTAACTATCTCACATGGTTCAAGAGTTAGCAATATTTCTTATACAAATATATATTAAAATTACAACATTCTACATGAGTACAAACAACATCAGCTTGCCAAGTCGGCTTTCTCAACAGCCTCTAATGAGTGCCGCTTCTCCATCGCCTCCCGTACTAAATGGTGATCCCTCGACAGGGTGAGTAAAGCCTAGTAGAGAAAATTTCTTACCTGGGTTACTCCCCACCTAAGTGCACATGCATGGTAACAAACATCCAGCAATTATACGAACTCACTAATGTCTACATGACCGATCCCGGTCCCAGTCCTCATCGACTTCACAATCTGCCTAGCCATGTATGAGAAAACCATTTCCAAACAAAGGTATTTGTTTCAACCGTGGACAACCCTCCGATATAAATAGTATCGACCGATAATCTATTTCAGGATAACTCCGATGTATATCAATTCAATGACCGGTAATTGATATTTTATATGGACAACCCTTTTGATGTATATCAATTGGGCCGACCGAATGCATTGATATTATGGACAAACTGAAGCGTTGTAATGGACACTCCGATAATTACATATTATTAGTCAAATCTCCAAACAATTTTCAAGAAGAAACCACCTCATGCACCTACTCCTATTGTTCTAGGTGCCCTAGCATATGGAATGTATGATGCCAATTCCACGTCCATGCTAATATATTCACATGCATATATTAACATAATTAAATCACATAAAACATGTTATGCAAATTCACCATCACTACACTAAAATTAGCTCATGGGCTAATTGAATAAACACGCAGCAATCCATTTTGAATCACTCAACCAAACACATTTTCATACAAAATTATTTCGTGTCACTGACTCACATGAACAGAAAACCTCGTTACTGCTCATCGATCACCAATTAGAATTTTTCCACTCTGGCCCAAAGCTTTGAACCGAATTTACGCTTAAAACAAGCCTTAGACATTCCTAACCATTTACATGGTTCTTAAACAAGGATTAACACAAGTAGGAAAAGATTCACTCTTTGGAGTTGCCTGAACCCACCCAAATTGGTGCCCATGCGTAGCCTCGTCAGCAGAGCAGTTTTGCTTTCTTGTTCGTTTAAACCGATGGTCTGATTTGTTTAATCCTAGAGAGAAGGTGCTCTCTCTCTAAAAAAAATCACAAACCAGCCCATCAGAAGTCGCTTTCCTTCCTCGTCTGCTTTTGGCCTCCCTTGAAGAAGAAGATGATCACTCAAGCCATATTTTGTCTTTTCCTCATTTACAATTCAATTAATGCCCTCCATGTCCTTAAATCTTGGAATTTTGACACTTGGAACTATCTCGGCCGTCCATTTCCATCATCTCTCTACTCATGCAACATGTGTCACATGAGTGCATGTTATATGTGACTTTTGTCACATCACATGTCGTTTTATGGCAATCTGACACGGCAATTGAAAACATGCAAATCCGACCGTTTCGGACACGAAATTCGACGTAAAGAGCCAGATTTCACAGACGACTCAACTGAAGTCCGTTTCGTCATCCGAGATCTAGAAAAATTTCGGATTTTTATCCAAATGACCGTTTTACCCTATTTCCAAAAATTGGAATTTTCGGTTCATAAACTGCACAACATAAGGTCACCTCTCGAGTATCTCGGCGGGTCCAATGAACCTAGATGAGCACTTCCTTCGCTTGTCGAACCTGACCAATTCCTCTCTTAGGTACGCGACCTTAAGAAGACTTGATCACCAACCCTAACTCTATGGTCGACAGACATTTGCATAGCTCTTCTGCACCGAGCGGTAGAGAAGACGCTTGTCAGATCAAGCTCACCCTTCTGAGGTGTCTCTAATCATATCGTGACCAGCATGGAGCTCTTCCCACCTCGGTCCAACATATCGGTGATCTGCATGGCCTCCCATACAAAGCCTCATATGGTGCCATCTGTATACTCGCCTGATCACTGTTGTTGTAGGCGAATTTTACTAAGGGCAAATGCTCTTCCCAGCTACCCTTGTGATCCAGGACGCATGCTCGCAGTATGTCCTCTAACACCTATATATAATCCACACAACATGTAACCCTACACAACCCCTGCTTGGTGTGTAAACGCTGGCCTTCCCAAAGTCACATCACTGACAATCCAATGATCGTCAACCTAATCCATGTCATGAATGACATCTATATACCGAGCCCTTGCCGGCTCATCAACACCCAATTCAATTTCCAATGGGGTATCCAAATCTCGAGTCACTCCCGACTCCTATCACTAAACTCTAAGTCTACGTGACAACCATGACCGTGTGTTTACCCCCGAAATACTCCTGATTCTATCACTCAACTCTGTTCGTGATAGCATGACCAAAGCTTTCTCTCGGGCAACATAACTCTTCTGGCCACAGCATCGCGAGCCTCTACATTCACACAGAAATTTCTGATATCTCCACAGGTCACTCTTACACCCACACAAAAAATTCGGATATTCCAATTTTTCGGCCCTTTACACTCCACATAAATTTGATAACTCCCACGGGTCTCTTATACACCCATTACAGTAAATTTCGGATTTCTTCATGGGTCTCTTACACCACACTGCAAATTCCCCGGATTTCTCCACTGCCCTGCAACCACACGTAAATTCCTGGATAGCTCCTGGCCTACACCCACACGTAAATTGGGATAGCTCCTGCCCTACACCCACACGTAAATTTGATCCCTCCTCGGGGTCTCTTACACCCACGTAAATTTATTACTCCCTGCCCTTACACCCACGTAAATTTGGGATCTCTCCTGGCCCTTACACTCCACACGTAAATTCTCGATCTCTCCCTGGTCTCTTACACCCAATACGTAAACTGATAGCTCCCTGGTCTCTTACACACACGTAAATTCTGGATATCTCCCCGAGCCCTTACACTCACGCAGGAGAAATTCGGGATAACTCCCGCCTTACAATTCAATACGTACTGGGGATAGCCCCTGGCCCTTACACCCAATACGTAAATTCAGGATAGCTCCCCGGCCCTTACATCAACACGTAAATTTGGGATGCCCCGGTCTCTACACCCACACGTAAATCTCCGATAGCTCCCCGGGTTCCCCTTACACCCACGACCTTCGGATACTACCACGGGTCCCTTCACCCTAACCTGTGCTTCTCACCTTAGGATTAACGAATTTCTTCTTGCTTTCGGGCCTCAACACACTTTAATTACTCTTCATTTCTTGATTCGAACTATGAGTTTCATCGATCGAGTCCCAAAGACAACTCCAGCCTCACCACCAAGGGTGGTGAATGACCATACCAGCACCCACAACCACTCGACGCGATGTTACTGTGTGTGCGGCACATGAACTAATGATGCTTATTAATCGGGCACCCCCAACCGGGTCCACCGGAGCGTAATCTCGAGATCTCTAACTCACAATCCCAACCTATCCGGTCAACTCTCATCCTACACCATAGGGAAGAACATCCACATCTGGTTTCTCTAAAGGCCTCAACCTCTAAGCCCAAATCTATCACACAAGATGCAACAATTCAAACGCCACTCTAGTCAACAAGTGCAAGAGTAGAAACGTACCCTGCATATCCGGTTACCCTGTATGCTCAACCTATAGTACCATGAGACCTCTACCTCCTAGGGCAATCTCGTCTCATATGCCCAAGCTGTCGATAGAAATAACATATCGTCTCGTCGCCCGACTGTGAGGTCCCACGTGAGTCCTCAGACTGACTCGACTCCACACTTCGCCCTCCGCCCACCAGATGCCGGCTGGGTGCTTGTATAGCACCGAAACTGAAATTGGTTCCTCTGACCCGTACTAGGTGTGGAGGAATGAACTGTAGTTTCTCGTTTCTACAGCCTAATCGGGACTGCACGTCCCAAAATCCCGGGATCCCCGTCTCCGGGGCAATCCTGGGCCCCCAGCCATGCCCAGCCGCTGGGCAGCCGACCAAATGCCCAACTCGCCCGGGTCCCGATAACCTGGCCTGCCCGATATCTGAGAAACACAGGTTTCTACTTCTTTCCCGATCGGGAAGAAGACGACCTTCCTTCCTTCTTAAGACAAAGACTCATATCCTCGGATGCCTCGCATAACATCTACCTCTCCCTCTGCGGGTCATAGTCAGTTCCGACTTAGAGTCCACTCTCAACCATTGAGAACGATGACTTCCAAACGCCGGAGGTCGCTTCACCCGCCCCTCGGTTCACCACCGCACAAGCCTGCAGTAATACGGGCGACTACAATCCTTACGCCTCACAAAATTGGCTGGTCAAAAGCCTAAGTGTGTCTCGACTAATACCTCGTGGACGCCCTCTACGTCCTCGCCCTCGACTAGCCATCTACACATGTCAAATGACAAGTTAATATTCAACGCAGTATCTCCAAGGCGTAAATACAACCTCGAGACACTATTCACATTCCGTAAAATTTTATACACTATGTCCATGCATTCGTAGGTAATGCAAGACAATGATTTCATTTTATTAAATCATAATCAACATCAAAATTTTTTTTTTTTGAAAATTTCATTTCAAAAGATTTGATTTTATTTGATTTTATTTATTTTTTATTATTATTATTATTCATTCATTCATGCTACTGGAAAGCCACCAAAATATATATATATATATATATATATATATATATATATATATATATATATATTTTTTTTTTCTCATTTTCCAATATAAATCAAATAAATTTATTAAAATGATATTTATCCATTTTTTTCCAGCTTTACACACCGTAAAACTAAAAAAAAATTTCTCCACATCATTTTTTTTTTTTTTCATTTAATTTGGACCATTTTGGTCCAAAATTTCAAACGCTGCTCTCACACTAAACCCTAGTGTTCAACACATCATTCCTATGCTATTCAACAAGCACAAATCACACAATATTCACAACAATACCAACATGTAAGTTATACACTCCAATCACGCATAAAACATGCAGATGGGCCGTTCTAGTCCTGTCTCGTGATTTCCTAGGTAATCACATACCTAACCCTACATCGAGCCACACCAAGTGGTGATGTTCTTACCCCTTATGACCATGGCTTAAGCCCAAGTCCTTCAAGCCCAAAGCCTGTATGATATTTAGCTTCCGATACCATCCCGTGAAGATGGTATCGACTAAACTTATGGATACCCAAACCCGAGCTCCTAGGTAATCGCTTACCTAAGCTCGATACTCAAGCCGTGGACGCTTCAAACCGTGGTGTCCGTTGACAACCCGATTAACTACGGAATACCCGTGGAATGTACGGCAACCCGACACCACCATGAAAACTCCGCGTAGTCTCCTTTGTACTGGGAGCTTACCCAAGGTACAAACTGTCTCCAAATACCAACTTATGACCACATCGGTTCATATACAATTTAAATCGAGCAACAGGCCACTGGGCCCCTGACACAATACTACAAAATAAATATCCCAACCAAATATATATCATGTCCAAGAGTTTTAAGACATTTTACTACAACATATATTAAACCTTAGAATTTTAATACATGTATACAAAATAACTACCAAAGCCACAACCCGACTTTCTTCTCAAACGACTCTAATGAGTGCCGCCTTCCCAATCGCTCCCTGTACCTGAAATGGTGATCCCTCGACAGGGTGAGCAAAGCCCAGTAGAGATAATTTCCTACATGGGTTACTCCCCACCTAAGTGCACATGCATGGAAACAATCATGATCTAAGCAATTTAGTGGAACCTACTCGAATGTCTACATGACCAATCCCATGTCCCGAGTTCTCACCGACTTCACATATGCTTGTCACGCGAGTAAAATGTCCGCTTTCAAACAAAGCTTTTGTTCCTCGAAAAACTCACTATCGAATTTCGGTAAAAGTATTGGACTACCCTCCGAGGCGAATGTGTTAGAGAACCTTCCAAAACAATTCATGGGCTCCTCCGACGTATAATTGTTGGACCATCTCCCAACACAATTCTCCAGAAAATCATCCATTGAAATTCCTTTCGCAACCATGTTCGTTTTTCTTTCAATTTTCATGTCATGCACTCACACCTAATATTCTAGTCGGCCTAAATAAGAGTATAATGCATGATGCCAATCCCTAAAACATTTATGCTAATATATATTCAGGCATATATATTAACATAATTAATCCAAACAAATCATGTTATTAAATTCACATCAATAAATTACCTCAAAATTTTCAAATTTCACATCAAGCAATCAAGAACACAAGCAATTCATTTTGAATCACTCAACATCACAAAATTCACACAAAATATTCACATCATTCAGGAATTTAAAACCTCTAGTTACTGTTCATGATCGCACAAATAGGAATTTCTCCACTTGGCTCAAAGCTGAGACCGAGTTTACGCTAAACAAGCTCGCACATGTTCCTAACCATTTACATGGTTCTTAAACAAGGATTAACACAAGTAGGAAAAAGATCCTACCTCTTGGAGTTACTGAACTCCACCAAATCTGCCCACGTGTAGCTCCTCATTACAGAACAACTTCCTTCGCTCAAAACCGACAACCGATCGACCAGAATCCTGCAGGCGCGCTTCTCTCTCTAAAACTGATTTTCTCCTATTACCGCACCTCTCTGCTTTTGTTTTTGGCTTTCAATTAATGGAGAAGAAGACTATTTGAGTTTTTGTCTCATTCTCATTAACAATTTTATTAATTCCATCTATGTCCCTTCTTCTGTATTTTTGACACTCTAAGACTATCTGCGCTGCTCATTTCCATCATCTCTACTCATGCAACATGTGCCACATGAAAGACATGTTATGCGCGACTTTGTCACATCACACGCCGTTTCCACCCAAGACCCGACACTCAGGCCTCGAAAAACGTGAAATTTCCGACTGTCTCGGAATTCAACGAAATTTGACATGGTAGCTAGATTTCGCGAGACGATTCCAACGGTGAAGTCCGTTTTATCATCCGAGATCTAAAAAAATTTCAGATTTTGACCGAAATGACGATTTTGCCATTTTTCTGAAAATTGGAATTTTCTCAGGTCTTACAATACTCGCCTGGTAACTGTTGTTGTAGGCGAATTCCACTAAGGGCAAGTGCTCTTCCCAGCTACCCTTATGATCCAGGACGCATGCTCGCAACATGTCCTCTAACACCCGTATAAATCCCTCGACCGACCATCCTGTGAGCGCTGGGTGGAAAGTTGCACTCATGGTCACCAGGTCCATAGCCTTTGGAAACTCTTCCGTGCGCGCCAGAAACCTCTGCCCTATCCCGACACTATGGATACTAGTACTCCATGTAGCTGGACTATCTCTCGAATATACAACCTGTAGAATCTCTCCAATGTGAAGGTCATCCGCATGGCTAGAAAATGTGCCGACTTCGTGAGCCGGTCCACTATCACCCATACCGCATCATGCTTCTGTGGCGTCCGTGGCAAGTGTGGGTCAGCAAAATCCATCGCGGACATGTTCCCATTTCCACTCAGCCACCTTCAATGGCTAAAGTAGTCCCGCGCCTTCGTGCTCAAATACACTTAACCCGCTGACACGCGAGACATCAAGCCGAACAAGTCCCCTACGTGGTCTTCATTCTCGCTTCCGCACATCGACGACGTAAGATCCTCGTACACATCTTCGCGGCCACTCGATGCACGATAAATCGAGAGCAAGAAACTCCCGAGAATCTCCTCTCTCAACCGGCAACCGGAAACTACTACCCTCCTCTATACCACACTACCATCTCGGCTGCGAGATCGCCCAAATTTCGTCACACGTACCCGACCGTACCGTCCTCGATGAACACTATCTCCGTCCCGCCTCGGACTCAATCACTGGCCACAGAGACTCCAAGTGTGCCTACTAAACCTCCCAACGACCTCGATCCCGCTCACTGCATCAAGCCCAAACTCCGTCCCATAGCCTCGAAAGATCCCGCCATTCCCGAAGCCATATCAGGCCAATGCCCCCGACCCTCGACCGAGTGTGCATCGCCCACCTCACATTTGCCTTACCGTGATAGTAATGCAAAAGTGAAGTCATAATCCTTAAGAACTCCATCCATCCGCGCTGTCTCATATCAAGGTCCCGTCGTGAAAATATACTTCGTACCAGGGTCTAAGTGCACCTCGAACTCCTCGCCGTAGGGCAAGGGCGCCAAATCTTCAAGGCGAAGACGATGGCTTCGCTAACCCATATCGCTGCGGGTAATTCGCTACGATTCTTCAACCGACTCGAACCATAAGCTACTACCTCTTGACCGCATCAAACACATCCCAGCCCTGGGCCCCCGAGGCATCACAATACACTGTACCCCTATCCCCCGTCCAGACTATCAAGATAGGAGCCGTAGTGCTCCTTTTCAACTCCCGACGCCCTCAGATCGGTCATCCCAATCAAACTTGACCTCCTTCCGGGTCAATCTCGTCATAGGTGCCGTTAATCGGGAGAAATCCTCAATGAATCTCCTGTAATACCCAGCTAATCCTAAGAAAATGCATATCTCGAAGACTGACTTCGGCCTTTCCCAACTCATCACGGCCTCGACCTTCTCTGGGTCCACTGACACGCTTGATGCTGACACCACGTGTCCCAAAAATCTCACCTCAGTAAGCCAAAACTCGCACTTACTGAACTTGGCATACAACTGATGGTCTCTCAACAACTATAACACAATCCTCAAGTGATACTCATGCTCCCATCTGACCGAGCATCAAAATGTCATCCACGAAGACTACGACAAACTGATCTAGATAGTGGTCGAATACCCTACGATGAGGTCCATGAATACGCGGGGCATTCATCACCAAAGGGCATCATCAGAAACTCAAAGTGCCTATAACGGCCCTAAACGCTGTCTTAGGATATCTCGTCTCCCTAACCTCACCGATGGTAACTAGTGCGAAGGTTCATTCAAGTAGACTCGCCCTTTTCAACCGATCAAACAAATCATCACCTCAAGAATTTGGGTATCGATTCTCGACCGTAACCCTGCTCAACCGTCAGAGTCAACAATGCACAAATGAAGGGTCTTATCTTTCTTCTTCGCAAATGTGAACCGAGCGCCTACGGCGTAAGTGTTCGGCCTTACGTAACCTCTCACCCGCAGCTCCGTAGCTGGACTTGAGCCTCGCAATCTCAACCGATGCCATCCTATGAGTCATAGAGATGGGCGAAGTACTGTGGTGTAACTCAATACCGGTCCACAACCCTCCGCGGAGGCAATCCCTGTAGCTCATCCCGAAACATCCTCATACTCGCGAACTACTCGACAGATCGGTCCCGCCTCACTCGCCCTTCAGTAAGGCTTGTTAGCCAACCCGCCTAACCGTCCTCGACACTGACTCGTGACACCGTCTGGGGGGTAAACACCGTGCTTGTCCTCTTGAAATAACATCAGTACCGGCCCCCGCAGATAAAGATAACCCTCCTACGCCACAATCGGATGACGACCCCAGAAGCTCGGCCAAATTTAATCTATCCCTAGGATGACGTCGAACTCTGACATGTCCATGATCCTCAAGTCCATTATGCGTAGAGTCCTCAAGATCTCTAACTCGCAACCACGACATATCATCCCTATCCTCGCCCTAATCCCTAGGGGAGAACTCACATACAAAGCCCTCTGGGCCTCAACCTCTAAGCCCAACTTATCACAACCGATGCAACAACCGAATGAATGTGAAGCACCAATCAAATAACACTCGCTTCATGCGGTGATAGCAAAATGTACCCGTATAACCGACCGACGACATGCTTAAATTTCTTCGCACGACGGGCGATACTCGGTCCTCGACATCCCGGCCCGCGGCTCTATACTCCCTGACTCGACCCACACTGTCCCTCCTGCCCACCAGAGCTGCCGGCGTGCCAGATAGCACTCCTCGAGATCGAAATCAAGGTTCCTCGACCCATACTGGTGGTGTGGGTGGAATGAACTCCGCACCTCTCCGTCTCTATGGCTAGCTGACCGTAGCCCCAAAACCCGGGATCCCCGCTCGTTAAATCCCGTCTTCATATGTCCAAAGCCGGGCAATGGTAAAGACACCATCTCGCCAAATTTCGATTGGTAACTTTGATCCTTCCTCGACACGCATGGTCGGGCTCGGGAACCTCGTGAACTAGAAACCCGGGCTTCTTTCCCGAACTAGAACCGACTCTCCTCTTGCTACTAACACTCCCGAGTGCTTTGAGCATCTCGATCTCTCTCTGGTCGTATCGTCCCAACCAGGAGTCCATGTCCCGCAGCGGTCCTATTAACCCGCCCCGAATGGACAACTTCACCATTCTCGAACCCGACTTCGCCATGTCCGTGGCCACGTAGTCATCACAAACAAAGCTCCATGAATCTAGCCACATACTCCATCACGCCATCGCCCCCTCGTTTCAGCTCTAAGAACTCCGGTGCCATCGTGATGCCTCACAAAGATCCGAAAATACTTACCCATGAATGTACTGAACTCGCCCATGTCATCGCTCTAGGTTTCCCAAAGGTTCACCTTCAATTCCACCATACTCGGGGTTCACTTAGCCGATCGTATTAGCCTGGATCCTAGTCGCATTGAGAGGTAATCTCCATATTCTAACACCTTCTCTCGACCAGACGAACCGATTGTCCGCACTGATCTGATCTCCTCCCGCGAATGCGTCTGAGGATGATGCGCCCTAAACCTTTGGAGGTTACTCAGACCCCCCTGACTACCTGTTACACTAGCCTGTGCAATAGCAGCAGCTACAATACCTACAACCTCGCAAATGCCTGGGCCGTCAAATACCGCTGTGCCCGACTGGGGCACTCGTGGACGACCCCGCCCTCGCCCCTCAACTAGCCATCTACGCATGTCAAATAGCAAGTTAAATTCTAATACAGTATCTCTAAGGCGTAAACATAACCTCGAGATATTATTCACACACAAAAATAATATTTTATGCACAATCTCCTTGCATTCATAGGAAATGTAAGACAATAATTCAATATATCAAATCAAAATCAACAACAAAAATTTTATTTTAGAAAATTTCATTTTTAAAAGATTTTATTTCATTTTTTTTCCTATGTGCTATTCACCTAAGCACACAATTTCAATCACAATTCATAACAATTCATGTTATGTACACCATTCATACATCAATCACAACAATCAACATGTTATACACCCAATCACACATAAAACACAGTGCATGCAGTGTTCTAGTCCTGCCCCATGATTTCCTAGGTAATCACATACCTAAACTCTAACATCGAGCTAAACCAAGCTGTGATGTTCTTATACCTCAATGACCATGGCCTAAGCCTAAGTCCCTCAAGCCCTAGGTATTCGTTTACCTAAGCTCTACACCCACCGAACTCCCAAGGTAATCGTTTACCTTAACCGATATCACAGCCGCGACACCCTCAAAATCGGTATCCGGCTGACAACCCGTCAACTTGCGAATAGTTATGGATGCTCGGTAACCCGACACCACTCCATAGTGCAATCAAGCGTAGTCTCCTTTGTACGGGGAACTCTACCCAAGGTACAAACATGTCCCAACAATTACAATGACCACACAGGTCCAAATGCTAGGAAAATAATGGCCACTTGGGCCCCTGGATCAATACTCACAATATAAATATCCCAACCAAACATATATCATGGTTCAAGAGTTTTTATTATTTTAATATAACATATTAAAATTACAACATTCTAATACATGTATACAAAATAACTACCAGCCGTAACCCGACTTTCTTCTCAAACGGTCCCACGAGTGTCGCCTTCCGATCGCCTCCCGTACCGGGTCGAAAAAGATCTCGACAGTGAGCAAACCCGCAGAGATAATTTCCTACATGGGTTACTCCCCACCTAAGTGCACATGCATGGCAAACAAACACATTCAAGTAATTACATGAACCTACTTGAATGTCTACATGACCTGGATGAGAGTGTGACTAACCTTATCCCATATCCCGAGTCCTCACTGACTCCCTCACACTTGCCTAAGCCATGTATGAGAAAACCATTTCCAAACAAAGGTATTTGTTTTTAACAGTGGACAACCCTCCAATATAAATAGTGGACCTAATTTTGGCTAATTTATTTTGTGGACAACCCTCCGATGTATATCAATTGGGCCGATTTTTGACGACATATTTATACGACAACCTCCGATGTCAGAGTAATGGACACACTCCGATAATTATTATTATTAGTCAACCCTCCGAAACAATTCTCTCAAGAAACCACCTCATGCACTCACTTCTATTGTTCTAGGGTGCCCTAGTGCATATGGAATGCATGATGCCAATTCCAATACGTTCATGCTACTATATTCACATGCATATATATTAACAAAATTAAATCACATAAAACATGTTATACAAATTCACCATCAATTACACCAAAAATTAACTCACATGAGCTAATTAACAAACACGAGCAATTCATTTTTGAATCACTCAACCAAAACACATTTTCACACAAAATTATTTGTCATTTCATCTGCGTGAACAAGAAACCCCAAGTTACTGCTCACACCGCTCAATTAGGAATTTTCTCCACTCGGTTCAAAGCTTTTGAGACCGAATTTATGGCTAAAACAAGCCTCAAAACATTCCTAACCATTTACATGCCCCTTAGACAAAAATTAACGCAAGTAGGAAAAGATCTCTACCTTTTGGAGTTGTCGGAGCTCCATCAAATTAGTGCCCACGCGTAGTCCTCGCCGCGTAGAGCAACTTTCCTTCTTGCTCCGTTGAAAACCGATGGTCCGATCTGTCGGAAACCTAGAGAGAAGCCACTTCCTCTCTCTCTAAAAACAAAAAGTTCAGCCTATTGCATCCTCTCCCTTTTTGCTGCACGTTTTTTGGCTTTTTTGAGAAGATGATACTATGCAAATTTTTGTCTTATTCATTAAGAATTCAAATAATACCATCAATGTCCTCAAGTTTTGGATTTTTTTGACACTTGGCACTATCTAGGCCGTCCATTTCCATCATCTCTCTACTCTTTCAATATGTGTCACATGAGTACATGTTATAGGTGACTTTTGTCACATCACATGTCGTTTTACGACACCCGATACCCGGTGCCTCAAAAAACGTGCAAATTTTGACTATCTCTAATTACGAAATTCGACGCAGAAATCTAGATTTCACAGAGATTCCAACTGAAATTTGTTTCACATTCCGAGATCTAAAAATTTCTCGATTTACCGAAATGACCATTTTACCCTTTTTCCGAAAATTGGAATTTTCTCGTATCTTACAAAATTTGTGAATGAATATATTATTACGATATATTGCAAAATGAATAAATCTCAAAAAAAAAGAAAAAAAGAAAAAAAAAGATAGGTCATTAGAGATTCTAATAATACTAAAAAATTGGTTATATGTAAACATATAAGTTCTCAATAATTATTGAAAAATGTATGGATTTAGGAAATGATGTATTAACTATGAAGAACAATGGGTTTTTTAAATTTAGAAAATGAAAATGACTAAAAAATTAGTATAATGAAACTATCAATATTCCTATCTTTTCCTTTTAAAAAAATACTTTTTTTTTTGTTCAAGTTAATAATACATTCAAAGAATCTTGGTGTCAAAAAAAATATTTGAAAAAACACATAATCAAAAGTGCTAAAACCTATAGGAGATGACGTAGCAACCAGATTAAAGCAAAAAAGAAACGACTCAAGGCCTACATATTTTATAATCAAAAAATGCTTAGAATACCTAAGATTGTAGATATATAGTATATGACTCTCTCGGGTCAAAACTTTGCCATTTGAAACGGCAACACAAAAGCCCATGAAGAAGCCAATCGTCAACAACAAAATAGCACATCGTAACAAGTCGGCAATAAAACACACTGCAGTTGGTCACAACAACACAAAAAAACAAAGGAAAATGAAGGTATAATCATATAAGTTTGGGAGATATTTGAAATTAGTCTCAAAATCTAAACTTGCATCATGATCATCATGTTTATAAGGAAATATAATTACTGCAGATTGTCTAATTAAAGAAGGTGTTGGTATTACAAATTCAATCAATTGATTGATGACTGAATTTCTCTAAAAATGTTTTTTATCTTTTTAAAATTTTTAGAAGAATATCACACCTAGTTCTTTGATTTATATGTTCATTGGGTTTTCTAAAGAAAATTTGTAGGTCAGAAAAGTCATTGAAAATCTGTCCAGAAATTCCTTAAAAGAATATATTATGAAAGAGTCTTTAATATTATTGAGAGAGTTGATATATATATATATATATATATATATATATATATATATATAGTATATATATATATATATATATATATATATATATATATATATATATATACCTAAATATGACAAAGTAGTAAAAGTACAAAATCAATAAAAAGGAAACCTAAAATACTCTGATCCCTTAAGAGGGTGTGTTAGAAATAACATAAATCTTGTTACATAGGTAAATGAGGTGGGGCTGAGACAGAGATTTGGTAAGTACATCAGAAAGCTGATCACCAACAGAGACATGAACAACACGTAACTCGGATGAATGAACCAGGTCACGATGACAATGGTGGAAGAGGATTCGTCGGCCATTGAACCCAAGAGCATATGATCAGCGGAGCATGATGGGCGGTGACAGCTAAGGCTAAGGCTAGGGTTTATTTTATTGTTAAGCTTGGCGCTCTGATATCATATTATGAAGTAGACTTATATATTATTGTGAGAATTTATGTGTGTATATATATATACCTAAACAAAGACAAAATAGTAAAAGCACAAAACCAAAAATAAAAAAATAAAAAAAACCCTAAAATACTCTAATAGAACAAACATAGGCATCGATATAGAGTTTGAAATTCCAGCCTTCTCGTATCTCAACTAGTCAATTAAACCCTCCTCAATTAGCTTATTTAATTAATGGTGTAATTAAGTATCTTTAAAGTTAACTTGCAGTCTCATTTTCCTGACTACAAATAAATTAGTATATTTTCAAATGTGAGCTGATCAGCCGAATGATCTCCCCCCTGGTTTTAGGGAGTATTGCAACTCTTCCTCTAGTACCTAGTGGGAGGGAGCTAGAGATCAATGTGGAAGCTTCCTTGGAGGGAGGAGTCCATAGATGGTGGATTTGGAAGTCCTTGAAAAGGCTGTGGAGTCTGTTAATTTAAGTGTTCTATAAATGTCTTTTATACATACCTGTGTTGTGTGGTCAAGTCAATAACGTTTTCTACCTTTCGGTTTCCTAAGAAACCTAATTAAATAGGTGTGAAAACCCGGGTAAAGTGAAACGATAGATTATCATTACAGTACGGGTTGCAAGTCTGGGAATTTCTCTTGATCTTAGAAGACGACACAGACCACACCGTTGAGTTCGTCTCGTGAAATTTAGTTACACGGTTGAATTACGTCAAATTCTGGGATAGTCGGAATTTCACATATTTCGAGGTAAAATGAACAAACGACACGGTGACACATGACACGAGGACATGTGTCATGTGGCACCAAACAAGTGGACACTTGGAACTTGGGAAGCCAAGTGTCATATTCTATTATGCATAAACTAAGTGGGGAGAAAAAGTGGCATGAGAAACACATGGCATGTAGATTGCCATGTGTTAAGATGATTGAGAAAGGTGTTCTACACCAAGACCAAAATGAGTTTGGTGGAGGAGAATGAGAAAAGGAACAGAAAATATAGAAAGAAGAGAAAGAAAAGAGGAAGAAAGAAAAAGAAAAAGAAATGAAAAGGGGAGGAAAAGAGGTCCAATTTCTACTGGTCTCCAGTGTTCGAACGACGAGAGGTTCGATGGGTCAGGAAGTGAGCTAGTCTACACTCTAAGAGGTAGGGGTTCTCTCCTACTCTGGTTATTCTTTGTCCAAGGGTCATTCAATGGTCATGAGGTATAGCCCTAATGGTGGGGTTAGAACAGTTTTGATCAAATTGTTGATAATTTAAGGATCAGCTCCTAAGTCCTTTCTATTCCCAGAACTGCAGTTTTGGAATAGGTGGTGTTTGTTGGAAAATATGGGATTTGAGTGTGATGATTTTGTGGCGTGTCATTGCTAGATATGGACTAACATGCTGAACTGTATATGTTGTTTCTGGGTCTGAACAAGAAGATCCAGTTTGTGTGTTGTTGCTTGATTGAATGACATGCAAGTTCTATGAAAATCATGTTGATATATGCTTACTTGATGTATTAACATTGGTCATATGATGGATGTGAATTATATGCAATAGATATAATTATCCATGATTTGTAAATGTTGCATGTAGCTTTCATTTTGTATGTAACATGAAATAACATGCAGTGGCATTTCTGCATTGCATATGCACGGGGACATCGCACAAAACGGGTGTGAGTGTATGACATGAATTAACATTGTGTTTGGTGTTTAATGGTGGGCTATGTCTAAGGGACAACGTCCTAGAGTCTCACGGTTTAATATGTGTCGAGTAGTAACAAGAAGAGATAGACACTTTCTCAGGTGGAAGGCCTGCATCCTTGGTTAGACATATGTATCCAACGGTGAAAGCCCACGAAAGTGTCAGAAGGTGCACGACGCTTGCGGTGAGACCCCGGAAAGTTTGTTACCCACAAAAGACACATGACTTTTGAATAAAATAGTTTATCGGAGGTTGTCCAATGAGTTGAATTATAAAACAAAAATCTTTTGTTTTGAAATGAAAGTTTTCATACATGACATATGGATGTGTGAGGGAGTCAATGAAGGTTAGAGATATTGGCATGACATGTGAACATTCATGTAGAAATATATATGTCATTGCTCAATGTGTTTATAAGTGTTGAATCATGGCATTGCATGTGCACTTAGGTGGGGAGTAGCCCTTGTAGGAGAATTCCTCTATCGGACATTGCTCACCCCGTCGTGAGAAAATATTTCAGGTACTGGAGGTACACCAGAGATAACTCATCCAGACCTTATCGTAGTTAAGGCCTGGACACGCTTTATTGTGTATTTTGTAAAATTCTGGATAGTTTATCTAGTTTCTGTTAATGTAAGAGAAAAAGAATTGTAATGAAACTCGTTTGATTTGTTCAACTTAGTTGGGCAAGTTTTTCCTAGGTTTTATATTGCCTTAATTTATGCAGAGGCTACGGTGTTGAGTTTATTGTGTTTGGGAAAAGAGTCGGAGGCGCTACTGCATGCTTGAGAGGGTTTTAGGTCGCGACAAGGGTTCCTAGTCACGATAGATCTTTCTGGTTTTATGTCGTGACAGGGGTTCCATGTGTAGCGACATAGTTCTCTGGTTTCAAGCAGTCGCTATGTCGTGACATAGCCAAAGGTAGCTTAGCCTTTAATGGAGAATTTGTGTGAATTGCTCTTACTTTATGTTTTATAGAGGACAGTTGCTGAAAAGAAAATATTGAGAATATTATTATATGAAAGGAAAATCAAATCCAATATTCACTCTCCATACTTCACAAAAATATTACCACCCCTTAATTCAACGTTGCCTTTTTCGTTTGACTTTCACCCTGCCACATCATCTCATAATACCAAATCCATTCATTCATTTATTTTCAAACACAAACTTAAAGGCCAATGTTCCGGAAAATTTAAGCAGAAAGAAAAAGTATAAGGAGAGAAAAAAATAAAAATTAAATTAGAGTTAAATTTAATTACTTATTATTTTTATTTGATACTTCAAATTTATTTTAACTCATTATTTAATATTAAATAATTTTAAAATATGTAAGTTTCTAAATAACTTTGATTTTGTTTGAAAATAAGAGAAAATCATTTCCTTAATATATTTTTTGTTTATTGTCCAGTTGTTCTTGCCAAGATCCAAACATGACCTAAGGGTCACAAGACTCAAAACTCGTATGCATGAACGGATCAAATTCTGTGGTTGCCTTCCGTTTTCTATTAATCTCTATCTTGTTTTCATGATTTCCAAGTTTAGTGATGACTTAGGACTTGTTTGGTTCATGTTTTTTAAGAGAATAGTTTTTGAAAACACAAAGATTACAATTTTGGTATTCTATAAAAACTGTTTTTGTTATCTGAATTTAGTGTTTTATTTGTTTTTTGTGTTTTAAAAAAAAAAGAGAACCAAACATGTTTTCTTATTTTCCTTTTTTGCCTTATTTTTGAGAACAGAAAACAGTTTTAAAAAATAAAAACAAAACATGCCCTTATTTTCTTGGCAACATCACAGGAAAAATTAACTATATTATGACATTGTGTTTATAGTAATAAATTAATTGTGATAAAATTTGGGTAATGATTTTACGACATTGATCATGGGATCCTATGAAATCTCCAAACCTTATTGAACTTTCTATCCCATAGGATCCCATGATTTTAGAGTTGGGACATTATCATTTTATCTACAAAAAGATAATTATTTACCTTTAATTTTCTTTTTGAGAATGTTAGAATAAATATATGTTATTAGCTTTAATTGAAGGAAGGATTGAGAAATAAATTTAGAATAATTATATAAATATAAAATACCCTATAAAATTAGTATTAGGGAGGCAAATCTCTAAGAATAAAATAATGATGATATACATAATAATATTTAATTAATACTTTATATTAAATTCTTTATTTATAACTGTAATAATCAATTTTAAAAGTCCTACATATATGATAAAATATAGACAAACAAAGATAGGTTATTAGGCTAATAAAATCTAAATCAAGTGGTTAAAAGCTAAAGTAGTTAGGTAGGCATAGGGATGGGAAGAGTTTAGGGTTCGGGTCTCAATGAAAACAAATTTGTGAAGGAATATATTACTATGATATATTGCAAAGTGAATAAATGTAAAAAAAAAAGAAAAAAAAAAGAAAAGAAAAGATAGGTCATTAGAGATTCTAATAATACTAAAAAAATGGTTATATGTAAACATATAAGTTCTCAATAATTATTGTAAAATGTATGGCTTATGATGTATTAGTTCTCAAGAACAATGGGTTTTTTAAATTTAGAAATTGAAAATGACTAAAAAATTAGTAATAAATTAGTATAATGAAACTATCAATATTCCTATCTTTTCCTTTTTAAAAAGAATAAATTTTTTATTCAAGCGATAATACATCTCGAAAAACTTGTTGTCAAAAAAAAAAAAAATATATATATATATATATATATATATATATATATATATATAGAGAGAAAGTATATATATATATATATATATATATATATATATATATATATATATATATATATATATATATTCAAGAAACACATAATCAAAAGTTTTAAAACCTATAGAGGATGACTTAGCAACCGGGTTAAAGCAAAAAAGAAAAGACTCAAGACCTACACATTTGATAATCTAAAAATGCCTAGACATCAGACTTACACAAGAGTGACTCTATCGAAAGTGGAAACTTGCCATCCAAACCAACACAAAAACCTATGAAGAAGCCAATTGTCAACAACAAAATAGCACACTGCAACAAGTGGGCAATAAAACATACAACAGCAGGTTGACGACAACAACATGAAAAATCAAAGGAAATCGAAGGTAAACTTGGATAGGTTTGGGAGATATTTGAAAGTAGTCTCAAAATCTAAACTTGCATCATGGTCATCATGTGACCCCCCAAAACCCGGGGGTCCCGTTGACCATCGTCAACCTGCGAAAACCTGTGTGTCTCATATCATGAGACCCATACATGAATAAAATGACTCCATAGGGCCCATCATACATACTCATCCATACAATTACAAAACCATACATTTCTATAGATTCAAGAGTTATTACATCACTCTTAATACAAAACATATATTAAAATTAGTTCATTCTAATATATACACAAAATGTGACGCTCCGATCCCCGGGGGTCCGTTGACAACCCGTAAACCCGCGGAATATTTGTGATGGGTAACCCGACACCACCACGAATATAGAAGTCTCCTTTCAGACAGGAGTTCCTACCCAAGATAAGCAATACCATCTTAACATTTACACGACAAGATCAAGTTCATGCGGTAAAATAGCCACTGGGCCCATGCACTCACTACTCTCACAAAAATATATATCAACTATATAATAATAGTTCAAGAGTTATTACATTACTTCCTACCAAAACATATATCAAAATTTAGAGTTTTAATACATGTTATACAAAAATGAATTGTTTCAATCCCACTTCTTTTTGAACCGTTTCTGCTGAGCGCTATCTCTCAGAGACATTCCCCGGCATCTTAAATAATGATCTCGATTGTGTAGGAGCAATGCCTTAGTGAGGGACTTCCTACATGGGTTACTCCCCACTTAAGTGCACATGTTATGGCAAACAATCACACTCAAGCAAATACATGATCATACTTGAATGTCTACATGCCCAATCCCATGTCTCGAGTCCTCACCGACTCCCTCACACATGCCTAAGCCAAATGTGCGAAAGAAATACAGCGCTAAACAAAGCTTTTGTTCTTGAAAACACACAACCGAGTTTCGGTAAATATATTGGACTACCCTCTGAGGCGAATTGCTGGATAAATTTTCCGAACAGCCATGGGTCCGCCTCCGAGATGAACTGTTGGACCACTCTCTAAGGCAATTCTTCGGAAAATCTTCCTTGAAATTCCTTTCAAAACCATTTCCACTTTTCTTTTCATTTTCGTGTCATGCACTCACACCTATCGTTCTAGGGTTCCCTGGTGCATATGGAATGCATTATGCCATTTCCAAACAAGTAATGCTAATATATTTTACATGTATATATTAACAAAATTAATTCACATAATTCATGTTATTCAATTCACAATCAATAACACCAAAATTAGCTCACATGGGCTAATAACAATCCAAGCAATTCATTTTGAATCACCCAACAACACAAAAATCACACAACCAATCACGTTAATAAAGGAAACCCCTGCCCAAGACTGCTCACTAGCCACTAAAGTGAGATTTCTTCACTCTGGTTCAAAGATTTTGAAACTGGCTAACACACTCTTCCTACCAACAGTCCCCATCCATAAAATGGCTCTTAGCCAAAGAATAAACCAAGAGAAAAGACCTCACCTCTCGGGAAGTTGTCGAACTCCACCAACCTGTCCACGCAGGTCCCAAATTACAGAGACCGACTTCGCTTGTTCGTAGAAAAACCGACTCCGTCCGAACGACGAGAAATCTAGAGAGAAGTCACTCATTCTCTCTCTAAAAAATGGATCCACACCTCACTGCACGATTTGTTCTTCCATTTGGAGAAGAAGACTATTTCCTTTTTGTCTTATTCACTTAAACTTTTCAAAAATTCCTGGCTTCAGGTCCTTGCTTTGGATTTTGACATACCCGCTTAATCTAAGTCATTCATCTCATCCTCTCACTAATCATGCAATATGTGTCACATGGGTACATGTAGTAGGTGACTTTTGTCACATCACATGTCTTTCATAAGCCGTTTTACGGCACCTGACACCCGGTGCCTCGAAAAACTTGAAATTCCGACTGTCTCAGAATTCGATGAAATTTGACTTGGTAGCTATATTTCGCGAGATGATTCCAACGGTGAAATTCATTTTGTTATCCAAGATCTAGAAAAATTTTGGATTTTGGCCGAAATTACCATTTTATCATTTTTTAGAAAATTAGAATTTTCCCGGGTTTTACACAAAACATGAATCAAGGCCACAGTCCAGCCCACTTCATAATCCCGGCCTCTAAGGAACGCCATCTGCTTGAATACCTAAAAGGGCGATCCCACGATAGGGTGAGCAATGCCCAATAGTTGAATTCTCCTACAAGGGCTACTCCCCACCTAAAATGCACATGCAATGGCACATCACAACATCCACATTTCATACAATTTACAATGCATACATGGAATGACGAGCAGCATACGAAATGTTTCCATGCCCATACCCCGAAATACTCCACCGACTCTCACGATGAATATGCCAGGTGGCAATCACACCGGTAATGCCAATGACGCCAAAATACCGAGCCTTTATTGGCTCACCAACACCCAATGCAATTTGTCAATGGGTAACCTATCCCGAGTCAATCTTGACTCCTATCACTCAACTTTGGTCTAAGTGATAAACATGACCGTGTGTTTTCTTTTGGACAACAGAACCTTTCTTGATGTCACCGCTGGAGCCCTCACACCCATGCCGTAACTTTTCTGATAGTACGCGGCCCTCACACTTCAGGCAAAACCTTTTCGAATGGTACCGCGGGTCTTTCACACCCATTCGGGTCTCTCACACCCATACAGGACCTTTCAGATAATACCACGGGTCTCCTACACCCGAGTTCCAGTGTAAAACCCGGGAAAAATTCAATTTTTCTAAAAAAGGTAAAACTGCACTTTGGCCGAAAAACCTGAAATTCTCTAGATCCTGACGACAACGCGATTGCGCTGCTAAATCTGCCTAGCCAAATCTAGTGACCCGCAGTGCTGAATTATGAGACAAGTGAAATATTTTACGATTTTCTGGGTGATAAGCCGTCAGTGACTTCAGGGATGAGATTTTTACGAAAATCTCGGAAGTCAAGAAATGACTTAGGTTAAATTCATTTAAAATAAAGTGAACTGAAAAGAAATAAATTGTTTCGGGATAGAAACGGATCCGAATGAAGCAATATGAACCATATATTCAAAATAATAATAATAATAATACACACACATTAATAATTAATAATAATAAAAGATAAAAACGAAAAAAAAGGAGAAAGGAATGGTCGGGAGAGAGGGGGTGCAGGGATATTTTTTTTATTATTTTTTTTTGCTTTTTTCTATGATTTACGAAAATCGGACTGTAGGTTTTCGTCGGGGCTGAAGGCAAAGTTGATCCACGCAGTGAGGGCTACTTGTGGGTACCAAAATCTTGGAGTTTCGTCAAACTCCACGAGGTAGGAAATTTTCCTACTTGTGTTATTTCCAGTCAAAGGCACATTTAATGGTTTTCGAGATTGACTAGAGGCCGTAAAGTTCTTTTAAATTTCAGTCCTCAAATTGGACTGAGTGTAGGAATTCTTAGAATTTTCGGATTATTTTCACAACCGCTGAATTTCGACTATTTCGACAATCCTAGTTGAATTTTTGGGACTTTGTCGCATACCCAGTTAAAATTTCAGACTGCTGCGCTTTGACCGAAGTTCGAAGTTTGTTTTGATCCCGAGACTGATGTCCGCTGCCAGGTGTGTCTGCATCCCACAATTCCGTGACGAACCGTGAAGGGACCAAGAGGTGCCCTATTTTATGGGTCCGAGATTCGGGCCATTTTAGCGTTGTTATAAAATATTAAATAACATGCCGTTGTGTTTAAAAATCATGTTAATATATGCTATTTGATGTATTAACGGATTGCATAGATGTAAATCGGTATGTAAAAATTATAATCGGGTTCTTCATGTAGTAATCGATATACATATGTAACATGAAGGAAAATGCACGACATCATGCATTTCATATGCACCCACACATCGCTGAGCCGGGCGTGCATGGTACTCGTTATTCAGCCATTCTGCGAATGTGCGAGTCGGGAACGGGACAACGCCCAAAAATTGAGAGACTACCATTGCAAAACAATAATAATAATAAATCACGTGTTTGGGTGAAGATGGGCGTGATCCTCATAGGTGAAAGACCCAAATTTTATTCTCGGGCCCCATATACGGATCCAACGGCGAAAGTTCGCAAAGTTGTCGGCGCGACGTGAAGCCCGCATGGCACTCTGAAATTGCAGAGCCCAAATAAACACACGGATTCGGCACAACGTAAAAAAATTCGAGGGTAGTCCATCGATTTAAGTCATCAAGTGAAACACCAATGACCGGTTTTTTACACTTGGTGTTGTGTGCAGGAGCTTCACGAGACTCGTCAGGTAATGAGGAGTCTCATTCTATGATACCTTAACATTCCATATAGAACCGCATTTTTTATATGGAATATGTGTCGAGGTTTTATGTACGCCACATGTGCATTTTAGGCGGAGAGCCCTTGTAGAGAATTTTTCTGATCGGGCATCGCTTATCCCGGCCGTGGGACCACATTTCAGCGCTACTAGTGGACGACGCTCCTAGAAGTCAGGATAGAGAAGAAAAGTTTCTGATTGTGGCTTTTGATATTATATATATTTAAAATATATATGGGTTGTATTTATTTGTATAAGAGTGATGAAATTTAAACTCTTATGGACTATGGTTTTATAGTCGTGTTTATATGTTCGAGTATGATAAATGGTCCATGTTATTTTTACTCATATGTGGACCCGTGGTCGTTATATAACAACACAAGGTTACACAAATTCAGGTATTGTGCTATGTCAGAGCTTCCCAACAAAGGAGACTCGCCCGATTTTTTTGTGGGAAATATGGATCTCATAAATGGGACACAACCACGTGGTATCTGCAAGTCGAAATCCACAGACTCTTCACGTGCCGATGGGTTGTCACCGACCCCCCGGATAGGGGTGTCAACATGGTGGTCGTGAGCTTAGGTAAACGATTACCTAAGGAGCTCGAATGTGGGTATCCACAAGTATTGGTCTTGATGCTAGCTCGTCTCAACTCGAATACCTGTAGATTGGGCAAGTACGGGTGTAAACACGTGATCAGGTGCATTGCTGCTTTTGTTCTAATATGTTCCACGGGAGATGTATCAGGGTCAGGTGAAAATACGCATGATAGAAATGTGCATATAAATTCGAAGAACACTAGATAGAAAACGAACCTTAGTGGTTCGTAAAACGAATAAGACGATTACGCAGTGAATTCGTTATTTATTAATGTTGCATTATAAACAATAATAGATAAAGAATCTCAAATTGTTTTCTTAACTTGTGGGATATGAGTCGAGGGCGTGGACGAGAGGTCAGCCCATTGTGGCGGAAGAACCGACCACCACCTAGCTTTGACCAAAGCAGTCTCAGAGCGCCATAGGTGGGCCGTAGCCGCCATTGCTCAGCTATGCGCTGAGAGTCAAGGGGTCCAAGTAACCTCTAATCCATGAGGCGCATCATCCTCCGACATTTACGGGGAGGGGATCCAAAGCAGCCGATCATTGGTTCGACAGGAGAGGATTTTGAGGCCAGCGGAGGATCACCTTTAATGCTACGAGGATCAAGCCAGCCACTTTCTGGGCTAGAGGTGAGTCCCATATATGGCGATTGCCCGAGTCTCGAGATCCCGGACGATGACATGGAGAGAGTTCGCAGAGCTTCATGGGTAAAAGCCTCAGATCCGCTACCATGCAAAAGTCGAGTTCCTCGAAGTTGAAGCAAGGAACATGATCGGTGTTCTAACAGAGCCAAGTTCATCGAAGTCGTATCGCTGTGATGATCATGTACATGACAGGCCAAGGTGCGGAAATTCAGATAGCCCAAGTTGTCCATTCGGCAAGATTGTAAGATTTCTGAGCAAAGACATGACGGTGGTCGACGACTATGGCTATAGAGAGAGAGATAGAGGATTCACAAAGTATCTGAGATGCGGGTACTAGTGGTAAGAGGAAGGAGGGTCAGCCTTCTTCTAGTAAGGGAAAGAGGCAGTAAGATGCCCAAGCTCCGAGTGTTTGTACGGTCGCAGCGCTTATTATGCCAAGGCCGCACTGTGGCTTCCAATGGGCTAGATCGCACATGTTTTCAATGCCATCAGTCCTGACATGTGAAGGGATTGCCCTGGGAGGCAAGGATTCCAGTGGTTCAGACAGCGCAGCCCCGGGGCCATCGTTGGGATGACATCTTATTACGCTTGTTCCTTCTCACCCCAAGCAAGGGCCGTGAGGAACCAACATCAGTCTCGTGGTGTCAGACAGAGCCTTCGCTACACGAGAGGCTGTGTGGCATGGGCTATCACGAGGATAGGCTCACGGTCGAGACTTTCTGGCTCTGGGCGGCTCTGTCTACACCACACACCACAGACCGAGCCACTGATCGGGCCATATATTGCAGGCGTTTTTACTATCTCGCCTCTGGGCTAAGATATTGTTTGATTTTGGTGCATCGCATTCATTTGTGGCTGCATCTAGTGTGGATGTTTTGGGCTTAGAGGTGGAGACCTCGATTAGTTTATTATACGTGAGTTCTCCCCTGTGGACTGGCAGGAGGATCGATTAGATACGCCGGGATCGTGAGCGAGAGATCTCAGGATTCTCGCTTCACCTGCGGACCTTCTGCAGACATATTAGGATTTTGATGTCGCCCTTAGCATGGATTGCCGACAAGACACCAGTCATCATTGATCAGGATAGTAAGAGGATTTATCGCCTTACACAATTTTTACTAGATCCGTGTGACTCCCCTTTCAGTGGGGCAAGCATGATGCTTTACCCTTAGATTCCGGTCATGACTCCAAATGGAGGGACAAATGGATGGGTTAAGCTTGAAGCAAGCCCATCCCTAGAGGATGAGGGGAGACAAAATTTGAGTCTACCTCTGGTGGTTTGTGAGTATGAGGATATCTTTCCGACGAGTCACGGATTACCTCCCAATGTGGATGGACTTTCATATCGAGTTACACCTCCCGGTACGCCCCACTTATGACTCCTCATAGGATGGCAGACCCATGAGCCAGAGGAACTCAAGGCCCAACTAGCTGCGTGACCACTGGATAAGGGCTTTATTGGGATCGAGCACTTCACCACGGGCGCCCGGTTTTGTCACAAGAAGAAAGACAAGACCTTCGATCGTAAATGATTATTCATCGACAATTGAATAGGTTACGATCAAGAATCCCAGATCTCATCTGAGGATTGAGCAATTTGTTTGATTAATCGAAGGGGCATGAAGCCTGGCCCCAAGATAGACTTTCGTGACCTGGCAGACACGCTTGAGAGTTGGGAGACTGAGCATCCCTAAGACAACGCTGTGGAAGGGCATGGCATTTCTCGAGTTCACAGATGCCTTCGTCGACGAATGCACCGGGCCAGGCATTCATGGATCTCATGCATAGGGTATTCCAACTCTATTTAGATCAATTTGTTGTGTCTTTGTCGACGGTTACATCTGACCTACTCCGCCTTGAGGAGGAGATGAGGATCATTCGCGAATTGTTCTCCGTGCACTTAAGGACCATCGGGCCAGGGCTGCCAAGTTCGCGAAGAGGCAGTTTCTGGCTTAATGAGGTGAGATTTCTGGGACATCGCTGTGTCTGGGCTGTGTGTGTCAAGAACCCCGAGAAGGTAGAGGTCGTTATGAGTTAGAGAGTCAAGTCAATCTTTCGAGAGATACGTGCCAGCTTTAGGATTAGCAGGTATTATAGGAGATTTATCGAGATTTCTCCTACAAGAGCACCTATGACTAGATTGACCTGCATGGGGTCAAGTTTGGCGGGATGACTTCAGGTGAGAAGGCAGGCATTTCCAAGAGTTGAAAAGGAGGGTTACTTCAAATTTCCCATTCTAATAGTCCTTAATAAGTAGACAGAGGTACATCAGATAATTATGATGCCTCTGGGCGACTCCGATGTGTCTTGATGCGTCCCGGGAGTGGCTCGGGCTTTATGGTTCCAGATACTTAAAGAATCAAGGAGAAGAATTACCTTACACATGATTGGAGTTACACCATAGTCTTTGCCTTAAATATTTGTTTACCTATTTGTAATGGTGAGCAATAGAAGTGCTTTTAATTACAAGAGCCTGCGATATCTTTGCACAAACTGCACTTTCAACATGAGACAACGTTATGGATGGAGTATCTGGAGGATTATGACTTCACTTTGCACATCCTGGGAAGGCAAATGTAGTGGCTGATGCGCTTTAGTCTAAGTCACTGGGAGGCATTAGCTAAGGCAGCTTGCGGAAACCTCGAAAACCACCATCAAAAGGGCAAATTGTAATTTCGGTAAAAACTGGAAACTTTTCTGGATCTCGATGACCAAATGGACTTCTCACCGTTGAATCGCTCAAAGAAATCTTAGCTTACATCGCTGACTTCGTCACTCGAGACGCTTCTGACTCAGACGCTGAGGAAACAAGCGCTTCTGGACACTTGGCGCATTTTTGAGTGGCACACAGGGTGCCACGTGTCAAGCTCCAATTCAGTCAAGTTGAGCTCAAGGTGGGACCCACGTTGACACATGACATGATGTCGTTGGGTTGAAAAGTCAAAAATCCATGAGAAGGGACATGGATGGAATTAAGTGAAATGTAAATGAGGAAAAGGACAAAAAGGCAATAATGGTCTTCTTCTTCTTCAAATTAGAGGCAAACGTGGGAGGAAAAAGAGTTGCGAAGTTAGTTTCATGTTTTTAGAGAGAGTACTTCTCTCTAAGATCGAACCAATGGGACCGTCGGATTCGACGGAGCAAGAAGGAAAGTTTGTTCTGCAGCGGCGGGACGGCGCGTGGACTCGGTTTTTGAGGAGTTCGACCATTTCCCAGTGAGGTGAGAGTTTTATCTACTTGTTTTACACTGTTCAAGTGTTTTGTGATGTTTAGATTAAGTTGAGGCCCGAAGTAAGGGCCATTTTGATCAGTTCAAATCTTGGAACGGTAGAAAATTTTTGGGATATTTTAGTCGGTCAGAGATCAGTTTGGGAGGCGATTTGGCTATTGTATCATAATTTATATAATAAATTGTGTTTTGGTGAGTAGGAAATAGGAAATGGGTATGGTCGGTTCACAAGAGGAACGATGTAGGAGGAGTGGGGTACTGTGGACGGCCCACATGCTGTTTAGGTATTTAATTAAAAACTTGATCCGGGTTTCAACAATGAATTGGACGAAATCGTCCATATGTTGTATTACTTGAGTTGTTGAAATGAATGGCTTGGTATGTGGAAATAGATAGGTTAAGACATGATTTCAATGTGTTAACTATTGACACAATTATATAGAAGAATAAAATTGTGTTGTATGGCCCGAATTTGAGATATTGTAAATTTAACAGTGAGCTAATTTGATTGGTTGATCAAAAGAAATTAATAGGTTAATGCTTGATGTGTTAACATGAGACCACAATTATATGGAATATAATTATGTGTGTAGGCCATTGGAGATGAGATTGTGATTTGTTCAAGTGAGCTAAATTGGGTGATGGTTGATGTGTTGAATTACATGTGTGTAATTGTACTAGATTGAAAATATGCATATTGACATATTATATAAATGGTTTTGAAAATGGCATAATGCATTTCATATATCTTTGATAACCTAGAAGTTAGGTGTGAGTGCATGACATGAATTTTTAGTAAAACGGGCATGTTGCGAAAGGAATTTCGGATGATATTCGGAGGGAATTAGGTTAGAGATGGGCGCGAGATCATTTCGGATAGGGATATGGCCCATTTCGGAAAGCTCTGACCAATTCGCCTGGGAGGGTAGTCCCATATTTTTACAAGGCACGTTAGTAGTATCTTTCAAAACACAGTAAAGTTTGTTTTGAAAATGATTGTTTTTAAATCACGTGGCTTAGGTGGTGAAGCGGTGGTCGGTGAGGACTCGTGACGTGGGTCGATCATGGGCCCGATTCAAAGTAGGATCACGTGTTTGCTTGAGTGTGTGTTTATTTTGGAGCGTGCATATGCATGGGTGAGTAACCCATTTAGGGTGATTCCACTGCGACGATAGCTCACCTGTCGAACATTTTTTTCGAATTGTGAGGGCGATAGGAGCAGGCTCATTTGAGCACTTGAAGAAATGGGTTTGTGGCTTTGATGGTTTTTTTTTTTGGGATAATATGTATTAGAATTTTAGATTTTAATATATGTTTGTATAAAAGTGTAATCAACTATTGAATTATTGGGAGATAATTGGAATATAGTTGTGATATTTGTTCATAGTATTGGTTTATGACCCAGGCATTTATACTTTCGGTATGTGTCTCGTGATGCGGGAATGAATCGTTTCGCGAGGTTGGTGGTAGTCAAGCGGACCCCGGGTTTTGGGCGTCACAAGCTTCAGGGAGTGGCGGGATGTTCAAGACTGGGACAGTTTATGCTGCAGTATAGTGATCAGGCTCAGGGAGTGCTAGGGAGTTTGGTAGCTACGCCATCCTTACTAAGCAAGGTGATTGAGTCCTAGGGACAGGACACAGAGATATTGTCAATCAGGAATCGAGTAATGTCAGGTACAGGTGACGAAGGCTGGGCCATCCACATAGATGGTAGTCTTCGGTATAGGGGACGGGGTGTGGTTCCCTAGCGGACCGATTTAAGAGAGGAGATCCTCAGGGAGTTCCATTGCTCTCGTTTTGCTATGCATCTAGGTGGCACAAAGATGTACCGAGATCTTCGTTGCCAGTATTATTGGAGCGGAATGAAGCGACATGTTGGAGATTTTGTTTGACAGTGTCTCACATGTCATTGACCAAAGTGAGCATGAAGCCAGCGGGGCTCTCGACATTAGAGTAGTTGAGTGGAAGTGGGGCATGTCACGATGGTTGTGATCCGCGCCCACGGACACGTGGGGCATGATGCCGTGGGTTATAGTGGACCGACTCACTAGAGTCGGCACACTCTAGCGGTGCGGATGACCTTCTGCCCAGAGTGCATCGGTTATACATTAGGTGAGATTGTCCTGTTTACTGTGGGTGCCGGGTCTCACATTGTGTGGACGGGGATCCCAATTGCAGCATGACTTTTGGAAGAGTTTCAAGGCCATAGGGTTCCTGATTGTGATGAGCACAACTTTTCATCCCTCAGGATAGTTGATTGGAGGACCATATAGAGGACATCTTTGCGTGCATGTGTCACGGTCTCAAGGGTGGCTGGGAGGGAGCATTTACCCTTAGTGAAGTCGCTGACAACGAGTTGCTCGTGAGTATTCAGATGACACCTATGAGGCCTTATATGGGAGGCCATGTCGATCACCGATCTGTTGGACAGAAATGGGAGAGCGTTCCATCACTAGTCGGATTTGATTAGAGACACCTCTGAGAAGGTGGATTTGATTCGAAAGCGCCTTCTTACGGCTCAGAGCAGACAGAAGAACTACACCAATAGACAACGTCGACCTCTAGAGTTCGAGGTGGGTGATCACGTCTTCTTGAAGGTGATGCCTAAGAGAGGAGTGGTCAGATTCGGCAAGCGAGGGAAGCTAGCGCCGAGGTATATTAGGCCCTTGAGGTACTCAGAGGGTGGGCATAGTGCATATCGGTTGGCACTACCAGAGTTTATCAGGTGTCCATGGGTGTTCCACGTCTCCATGCTCCAGAAATATACTCCGGATCCAACTCATGTAGTGGATTGGGGAGAGATTACTGTTGACACTGATGGGACCTTCGAGGAGGGACTAGTGTGTATCTTGGATAGTCAGGATCAGATTTTACGAAGCAAGATCGTGCGGTTAGTAAAAGTGTTGTGCGACAGAAGTGGAGGAAGCTGACATGGGACGCGAGGACATGATGCGGGTCACCTATCCTTTCCTATTTGAGGACGAAGGTGCGTGGTATAATATTTGGCATTATAATATTACTGCATATGCCTGTCTTTGTGTGTGCTAGTATGTGTGTGGAATTTCGGGGACGAAATTCTGTTAAAGGGGGAAGAATGTAAAACTAGGGAAAAATTCAATTTTTCTGAAAAAAAAGGTAAAACAGTAATATCGATTGAAAACCGGAAATTCTCTAGAACTTCGGATGTGAGAAATGGTATTTATTAAATTAAGTCTCGCGAAATGTGACCAGAGAAAAGTTTCGTCAAATTCTGAGACAAGCGGAATATTTTACGATTTTCTGGGTGATAAGCGTCAATGACTTCAGGGATGAGATTTTTACGAAAATCTCGGAAGTCAGGAAATGGTTTGGGCTAAGTTCATTTAAAATAAAGTGAATTGAAAAGAAATAAATTGTTTCGGGATAGAAACGGACCTGAATGAAGCAATATGAACCATATATTCAAAATAATAATAATAATAATAATAATAATAATAATAATAATAATTAATAATAATAAAGATAAAAACGAAAAAAAGAAAGAAAGAATGGTTGGGAGAGGCGTGCGAAGTATATATATATATATATATATATATATATATATATATATATATATATATATATATATATATAAAAGCACAAAATCAATACAAAGGAAACCACAAACCTAAAATATAATTCGTCTCCTCCAAGATGAATTGTGTTGAAATAGCATCCAATCTTTGTTACATGTGTTCAGCCGGTGAGGCGAGACAAGATTCGATAAGTACATCAAAAAGCTAATCACCAACGGAGACATGAATAACACGCAGCTCGGATGAATGAATCAGGTCACGACGATAATGGTGGAAGAGGATTGGTCGGCCATTGAGCCTAAAAGCATATGATTAGCGGAGCATGATGGGCGACGAAGGTTAAGGTCAGGGTTTGTTTTACTATTAGGCTTGGTGCTCTAATACCATATTATGAAATAGACTTACATATTATTAAGAGAATTGAGGTACATATATATACCTAAATAAAGACAAAATAGTAAAAGCACAAAACCAAAAAAAAGAAAACCCTAAAATACTCTAATAGAACAAACATAGGCATTGATAAAGAATTTGAAATTCCAGACTTCTCGTATCTCAACCATGCAATTAAACCCCTCCTTAATCAGCTTATTAAATTAATGGTGTAATTAAGTATCTTTAAAGTTAACTTGCAGTCTCATTTTCCTGACTACAAATTAATTAGTATATTTTCAAATGTGAGCTGATCAGCCAAATGATCTCCCCCCTGGTTTTAGGGAGTATTGCAACTCATCCTCTAGTGCCTAGTGGGAGGGAGCTAGAGATCAATGTGGAAGCTTCTAAAGAACCTTCCCTTGGGGGAGGAGTCGAAAGATGGTGGATTTGGAAGGCCTTGAAAAGGCTGTGGAGTCTATTAATTTAAGTGTTCTATAATGTCTTTTATACATACCCGTGTTGTTCGGAATATGTGAGGAACTCATTTAGCCAAGACAAGACTTTCCTTGTAGTTCATGGGCCTTTGGATTCCATCTTTGCTTCCAATGAGCATGTGAAAGGTTAACTTAACAACTTTAATGCAAGCTTGAGTTGTTTAAATAATCACGAGGTTTGGCGAAAAAAACCGGCTTATATAGGCAGGCTTTTAAATCGATGGATCGAGACTATTTTGGCATCTTTTGTGGGTAAACTTGAAAAGTGATAAATTAGATCCCAACAGTAAAACTTGAGCTATATAAGGCTCCCGAGTTGTGTGATTCTTCCCAATATTGCACAAGGTATTATAGGACGTTACTTTTTTGGATTTTTTTTTTCTTCTAAAAGTAATTTATTTTGAGACTTAACATTGTTTTTTTTTCCATAACTTATTTCTAAATTATTAAAATTTTCTTCTCAATAAAAAAAAATCAAAATATTTGATATTTTCTATTAAGAAAAAACCATTAATTTTTAAGATCTGCACACAATATTTTAAAATCTGCATAGAATATTTCAAAATATTTTACAAACATGGAATATTTAATTTTATTTTCATTAATCTATTATTTTTTAAATTATTAATTTTATATATTCTATTTTAGTTTTATAAAATAAATATAATAATTATTTTTTTATAAGAATGATAATAATAATAAATTATTTATCATAATAATTTAATAATTTTAATTTTAGTAAATATGTTAATATTTTTCATTTTATCATAATAATAAAGTTATATCATTACCACACAAACAAGTATTAACTTAAATTATTTTTCTTAATATATTTAAGATGTTGATTTTAAGCATATAAAAACAAACACCTTAATATTTAATAGAAATACAATATTAAAAAAACAAACAACTTAATACTTAATATTATTAATAAGTTTTATTCAACATTAAATAATAATGAAAAAAAAACACAGTGTAAAAAGACTAAGCATGTAACATCAAGCTCACTTTATAAACTATCTAAATGGTATAGTTTCAGAAAACATTCAAAATTTCTAGTATACTTCATATAGTTTTAAGCGCCCATAAAATTAAGAACACCAAGCATCATACGTGTTTATTTATCATGATTTTCAAGCAGTGACTTGTTTCCTGTAAGCAAACAAGAGGAGAAAATTAATTATATTATGACATTATGTTGACCATAACAAATTAATTATCACAAAAATGTTGGTAATGATTTTAAAGTTTAAGACATTGATCATGTGATCCATAAAATCTCCAAATATTGTTAAACTTTCTACTATAAAAAACTTATATTTTAGATGCAAAAATATTATTATTTACCTTTAACTTCCCTTTTAAGAATGTTGGAATGAAGGTTTTATAACTGAAATGTGATCACATGTAACATTTAGTTTGAATTACAAAATATAACAGAAAGTATAATTTGAATTATTTCAAAAACTTATTCTTAGTGGGATTGTTTTCAAAAACATGAAAAACAGGGTTTGTTTATTAGGTTAGCTAGGGTGTTTGAAAAACTGTTTTTTGTTGTAAAAAACAAGGAGAACTACGGAATCACATTTGGTTTTCGTACAATTTCTCAACACAAAGGTTTTCTTTTTTCTGTTTCAGAAAACGAATTTACTAAAAGCATTTTGTCTTTGTTTTCAAAAACAAAAACTAAACATGCTCACAATTTCTAAACACAGGGTTTTCCTTTTTCTATTTCAGGAAACGATTTTACTAAAAGCACTTAAAGATGTTATTTCTTTGAAAACTTCATCATTTTTTGTTTGTTTGGGCACGAGGAATATTTAAAATATTTTAAATTATAAGTATGAATTCAAACAAAGAAAGAATTAACCAATGCCGGAAATATAAAGGAAAAAAAGAAGAGAGGAATTAAGAAGGAAGAAAGAGAGGGAGGGAAAGAGAAGCACCTGGAAAGTAGTTTAGCCTTTAATGAAGAATTTATGTAAATTGCTCTATGAGAGCTCTTACTTTCTGTTTTATAGAGGACAACTAGTAAAAGGAAAATATTGAGAATATCTTTATATGGAAGGAAAATCAAATCCAATATTCACTCCCCATCAATGTTTGAAAACCTGGACGGGGCCAGGCGGTGGCGTGTTAGGGCGTGACCAGAATTATCGAATCGGTCGAGTTCGAAAGGTTAAAATCGTTTTTAACAGGCAGGTCAAACCCGGCGGGTTCAGGCTAATTAATCGATGATTGAAGCCCGATTAAGCCAAATTCATCAGTTTATAATTATTTTTATTTTAATAATATATTAATTATTTATTTATGATGTCACCGATTCAACTAATGTATGAGCGAAGTAAGCTTTTAGGTCGAGTCGTCGATCCTATTTTGCATTATTCTCCATACTTCACAAAAATATTACCACCTTTAATTCAATGTTGCTTTATTCCGGTTGACTTTCGTCGTGCCTTATCATCTCATAATATCAAATCCATTCATTCTATTTCTCTCATTGATTTTCAAACACAAACTTAATGGCCATGTTTGGTTCCAGAAAATTTAAGCTGAAGAGAAAAAAATAAAAAATAAAATTAGAGTTAAATTTATTTTTATTTGATACTTCAAATTTATTTTAACTCATTAGTTAATATTAAATAATTTAAAAATATGTAAGTTTCTAAATAACTTTGATTTTCTTTGAAAAAATCATTATAAGAGAGAATAATTTTTTTTCGTTTATTGTCTAGTTGTTCTTGCCGGGAACCAAACATGACCTAAGGGTCAAAAGACTCAAAACCCATATGCATGAAGGGATCAATTTTCTTCTAGTTCTCATCTTTGTTACTCCCTCTATCTTGTTTTTATGATTTTCAACTTTAGTGATGACTTAGGGCTTGTTTGGTTCATGTTTTTTAAGAGAATAGTTTTTGAAAACACAAAGAACACAATTTTGGTGTTCTAAAAAAATGTTTTTGTTATCTAAATTTAGTGTTTTATTTGTTTTTTGTGTTTTTTTAAACAAAAAAAAAAAAAAATTGAGAACCAAACATGTTATTTTTTAGAACAGAAAACATTTTTAAAATATAAGAACCAAACATGGCCTTATTTCCTTGGCAACATCATAGGAAAAATTAACTATATTATGACATTGTGTTTATAGTAATAAATTAATTGTGATGAAATTTTGGTAATGATTTTACAGTGAGGACATTGATCATGGGATCCTACTAAATCTCCAAACCTTATTGAACTTTCTATCCCATAGGATCCCATGATTTTATAGTTGGGACATTATCATTTTATCTACAAAAAGACAATTATTTACCTTTAATTTCCTTTTTGAGAATGTTAGAATAAATATATGTTATTGGCTTTAATTGGAAGTATTAGATTTTAGAAATAAATTTAGAATAATTATAAATATAAATTCATTCTATAAAATTAGTATTAGATAGGCAAATTCTAAGAATAAAATATATTGTTTTATTATATAAAATAATGATGAAATACATAATAATTTTCATATATTAAATTGTAAGACCCTGAATTCACAGTTTCTATGAATAGTAAATTTCGTTTTCGATTAGTTATGTATTTGACTTGAAATAGTCAAATAAAAAGTAATTTTCGAAAAAAAAGGCCCGAAAATAAAAAATGTTCATAATAATGTATTGAGTCTAAAGAAGCTGAAACAGATTAAAACGAAATTATGTTAAGGGGTGAAAATGCAATTTTTCTGAAAAATGGCAAAATGGTAATTTGCCACAGAAAAATCTGAAAATTTTCTAGATATCGGATGACAAAACAGATTTCACTGTTGAATTCGTCTCGTGAAATCTAGTTACCCAGTCAAATTTCGTTGGATTATGAGACAATTAGATTTTTCATGAATTTCGAAGTGACGGGTGTCGAGTGGACCCTAAAAACGAGATTTTTAGAAAAATCCTGAAAAACATCAAATATTTAAAGAATGTCCATTTAAGATAAATGGAACTGAAACCATGAGAAAGTAAATTGTTTCGGGACAAAAATGGAATCGAAGAAGTGAGACACGTGGCGCGACGTGAGCCACGTGTCCGCACTATAAATATCTTAAAATATCTAACATGGCCAAAAAACTCTAATTTTGGTCAGACCAATACCAGAGAGAGAGAGAAAGGAAGCCAAGCTTCTCTCTTTGAGATTCAACAATTTTTGTTGGTCATTGTTCGATAATCGAGTTAAAGCTCTGCGACGAGAGGAGGCTACGTGGGTATCATAATCACTTAAGATTCCGCCAAGGTTCAAGGTTGTGAGTTTTCATGAAAAACCGAGAAAACGGTGTCCCGGAGGTAGCTATAAGAGGTGAGGTTTTCTCTACTCGGGTTAATTTACGTCTAAGGGCATGTGTCTAAGGAAGATCTTGTCAATTTTTTCTCTTCGACCCCCATGAAAAGTGTAATTTTTGTTATAAAACTTGACCATCACTCATCCAAATTAAGTGATTCAAATTGATGGATAAACTAGACTGATAGGAGAACATATCTCCTTGAAATAGGTCAATTCAAATTCCGACCCCTTTGGACTTAGAAATGCATTCAAAGTGGAGCTATGTTCAAACAATTTTCTTATTCTGTTTTGAGACTCCATGATTGTTTTGGCCATAACTTGGCCATCACTCATCCGAATTGAGTGATTTTAATTGCTAGATGAACTAGACTGATAGGAGACCATATTTCAGCAGAGCCGGTATATCAAATTCGACATTTGGACTCCCTGAGAAATGCATTCAAAGGGAGCTATGTTCGAGCAGTTTCTGGATTATTTGAAAAGCGAGTAGTCCCGGTTGTTTAGGATATATCCTGAGTTTCGGTGATTTGATTTGGGTGATTCCAGTTGGAGAAGAACCCTAAGAACCGTATCTTCATATGAGTACAAAGAACCAGTGTCAAATTATGGATTAAGACCCCTTAAATTGGGTATCACGGACTGTTTCCAGTGTAAACAGAGTAAATTGACAAGTTTTGAATGAAAAGACCATAACCTCTTCATCCGAACTCCGTTTTGGGTGTTCTTGAACTCTATGAAAAGCCCATTGAGTCAAGATTCTAGCCATATTCTTGTAGAGGATAGTAGATGATCAGAACGTGGCTGAAAATTTATGTTTTTCACCAAGTGTGCAGGTTACTTGGTTATGTCGATGTGAATAGCCGAGTTTTGACATGACCATTTCATGACATGTTGTGGGCTATTGTATGGGGTAGTAATTTCCATGAGTTGACATAAGAAAGCATGAGAAACAAAAGAGGTTGAGTTCAATTGATTTTAATCAATTGGAAGTGATTAAATGCTTAAGGGTTATTGGAAAATATATTATAGTGAATGGTTTAATTGAACATGATTAAGGTATGGATGTTAATGGATTTTTTGGATAATGACTTGTAGGAGGAAAGTGATTAAGGACAAGGGTGAAGGTGTGATTTGTTTAAGGAGGAAAAAAGGAAACTATAACTAAAGTGAGAAAATATATATATATATATATATATATATATATATATATATATATATATATATATATATATATTAATATTTATCAATGTATATGTTTTTCATATTATATTATAAATGTTCAAATAAAAAAGAAAGGAAATGTGGTTTTCTTAACTTTAAAATTATGTTGAGAAATATGAAATGAGTATAGTTTCCCACATAGTTTTATAAAACATGTGTTGAGAAAAATGAAATGATTGGAACACATGGTTTATAAAACATGATTTATGGTTCATATTAAAATGAAATAGGCTTTATGAACATATATTCTATATATACATGTTTATATGAAAATGTTTGAATCCATAGTTACTATATTTACAAGATAAAGTTAAAAGGAAAGAGTAGGCTAAAGTAACTACGCGTGCATGGTACATGGGGAAAGGGATAAATTTTTTTTATAGAGGGAAGGGAAGAGTGATGCATATTGCCATGTATGTGAAAAGTATGAAAATGTTACCAACGCATAATGTGATTTATTCCATAGTGCAATGGTATTTAAAAGAAAGACACGATTAATCAGAGGTTCCTTTTTGGGTCATCGGTGATTGTAAGGTTGTTTCCTCGTAGGTTCTTTCATGGGCCAACGGTGGTTAATGGTAGGCGGATTCCATTGGATATGACGGATTCAAAAAAGGAAAAAGTAAGTAATGTTTATTGAAATGATATATTTATACAATTGTTTTACACATTGCATTTTGAACTACATGAAAAAGTAAAGTACATGTTTATTAGTAGTATGTTTATAAATTTATTTACAATATATTTGAACTATACGAAAAGAAAGTAAAGTTTGTTTATTGAGTATTATGTTTATACAATTGTTTTACACACATTAATGTTTGATTATATTTAGAAACGTATTTTCCTATGGCTGTACTCTCTTCAGCTCTTTTAGCTCCATTTTCCAAATGTTTTATAAAATGTTTTGAGATGAGAGGCCCGTGCCGGTTTGCGACGTCCTGGGTTGGTGACATCACTTCATGTGTGACCACCTTTTGAAAATGTATAGTTTTTGTTGTAAACAACTACTTGTGTACCTTTATTTTGTAATATATATAAGTTTTAAGAGATTGTTTGTATATCTATAGTGTTCAGAAAATGATTTTAAAGTTTGATTTGAATTTGGTTTTGGTGGACTTGATGTCCCATGGTTGGATGTGGAGTAAATTAAATTGTTTTATTCACAATTGTTTATAAATTGAAATGTCAAACAGAGGAAACGATGCTGATTTTCTATAAAATGTTTATTATATAAATAGAGTTTGATGTTTAGAAGAAAAAGAAAAAAATTGTTTATAATCTATAGTGTTGAAAATGATTTTAAGTTTGATTTGAAATTGTTGTAGTGGACTTAATGTCTATATTATGGATATGGAATAAATTAAATTGTTTTCTTTGGTGAAATTTGAGTGGGACATGTTAGAAAAATGGGGAAACTGCAGATTTTCTATCAAAAATGTTTAGCATATAAAGGTTTAATATTTAAGAAAAAAAATTTTGTCCCACCATGTTTCATAAAGTTTGGTAAAATGGCTGAATAAATGGGTTTGCTCTGATTACTTGCAAAGTTTAAGAAATGAAATATTTAGACAGAAAATTTAAAATTTTCTAAAAGTATAAAGTAAAATAATAGAAATTGCTGAAATGTCTCAGGAAGCTAAAATTCCTATAGCTCGGATAATGAAAGCAGGAAGCTGATCGTTTAGTCAAAATCTCAAAACAAGTAACTCAGAAAAGTTTCGTTTGAATTCTGATGTTTGAATTCTTTGTAAATTTTGAAGTTAGGTATCTAGTAACCCGAGAGGCGAGATTTTCTTAAAAATCTTCGAAAGTTGAAAAATGACTTGAGTTAAGTTAAGTTCAATAAATTGAGGCTGAAAGACGAAAATAAATTATTTAGGATATCTTCAATTTGAAAACGGGTCATGGACGTGGCTCAAAAGTAGACCCCACGTCCAACTTTTTCTCTTAAAGAGACAAAAAAAAAAGGAAAAAGCTCTTTTTTTGAGAAAAAATGGTAAGGGAGCTGAGATCAGAGGAGAAAATCTCACATTTTCTCTACAATCTCTGGAGATCGGGTGATTGAATCAGTCAGAAAGCCAAGATTTAAGTTCATCTCTTTAAATGAGGAAGCTACAGTGGTACCAACATGTATGAGTTCAGAAAGATTTGGTTTGGAGAAAATCTAGTGAAACCACCACCTTCTCTCTAAGATTCTGGTGAGTATTTGGCTTCCGGTTTAGTCGGACCAAGACAGTGGAGTACTCGTTGAGGCAACTGGCAGTGATTCTAAGTCAAAAATTTTGGCAGAAGGTCAAGCGGAAGTTTCGGGAAGGCCGTGGGTCTAAGATTCGGGACTCGAATTTCATCTTAAACTAAGAGGTAGAGACTGCTTCTACTGGGTTTATATTCATCTAAATGTTGTTTTGGTCTTGATTTGGTATAAGGGCTGTTTGGTTTGTAATTCAGGACGTAAACTGAATTTTTTTCTGGTTTTTGGTTATGATGTCGAGTTTTTTTTGGTGCTTTGAAGGCGTTTGGGCTGAGATTCGAGATGGGTTTATGCCATGTTTCTGACCAATTGCTGGTCCCAATTAGGACGGGTTTGTTGACGAGTGAAAGAGTTGTTTCAAGGATGGGATTGGTGGGAAAAATAACATGCAAAGGGCTTTAAGGATCAGGAGCCTGTTGGTGGTTTAAGGCTAATCATTACCTTGTTTGTCTGAGCCTCAACTTTGGATGGTAAATAGCTTTTTTAAGTCTGAACTCAGATTCACTTGAGTTGTGGGCTCTATGAAAATCCTTTGGTCTAGAATCCCATCCATATATAGTTTGATAAAATTTGAGCTCATATTTGGTCTGAAAATGACGAAAAACAGTAGGCCCCTGTTGGTTTCGTGCGTCAGTCCTTTGTTCATCTGAGGCCCCAACTTAGGACTGACTATAACTGCCGTCAGAGCTCTTATTTTTGGGTGTTCTTAGACTCTATGGAAAGATCTTGGAGTGATCTTACTATATGATTTTCAGTAGCGGTGGTGCTCACATGCTTGTTGAAAAAAATTGATTGTTACAACAAGTGTGCTAGTGTTAGTTGTGTGGATGTGAGGAGTTGTGTGATGTGATGTACATGGCAGGTTGTAAGACTATCTTGGGAGTCGCGTGATATCTGTGAATTAGCCTAAGTAGGTGTGTCATTACTTGCCTAGGTGACTTGATGAAATGTTTAACATGTGTTTGTGTGACAGTTGAAATGACATTTCTTGGTTAAGAGTGTCATGCTTGAATAATCATTATGTGTGCTCTAACATATTAGGTTTGTCATGTTTTTCGTGTGGACATGGCTGTTGCGTGGCATGTTGAGCTAGTTTATTGGGCATTATGCGCCATGATGTAGCCTAGAGATTTGAGTATGACATTACTTGTCTAAGTAGTAGTCGGAATGATGTTGATGCATGCTTGTTTGATGTGTTGACATGAATGTGATAAATGCTAGTATAAATGCATGTATATTAACGTTTAATGAATGTATGGACTTTTGTGTGCATTAGACATGAGTGTACATGGTGCGCTGGAGTGTACGGTATAAGGTGTCCAAGTAAGGGGTCTTTTTATCGTTGGCGTGACTTAGAGTGCAATGGCACAATTGCATTGCATTGGTGCACGGGGACATCGCATGGTGTGGGTGTGAGTGCATAGTTGTTGTCATTCACCATCTGTGACGCCGCAAAACCCTGGGATCTATTGACTACCCGTCAACCCTCGGAAACACTCGTGAATGTCGGGTGACCTGACATTTCTCACGAAATCGGAGCGGGAGTCTCCTTTGTACGGGGGCTCTGCAGGAATCATCTTTGTATATAACTATTTAACAATCCAATATAACAATCCATGAGTAAAAGCTGGCCACTTGGGCCCACAAACCAATACTCATTCTAATAATTCCTGACTATATACAATAGTTTCAAGAGTTAGAAGTACTCTTATACCAACATATATTAAAATATAGAAAAACATTCATACATGTATACACAATAAGGCCAAAGCCACATTGACTTTCTTCTTAAGCTGGACCTCTAGGATGAGCCGTCTCCTCATGTCTGTGCACGAAAATGATATCCGCGACGGGGTGAAGTATCTTCGATAGTGGAATCATACTAAATGGGCTACTCTCCACCTAAGTGCGTATATCTGATATCGATGAAAACAAACATTCAAGTAAATCATGATCTGCCAAATGCTCTACTGAACAACTCATACCCCGAGTCCTCACTGACTCCCTCACACTTACCTAAGCCACGTATGAGAATCATTATTTTTCAAAACAAAGATGTTTTTAATAGTGGACTACCCTCCGATATTAGTAGTGGACCGACTCCGATGTTATATTTAGTGGACTACCCTCAGATGTATCAATTGGGCCATTTCAGGCGATTGATATTTTGTATGGAAAAAACTACCCTCCGATATAAGTAATGGACCGACTCGATATTTTATTATTATTAGTCAACCCTCCGAAACCCTCTCTCAATGAACCATCTCATTGCACTCCTCCTCTCCTTTCCCAGGGTGCCCAGTGCATATGGAATACATAATTACCAGTCTGATATAATTATATAACACATACAAATATATAATCATGAATATATTCCCATATAATTTAAAATCACTGAAACATGTCATGTAATTTCACAATTCATTACACCAAAAATTGGATTCATAGATATAATCATCAAACCTGAGCAATTCAACTTGAATTACTCGGCCAAAACACATTATTTCACAAAAATATTTTGTGAACACTATTCTATGAGCAGTAGAGAGCCCTCGGGTTATTGTTCACGGCAAATCACCCGAATCATCGGTTCATACAATGGTGAATTTCTGACCATTCTGACCTCATACAAACAGTATGATTTATAGCATAAATTCATAATTAACAAACCAGCAGCCGCCATTTGTGCAAGGGTTGCTCCATGGCTCCCAAAAATTTCAATAATTCGGTCCCAAGTTTTGGGACCGATCAAACGGCGGTTCAAGGCCTCATACCAACCGAAACATCATATAACACTTAAATAAAGTGTAAAATCCAAGTAGGATAAATCCCCTACATCACGGGTTTGTAGCTCAGCCAAGATCCACGTGTTGTCCTCTCCTCCTAGAGCGACCTTCCTTCTTGCTCAGAAGAATTGATGATTAGTTGCTAGTAAACCTGAAGTTTGATACTCTCTCACTAAAACCTTCAAACCCACACTCTCTGCATCCGTCTCCCTTCCACACGTTTTGTTCTTTGTATTTCAAAGCAAGAGGATGACACTATTTGAATTTCGTCTTATTATCATTTAGAATTTTAAAAATGACATCTACGTCCCTTCTTTTCCCAGTTTTTACACCTGGCACTATCTCGGCCGCCCATTTCCATCATTTCTCTACTCATACCACTTATGGCACATTAGTACGTGTTATACGTGACTTTTGTCACATCGGTATAGTTTTCGACATCAAGCGATCGCATAAAATGTGTAAATTAGAGCATCTCGGAATTTGTGAAGTCGACGTGTTAGCTAGATTTCGCGAGATGATTCCAACGGTGAAATCCGTTTCATCATCCGAGATCTAGAGAATAAATTTTGGATTTTTGACCGAAATTACGATTTTACCATTTTTCCAAAAATTGGAATTTTCTCGGGTCTTACATTCTCCCCTCCTTAAAAGGAATTTCGTCCCGAAATTTTGGACAATCACATCACTCACATGCATATGCAACGTGCACTATACCATGCATGTAAATTCGGTTAAACCACGTACGCCGTCACACCTGAAGCAAAAGAGGAAGGGATGGGGTGGCGCGTGTGTCTCGGCGCTCCCACGTTGACTCCTCCACTCCATAGTGCCGCCATAGTACCTCATAGCCTCACGGTCTTGGTCGCAAACACGATCAAATTTATCCAAAAGCATCTTGGTCCCTCCTCGAAGGTCCATCGATTATCGACCTCAATCGTCCCCGATCCACCCGCATTGGCGGATGCGGGTATACTTCAGGCATGGAGCGTGAAATACCTCGTGGACACCTGATGCTGGGCGGTAAAGCCAGCGGTCTGTGATAGTGCTATTATCTCGAGTATCCTCGAAAGGCCCAATGAATCTTAGCGATAACTTCCGCAGCTTGCCAAACGACCTCATCTCTTAGGTATTACCTTGAGAAAACGTGATCCTGACCTGAACTCACAGAGATTCGACGTCGTACATCTGCATAGCTCTTTTGTGGCTCATGACGTGAGAGAACTGACATCATATCAAGCTCACCTTCTTAGAGGTGTCTCTAATAATATCAGGACTAGTGATGGAACTCTTTCCCACCTCGGTCCAACATAACGGTGATCTACATGGCCTCCCATACAATGCCTCATATGGTGCCATCTGTATACTCGCCTGGTAACTGTTGTTGTAGGCGAATTCCACTAAGGGCAATTGCTCCTCTACCCTTATGGCCCAGGACGTATGCTCACAGCGTGTCCTCTAACACCTGTATATAATCTACACAATGTATAACCTACCTGACCGCTTCTTTGTGTGTAGCGGTAACCTTCCCAAGGTCATATATTTGACAATCAATGGACCGTCGAGCTAGTCCGTATCATGAATAACATTCCTATACCGAGCCCTTGCGGTCTTAAGACACTGATATAATTGCGAAGGGGTATCAATTTCAGTCCTCCGGGCTCACATCATAACTCTAAGTCTACGTGATAACCTGACCGTGTGTTTTCATCTCGATTACATAACTCTTCGGCTTACACTTCGAGCCTCTTACATTTCTTGATTCGAACCATGAGTCTTCATTGGACGTAGTCCTAAAGACAAGCCGACCCACACACTCACGAAGTGGTGAATGACCGAAATGCGGAGTGCACCCACGGAGCTCGACGAGATGTTACCGTGCACACCGCAGCAATAATGCCATCTTGTGGCGCAATCCGGGGTCCACCATGAGCAGAATCTCGGAGATCTCTCACTCATAATCCTGACCTATCAGGTCAGCTCTCACCCTACATCCTAGGGAAGAACATCTATACCTGGCTTCTCTAAAGGCCTTAACCTTTAAGCCCAAATCCAAAGCCGTGTCGGGTGTGACAACCCGGCTAAGGTCCTAATTATTGACAACCCGATGGCTGTCAACTCATCCATGTCAAGCCTGACATCTGACAACCCAATAGATTCTACATCACCTAGGTGCTGCAGCTTCATTGCGCCTTCGATCTATCCTGATTTTGACCCACACTGCGGCCTAAAGCTGTCTGTGCTGTTGGGACATAGCACCCGAAGCGTGGTTCTCGGCCGATGCTAGGGTGTGGAAGAATGAGCCTGTCTTTCTCTATTCTACGGCTAAATTGGGACTCGCTGTCCAGCATATGGATCTTTGTCTCGGGGGCGATCAGTCTCACATGCCCGGGCTGTCGATTCGAGTAACATATCACCTTACCTTTGACTAAATGCCCGATCAGCCTTGGTCTGACTCGAGGTGAGTAGAAAGTCTTCTATCTTCGCAGAACTTAAGAAGGCTGATCCATACCTCTTCTTTGCAACACCGCATCAAAGTCTTTCAGAGCATCCTCGATCTCTCTCCATCAGTCGAGGTCGTCATTGTAAGTATATAAGTGAGGCGAGTCACGATCTGCCTCGAATGGACAACCGACCCATTCTCTGAATCCTCACAGCATGCCTGCGCTGATCCCGAGAACTCGTATCTCGAATGCGACTTTGGTCTCTCCCAGCGCTCATCAAATATTAACATGCAGGTCGTGTGCTCACGGTCCCCGACCTTACGTGTCCCAAAAATCTCACTTCAGTAAGCTAAAATCGCGCTAAGACAGCGTCCTAATGATGGTCTTTCGGCAAGCGCAAACAATCCTGGTGATACTCATGCTCCACTTTGGTAGGAGTAAGTCGAGATGTCATCCACGAAGACTACGACAAACTAATCTAGATAAGGTTGGAACACCCTATGCATGAGGTCTATGAATGCATTGGTGCATTATTGATCAGGCATCCTGTTTCAAGTCTGCCATGTGTACTAAGCGCTGTGTTGGGTTATCTGTCTCTGACCTCTGACTGATGGTAACGGTCACGAAGGTCTATCTTAGGGTAGACTCGCGCTCCTCTCAAGTGATCAAACAAATCCTTCCCGATCCTCGCGATGGGTGGGTTCTTGGTAGTAACCTGTTCATTACCTGTAGTCATGATCAGAAGGGTCTTGTCCTTCTTCTTCATGACTGGAATCGGAGGCGCCCATGGTGAAGTGCTCTGTCCCCAATAAATCCTTGTCTAGTAGCTCCTGTAGTGGACTGCGAGTTCTACTTGACTCAATGGGGTGCCATTCTATGCGGAGTCATAGAGATGGGGATGTACCAGGTGTAGCTTTCGATACCCGAAGTCTACATCCCCATGTGGAGGTGAGTCTAGGTAGCTCATCGGAAAAAAACATCCACATACTCATAAACTACTCGAGGTAGATCTAGAAGTCTAGTCTCACCTGTTCCTGCAGGAGGTGAAACTGTGATATTCATTATCTGTGCCAGGCTAATATCTTGTCTGGGCAAAATGTCATGCTTGTCCCCCTGAAATACCACACGAGTACCGTCCTCCGTGTAGGCAGTGGCCTCTAAATATATTGATGCATTTTATGAACATTATTGATCATCCAGGATGACATCGAACTCACGACATGTCCATGATTCTCAAGTCCCTTTGTATTTAGTCTAGGATCTTCAACTCGCAACCGACATATCATCCCTATTCTGTTTTCACTAATCCTAGGGGAGGAACTACAATCTAAGCTCCTCTAAGATCTCGAAAGTCCTTGCCCATTTCCACCATATTTGGGCCTAGAACTCTCTATTGGAACAAGCTAGTCTAATCTGTGACAGTGTCGAGAGGTAGTCTCCATAGCCTTTAACACTTTCTTGATACGTGTGAACCCGATAGTACGCTACCATCGGATCTCCTCCTCTGTGAAGGTCGGAGGATGGTCGCCCCAAACCTCACGGAGTTGCGGACCTCCACGACTACCTCTTTATGCTAGCTGTGCGATAGCGTTTGCCATGATACCTACGGTCGACAAAGACTGTGATCAAATCTTGGTGGTGCGACCCGATACACATGGAATGCCCCTCCTACATCCTGCGTCCTCGACTAGCCATCTATCTGATTTAAATGACGGTTAAATACAATGCGGTATCTACAAGAAGCATAACCACAATGAGACACTATTCATACACAGAATCAGTGTATATATCAAGTCCCTGCATTCATAAGCAATGAAAGACTAGCTATATATTAAATCATATTTATCAACAAAAATTTTATTTTCGAAAATTTCATTTTTTTTTCAAAATTTTATCCCATTTTGTTTGATTTTTATTTTATTTTAATTTAATTTCATTAAAAAAAAATTCATTTTTTTGTGATAGGCAGTGTTCATGAGCGGGGTTCATAGACATTATCAAAAATTGACTCAAAACGTGTAGGTCAAAACTAGTCAAAATTGGGTCGGGTGCACGGTGCCCCGAGACATGGCCCGGCCCGGCGCGCCGCGGGCGCGCCCAGTCGTCTTGGCGGTGGCCGTGTCGTGGCCGCCCGGCTGCCGTGTCACGGGCGCCCAGCCGCCGTATCGTAGCGGCTGCTTGTATCGTGCGCCACCTGTGCCCCTTGGCCCCTCACACGCTCAGGTGCGCCCGCCCTGCGGCGCTGTGGCGTCTGCTCGCCCTTGGCCTTGACTCGGCGCCACCCCGTACAATGGGTGAGTGTATTCACGATACACTCCACAGCCCTCCTAGGCCCGCATAGTCACGATACAAAATTTGTATGAGTGGCCGGAGTCTCAAACTTGACCTTTTTCTCTTTTATATTGCAATACACCTTGACGATCTGCACTTAGTATTGCAATACAATCCAGCCAGCAAACCACCCAGCTCCTTTATTGCGATACAATCTCACCTTTCACAATACAATTTTAGCCTCTCCCGGGCCAGGCATACAGTGTCACGATACAATAGTGTATCGTGACCATTATGTTTAAATGGGCGTGTGAGTTCATTTCTGCACACCTTTTTTTTTTTTTTTTTTTTTTCATTTATTTCCAGTTACTGGAAAACACCAAAAATTTATATATATACCTTTTTTCATTTTCCAGTATACTCAAATAAATTTATAAAAATTTATTTTCTCTAATTTTCTTCAGTTTTACACCTTGTAAAACCTTAGAAAATAATTTTCTTCACCTTTAAACCAAATAAATATATAAAATTTATTTTATTTATTTTTTTCTTTTTATTCTGGACCATGTTGTCCAAAAATTTCTCAAAACCTCCTGATCTAACACCAACCAAACAAAATTTATTAAAATCATATTTCATTATCCAAATAAATTTATTAAAATTTATTTCATTTTCATTTTTTTTTCTCTTTGTTCTAGTTCACACACTGTGAACTTCAAAAATTGTCTAACACACCTATGTGCTAATCATGCACACAAACAATCATAACAACACATAACAATTTATGTTATTTTCACTTTTCACACCTGATTCATCAAATCACACAAAACACACCAAACACATGGATGCAGTGTCTTAGTTTTGCCCCGTGATTTCCTAGGTAATCTCATACCTAAACTCAACATCGAACCACACCTAGTGGTGATGTTCTTACCCGACTATGGCCTAAGCCCAAACCCTCAAATTTTCATTATGTATACACAGGCTCACGTGTAAGGCTGTGACGCTGAGCCGGGGGTCCATTGGCTACGATCAACCGCAGAAACACTTTCGTGAATGTCGGGTGACGGCATTCTAGAAAATCGGGCGAGTCTCCTTTATGCGGGAGCTCTACTCGGGATACATAACACATATATAACTTTGTCTGACAATCAATATAACAATCCACTTAAGTGGCAAAACTACTTGGGCCCACAAACCAATACTCATCCTAATAATTCCCAACTATATACAATAGTTTCAAAGAGTTAGAAATTACTCTTATACCAACATATATAAAATGAAAAAAACATTCTAATACATGTATACACAATAAAACCAAAGCTCTGACCGGCTTCTTTTGAAGCTGGCCATACAGGACGAAATTTGTCTCGTGCGCTCACACTTTTGAAAATGATATCCCTCGAAAAGGTGAGCTAATGCTCAGTAGTGGAATCACCCTAAATGGGCTACTCTCCACCTAGGTGCATATTCAATAATTCGGTCCCAAGTTTTGGGACCGATCAAACGGCCGTTCAAGGCCTCATACCAACCGAAACATCATATAACACTTAAATAAAGAGTAAAACCCAAGTAGGATAAATCCCCTACATCATGGAGTTTGTCGAAAACTCCCAAAACCGGAGTCCACGCGTTGTCCTCTCCGCGTAGAACGACCTTCCTTCTTGCTCCGAAGAATTCTGACGGTTGGATCGCCCGTAAACCTAAAGAGAAGTTTGATACTCTCCCACTAAAACCTTCAAACCCACACTCTCTACATCCGTCTCCCTTCCACACGTTTTGTTCTTTGTAGTTCAAAGCAAGAGGATGACACTATTTGGATTTCGTCTTATTATCATTTAGAATTTTAAAAATGACATCTACGTCCCTTCTTTTCCCAGTTTTTACACTTGGCACTATCTTGGCCGCCCATTTTCATCATTTCTCTACTCATGCCACTTATGTCACATGAGTACGTGTTATACGTGACTTTTGTCACATCGTATATCGTTTTCGCACCCGAAACGCTATGCCTCGAAAAACGTGTAAATTCCGACTGTCTCAGAATTTGACGAAATTCGACGTGCTAGCTAGATTTCGTGAGATGATTTCAACGGTGAAATCCGTTTCATCATCCGAGATCTAGAGAATAAATTTCAGATTTTTGATCGAAATTACGATTTTACCATTTTTCCCAAAATTGGAATTTCTCGGGTCTTACACCATCCTTGGTGAATGGGTTGAGGACTCGTACTTTGGACGCAGTTCAATGGAGATCCACGGTTTGCATGGTGTTGCACGGGTTAAGGAAATGGAAATGGCTCATTGCATTTCACATGCATTGGGGTACCCTAGAACAGTAGGAGTGAGTGCATGAGGTGGTTTCTTGAGAGAATTGTTTCGGAGGGTTGACCAACAATATTCTTTATCATAGTATGCCTAATTGATATACATCGGAGGGTTGTCCATATAATGTCAATCGTCGGAGTATGCCCAATTGATATACATCGGAGGGTTGTCCACAAAATAGATTATCGAGTGTGTCCACTATTTATATCGGAGGGTTGTCCATGAGTAAACACAAATACCTTGTTTGAAATGGTTTTCATTTCATGGAAGAATGCATGTTTGAAATTCGGTGAGGACTTGATATATGGGGGCATGATGAGTCGTGTCTCATTCATGACAAGTAGGATTACGTGCTAGGATTGCATGTCCTAGGTTGGTGTGTGCTTGGTTGTTTGACTATTCATGTGCATTTAGGTGAGGAATAGCCCTTGTAGGACTTATCTCTACTAGGCGTTAGCTCACCCTGTCATGGGACTCCCCTTTTAGGTACATGACATATGCAGGTAGACGGTGCTCCATAGAGGCCAACATCATGAAGCGGGCCGGATTGTGGCCTTGATCCATGTTTTGTATATTATATTAGAACATGTTAGTTTTAACATAATGTTTTGTATTAAGAGTGATGTAATAACTCTTGGTGGCTTGATGATATAGGTGTATTTATATGGATAAATGGGCCATACGTGGCCATTTTTACTCGTATGTGGACCCGGTGTGGTTGTTGTATAATATTGGGACAGGTTGCCATAAATATGCACAGGTTGTATTTTGGGTAAAGCTCCCCGTACAAAGGAGACTGTGCCTGATTTTCGTTAAATCCTGAGTCCTGGGAAAAGGGGACTAAATGGTGTGGTGTCGAGTTACCCGACATCCACGAATCTTTCACGGGTTGACGGGTTGTCAATGGACCCCCGGGATTTAGGGTGTCACAAAATGTTTTTTTTTTAAATCCTAAGTCCTAGAAAATCCTCAGGATTTTCGTTAAATCCCGAGTCCTGGGAAAAGGGGACTAAATGGTGTGATGTCGGGTTACCCGACATTCACGAATCTTTCGCGGGTTGACGGGGTTGTCAATGGACCCCTGGGATTTGGGGTGTCACAAAATATATTTTTTTAGAATCCGTAGGAGTGCCGGGAGGGTCCCTTGGGTTAGGAAAAGGAAACCCGGATTGGGTCCCTTCATCAATTCTCAACAAAAAGAACAAAAATATTTGACATTTTCTATTAAGAAAAAAACCATTAATTTTTAATCATTTTAATTTTAGTATCAAACCATGGAATATTCAAATAATTTTCTTTTAAAAGCATTTTGTCTTTGTTTTCAAAAACAAAAATCAAACATGCCCACAATTTCTGAACACAAGGTCTTCCTTTTTCTGTTTCAGGAAACGATTTTACTAAAAGCACTTAAAGATGTTATTTCTTTGAAAACTTCATCATTTTTTGTTTGTTCGAGGAAGAGGAATATTTAAAATATTTTAAATTATAAGTATGAATTCAAATAAAAAAAGAATTAACCAATGCTAGAATTATAAAGGAAAAAAAGAAGAAGAAAAGAATTTAGAAGGAAGAAAGAGAGTGAGAGAGGGAGAGAGGGAGAGAGGGACAGAGAAGCACCTTGGGCTTTAATGGAGAATTTCTATTAAAAAAAAAAAAAGAAGCTATATGAGAACTCTCACGGAAAGTAGGTTAGCCTTTAATGAAGAATTTGTGTAAATTGCTTTATGAGAGCTCTTACTTTCTGTTTTATTGAGGACAACTACTAAAAGGAAAATATTGAGAATATCTATATATGGAAGGAAAATCAAATCCAATATTCACTCCCCATCAATGTTTGAAAAACTGGATTGGACGGGCGGTCTGACCAGTTGGATTGTGAACCAGCATCAATATCGGTCCAGTTCAAATGTTAAAATCGTTTTTCTTTTAACCGGTTGAACCAGTCGAATCGGTCAAATCAACATTTGAACCGATTAAATCCATTTATAATTATTTTTATTTTTAATAATATATTAATTATTTATTTATGATGTCACTGGTTCAACCACGGTTCGATCATCGGTTCAACTAGTGAACTGTGAACCGGTAACTTTTCTGATTCAGTCATCGGTCCCGTTTTTAAAACATTATTCTCCATACTTCACAAAAATATTACCACCCTTAATTCAATGTTGCTTTATTCCATTTGACTTTTGCCGTGCCACGTCATCTCATAATATAAAATCCATTTATTCTATTTCTCTTATTGATTTTTAAACACAAACTTAACGGTCATGTTTGGTTCCAAAAAATTTAAGCTGAAAGAAAAATATAGAAGAAGAGAAAAAAAATAAAAATAAAATTAGAGTTAAATTTATTTTTATTTGATACTTCAAATTTATTTTAACTCATTAGTTAATATTAAATAATTTAAAAATATGTAAGTTTCAAATAACTTTGATTTTCTTTGAAAAAATCATTATAAGAGAGAATCATTTCATGAATATTTTTTTCGTTTATTGTCCAGTTGTTCTTGTCGGGAACCAAACATGACCTAAGGGTCAAAAGACTGAAAACCCATATGATGAACGGATCGATTTTCTTCTAGTTCTCATTTTGTTACTCCCCCTATCTTGTTTTTATGATTTCCAACTTTAGTGATGACTTAGGACTTGTTTGGTTTATGTTTTTTAAGAGAATAGTTTTTGAAAACACAAATAACACAATTTTGGTGTTATATAAAAAATGTTTTTGTTATCTAAATTTAGTGTTTTATTTGTTTTTTGTGTTTTTTTAAACAAAAAAAATTTGAGAACCAAACATGTTATTTTTTAGAACATAAAACAATTTAAAAAAATAAGAACCAAACATGGCCTTATTTCCTTGGCAACATCATAGGAAAAATTAACTATATTATGACATTGTGTTTATAGCAATAAATTAATTATGATAAAATTTTGGTAATGATTTTAGAGTGAGGACATTGAGCATGAGATCTTATGAAATCTCCAAACCTTATTGAAACTTTTTATCCCATAGGATCCCATAATTTTATCTTTTTATCTGCAAAAGATAATTCTTTGCTAATTTCCTTTTGAAATATTAGAATAAATATGTTATTGGCTTTAATTGGAAGTATTAGATTTTAGAAATAAATTGAGAATAATTATAAATATAAAATAATTCTACAAATTTAGTTTTAGATACGCAAATTCTAAGAATAAGATATATTTTTTTATTATATAAAATAATGATGAAATACATAATAATTTTCATATATTAAATTCTCAACAAAAAGAACAAAAATATTTGACATTTTCTATTAAGAAAAAACCATTAATTTTTAATCATTTTAATTTTAGTATCAAACCATGGAATATTCAAATAATTATATTTTAAAAGCATTTTGTCTTTGTTTTCAAAAACAAAAATCAAACATGCCCACAATTTCTAAACACAAGGTTTTCCTTTTACTGTTTCAGGAAACGATTTTACTAAAAGCACTTAAAGATGTTATTTCTTTGAAAAATTCATCATTTTTTTGTTTGTTTGAGGACGAGGAATATTTAAAATATTTTAAATTATAAGTATCAATTCAAACAAAAAAAGAATTAACCAATGCCAAAATTATAAAGGAAAAAAAAGAAGAAAGGAATTAAGAAGGAAGAAAGAGAGGCAGGGAGAGAGAAGCACCTTGGGCTTTGATGGGGTAGAGAACAACATATACACAAGCCCGGAGCGCAAGCTTAGAGCGCAGACCCAAACCTCCGCCTTATGAAAGGAGTTGGGGCACAGACCCAATAAAGAAGCCTGGCCCACATTGAGATTAGATCCTACCCATGTCAAAGTACATGGGCTCGGGCCCAGAATTGAAACATCCCTGCCAGGTAATCAAGAGATGCAGGCGGCCCAAAAACTCATGTAAAAGTAAAAGTGCCCAGTCTCCATGACTCGCACCCCATGGATTAGGAAAGAAGGATGCTACATGATGCGTGTGGTATCATGGTAATTGTGTGATGAAAGAAACTCCTTGCTTGATGAGAGAGATCTAGTATCACCATCGACGGAGAAAGTAACCACTATTTCCCCTTATAAATACCGACCCATTCCACCACAAAAAGTTATGCAATCATAACGTCATCGATAGTTGATTTCTTCCCTTTCAATAAGAAAGAAGCTGACTTAGGCATCAGAGAGCCGGCAGGCGCACCCTCGCCGGTCCATCCCTTCAGTGCAGGTTGTAGGTGGCACTACGATTTGACCTAGCAAACAGGACTAGCGACTCCAGGAAGATCCAGCCCAGAATCGGTAGAAAAAGCACCATCAGGCTTTAATGGAGAATTTCCATTAAAAAAAAAAAAAGATATATGAGAACTCTCACGGAAAGTAGCTTAGCCTTTAATGAAGAATTTGTGTAAATTGCTTTATGAGAGCTCTTACTTTCTGTTTTATAGAGGACAACTGCTAAAAGGAAAATATTGAGAATATCTTTATATGGAAGGAAAATCAAATCAGTATTAAAACTCTATAATATTTGAAAAACTGGATTGGGCGAGGCGGTCGACAATTGAATTTGTGAACGCGTAAAAATCGGTCGGTTGAAAGTTAAAATCATTTTTCTTTGAACTGGTTGAACCAATCAAACTGGCAGTTGAATCGATCAAATCGACGGTTGAACCGATTGAACCGATTAAATCCATTTATAATTATTTTTATTTTTAATAATATATTAATTATTTATTTATGATGCGCGGATTGTGGCAGTTAATGATCGAGGTTCAACCAATGAAGCGTGGCATGCTTTTAGGTTTAGTCGTGATCCGTTTTTAAAACATTATTCTCCATAATTCACAAAAATATTACCACCCTTAATTCAATGTTGCTTTATTTCATTTGACTTTCTTCGTGCCACGTCATCTCATAATATCAAATCCATTCATTCTATTTCTCTCATTGATTTTCAAACACAAACTTAACGACCATGTTTGGTTCTAGAAAATTTAAGCTGAAAGAAAAAATATAAGGATTAAATAAAAATAAAAATAAAATTAGAGTTAAATTAATTTTTATTTGATACTTCAAATTTATTTTAACTCATTAGTTAATATTAAATAATTTAAAAATATGTAAGTTTCTAAATACCTTTGATTTTTTTTGAAAAAATCATTATAAGAGAGAATCCTTTCGTGAATATTTTTTTCGTTTATTGTCCAGTTGTTCTTGTCGGGAACCAAGCATGACCTAAGGGTCAAAAGACTCAAAACCCATATGCATGAAGGGATCAATTTTCTTCTAGTTCTCATTTTTGTTACTCCCTCTATCTTGTTTGATTTTAACTTTAGTGATGATTTGGGCTTGTTTGGTTCATGTTTTTTAGAAGAATAGTTTTGAAAACACAAAGAACACAATTTGGTGTTCTATAAAATGTTTTGTTATCTAAATTTAGTGTTTTATTGGTTTTTTGTGTTTTTTTAAACAAAAAAAAATTGGAGAACCAAACATGTTATTTTTTAGAACATAAAACAATTTTAAAAAATAAGAACCAAACATGGCCTTATTTCCTTGGCATCATCACAGGAAAAATTAACTATATTATTGATCAGTAAAAAACTCATTGATTTTTTATCCATTTTTCTTATTAGTGTTACAATGTAATAACTTGTTTTCATGCAGAAATATGGAGATTATACCAAATTTATATTTTGCAGATTTTTATAGAAGAAGCTACAATTCCAGAAAAAATCCAGAAGAAAATTATATCAATGGCCAAGCAGCTAGGTCGCGACATACAATTGAAGTCACAACTTGCATGAAGGCAGAAAACAAGAAATGATGTCGCGACATGAAAAAGTTGTCGCGACATAGAACTCGATTAAAGGAAAGACAGTTAGGTTGAGACATGAAAACTTGGCCGTGACACATCATTCAGCGAAGGAAGAAAAAGCCGTGTCGCGACATGAAATTGTGGTCGCGACATAGAATTCAGTAAAAAGGAAAGATAGTTAGGTCGTGACATGAATTTGTAGTCGCGACACAATTACCTGGAAACAAGAAAATGTGGTCGCAACAAAAGTCATCACTATTGGCAACTAAACGTGGTCACGACGCATCAATCCAAATCGCGACACACATGACAAACAATAGAGTCAAGGGGTAGTCATGACAAGGAATTCATGTCGTGACAACCAACTGAAAAAAAATGCAAAGAGCCATGTCGTGACAGAGGACATCAGGTCGCGACTAAATATTACAAAAACAAGGCAAAAGAATGTTGTTACATGTAAGACCCGAGAAATTCCAAATTTTGGAATAAGGGCAAAATCGTAATTTCGATTACAAAATTGTAATTTATTTAAAGTCAAATGATAGTCTGATCTCAGATGATGAAACGGATTGCACCGTTGGAATCGTCTCGCGAAATCTAGCTGGCACGTAAAATTTCGTAATATTCTAAGACAGTCAGAGTCGACACGTTTTTCGAGGCATCGCGTTTCGGGTCTTAGTAAAACGTCTTTGATCTGAAAGCACATATAGCATGTCTTCATGTCTACGTAAATTAGAGTAGAGAAATGATGAAAATGGATGGCCGAGATAGTGCCGAAAATCAAATCTGGGAAAAGAGGGACATAATGGTAATAAAGGAATTTGTTTAAGTCACAACATGACAAAATAGCCAATAGTCATCTTCTTCTCCAACAAAAAATAAAGAAAGAACCCAAAAGAAGCATTAGGAGAGCTTAGTTACACAGGATCAATGGCAATGAAGGAATTTCTAGAGAGAAGAACAATTCTCTCTAGAAATGCGGACGATCCGGCCAGTCGGCGGTCTTAAAGACAAGAATGGCTATTTCTGTGAGAGAGAGGGGAACCGCGTAGATTACCAGGATTTATGGGTTTTCCTCGACTCAGAAGTGGGATTTTCTCCTCTTGGGTTTTATTCACATTTTAAATGTTTTACTAATGTTTCGGTGGAATGAGGGTTTGTGAGGGCGTTTGATGGAGTCCCCAGGCAGGATCGAATTGATGGGAATTTTTGGAAACCAAAATGTTGAGCCGTAAATGGGTATTGGCTGTTTGGGTATAAATTGTGTTGATTTGTGTATTGAATGATTGCTTGGTATGCATTGGGCGGGAATGGCCAGAGTGGATTGGGTTCCTTGAGGTGAGCAGATTGATTTGTGATTTTCGAGAATAATGCTTGAGAGGGTTTCACTATTTTCGAAACAGTGTTCTAAAATTATATTTTTATGAAATATGTGTTTGGTTTAGTAATTCGAATCGAATTGCTTGTGTTTGAACATTAGCCCAAGTGAGCTAATTTTTGGTGTTTGAAATGATAAAATCATAACATGTTGTATGATTTAATTTTATGTAAATATATTCATGTTTACTCTTTGCATGTGGTTAGGCTTGTATTGGGCTTGGCATACATGCATTCCATATACCTTTGGAACACCCTAGGATTATAGGAGTGAGTGCATGAGATGAGTCTAGAAAAGGTTGGAGGGTAGTCTAAAATGTTAATTATCGGAGGGAGTAGTCCAAACTAAATAATATATCAGCGGAGTCGGGCGGCCCGAGTTGATATTTATTCATCGGAGGATGAGTCCTGAGCCAAATAATATATATCAGCCGTCGGGCTGGCCCGGTTGATAATATTTATTCATGGAGGGTAGTCCACAAGCGAGAATAATATATATATCAATCGTCGGAGCGGCGAATTGATATATATTCATCGAGAGGTTGCCACTAATAAAACAATAATTCTCCTTACAAGGCAGGCGAGTGTGAGAGAGTCGGTGAAGACTCGGGATCTGAGTTGGTCATGTAGACATTCAAGTAGGATCATGCATTTTGCTTGAATGTGTGTGTTTACTTTAGACATTACCTTTGCACTTAGATGGTGGAAGCCCTGGCCCACTTGGGCGAATCTCCTGCGAGTTTAGCTCACCCGTCGTGGGATCCCACTTTATTTTAATTACGAGGAACGTGCGGGGCGGCTCGATCACTAGAGATTTATTGTGAAGAAAGCCCAGGGATGTGGCTTTGGTGGTTGTACATGTATTAGAACCCTTCTGTTTAATATATGTATTGTTTAAGAGTAAAAATATTAACTCTTGTAACTATTGGGATATAGTTAGATTCATAAGTTTGTATATGTTTTATGGATATTATTTGCATGAAGCCCCAGTACGTTTTATCCATATTTGTACATATTGCATATATTGGACTGTTTGGGACAGGATATGCAGGTTTTGTAATTGGGTAGAGCTCCCCGTACAAAGGAGACTCTGCCCGATTTTCTAAAGTGGCGTCGGGTAACCCGACCTCCACTTGTATTCCGCAGGTTGACGGGTAGTCAACGGACTCCCTAAGCCAGCGCCATGCTGTATCGTAGCTTAGGTATACGAATACCTAGGGAGCTCGGGTTTGGGTATTCATCACCGCTTGGTTGGTATGATGTGGAGTATAGGTATATGGAAACCTGTGGATAGAAAATTTGGGCTTAGGCCATGGTTGAGTGAGAACATCACCACTAGGTGTGGTTCGATGTAGTGTATAGGTATGAGATTACCTAGGAAAATCACGGGACAAAACTAGGACACCACGTGCACGTGTGTTGATGTGTTTTGTGCGCATTCTTAAATGACGGTGAATTGTATGATGGTGTGTATGCCATGTTTTATATGTGTTGTGGAAATGTTGTGTGCTTAGTACTTAGCACATGGAGGTATTAGAAAATTTGTGAAGTTTTACAGTGAGCAAAAACTGGAACAAAACGAAGAAATAAAATAAATTGGAATAAATTTATTTGGTTTAGAGGTGAAGGAATTTAATTTTCAAGGTTTTACAGTGCAAAACCGACGAAAATTAAATTAAATAAATTTTAATAAATTTATTTGGATTGTTGGAAAAATTAGGAAGAAATTTTAAAGCTACAGTGTAAATTTTTCAAATTTATTTGATGAGAATAGAGGGAAAATAATTTTCTATGATTTTACAAGTGGTAAAATTGAAGAAAATGGAAGAGAAAATAAATTTTTATAAATTTATTTCAAAGAGAGAAAATTTTTTAGTGAAAAACTGGAAAAAGAAAAGAAAATTTATAAATTTATTTCGTTATGAGGTGAGAAAATAATTTTCTAAGGTTTTATATGGTGTAAAATTTAAGAAATGGGGTTAAATAATTTTTTATAAATTTATTCGAAAGATTGTAGAGTGTGAAAAAAATGATTTTAGTGATTTTTAGAGATTTTTCCAATTTCTGGAAATAAATGAAAAAAAAAACGAAAAAAAAAATTGGGTGCAGAAATTTGGAAATGGCTACTGCCAATTGTATTTTAAGAAAATGAAATTCGTGACAAGTAATGATCGGATTTTGTATTGCTTATGAAACCCTGTGGAGGTGCTAGAAGTGTACGCAATACAATCGTTCGTATCAAGTAGCCGAGAAGGCTTGGATGGCCGATCGTGCTGCACACATGCCAGAGTGTATCAAGGGCCGGAAGGGCTACAAGAGCCAAAATTGTATTGCAATACAAAGGGGGATCAGATTGCGGATCAAGCGCACTGGGCGCCGGGCGCAGCAGCACGCCGCAGGGCGCTCGGGCAAGGCAGTGTGCACGCCAGCAATGTGGCGCGCTGAGCAGTGTGCATGTATGGCGGTAAGCGCAGCGCAGCGGTGCGACGCTGCTGGCGAGCGGGGAAGCGGGGCGCGGGCGAGCGGCAGCGCATGGCGCGGCAGGCGTAGGGCGCGTCTGGCGTGGCTGGCGCCGGCGCGCGGCTGCACCTGTGTACTCCGGCCCATTTTCGAACTGCTTTGACCCGCAGAGATTTTCCCGAGTCAAATTTTTTGGACGTTGTTTATGAACCCGGTTCATGAACACTGTTCATCTCGAAATTTTTCGAAAAAAAAAAATTTAAATTTAATTAAAAATCAAATTAAATCAAATAAATTTTGATAAAATTTTCGAAAAATAAAATTTTTGAAAATAAAATTTCGTTAAAAACAAAATTTTAAATGCAAAATTGATTGTGTATACACTGGGTTATGTGTATGACTAGTGTCTCTGTGGTCGTATTTATGCCTTGTAGACATCAGACGGATTTAACTACCATACGAAATCAGAATAAGGCAGAGTTGTAGGGAATTATATGTACGGTGTACGTATAGGAAAAAGCGCGCATCACTAAGGTTATGGAATTACGCACCAAGGATTTGATAATCGAAAGGAACAAGAGGGCATAACTCCATCAAGTAAATGAATTGAGTGGTTGGAATTTAGCGCCACTTAGGAAATGAACGGGTTAGTTCATGGTTGTTAAGTCTATTGGCATGTGCATTGCTAGTTAGACTGAAATGAAAAATTACATGAATCTTGTTGCCATTTAACATATGTAGATGGCTAGTAGAGGGCGACCACGCAGTAGGCGCTCCACTGGTACCCGGGTCGCACCACCGTTGTTTGATCGCCAGACTTTCGCGAGGTCAGAGGTATTATTAAATAATGCTATGGAAGACAAGCTTCAGATACGGTAGACAGGAAGATCCTAGTAACCTTCAGAGGTTTAGGACGCATCATCCTCCGACATTCGCAGGGGGAGGAGATCCGATGGTGGCCGACCATTGGTTCAAGCAGATCGAGAAAGTGTTAGAGGCTATGGAGATTACCTCTGACGCGACCAGGATTAGACTAGCTGCGTTCTAGCTAGAGAATGAGGCCTAAATATGATGGAGATGGGCAAGGACCTCTAGAGACCTTAGAGAGGCCGTTGTACGTGAGTCTCCCTAGGGATGGGGCGAATAAGAATGATAGGTCGAGGTTGCGAAGTTAGAGACCGGGACTCTACTCACAATGGACCCGAGGATTTGGACATGTCGTGAAGTTCGATGTCATCCTCGAGGATGGATTGGCCGATAACTTACAGGTCAAGTATCGATTGTGAGCATAGGAGGGTTACCGCCATAATGCTAGGATTCCGTAATCGTATGGTATTTCCCCTAAAGGGGACAATCATGATATTTTGCCCCGCATGCGATAATGAGTCCAAGTGTCAAGTGATGCTAGTACTGGTCAAGAAGAGCCTTAATACTTACAGACGAGGTGAGACCGTACTTAGATCTACCTCGAGTAGTTTGCGAATATGTGGATGTTTTTCCTGATAAGCTACTGGCATCACAAAGGGTAGTAGACTCGTATCGAATTACACCCTCGTTATTTCACCCATCTCTATGACTCGCATGATGGCACCATTGAAGTCAGAACTCGTGAGTCCAAATGCTGTGGAGCTACTGACAGTGTTCATTAGACCGAGCACTTCACCATGGGCGCTCCGCCTTATTTATAAGAAGAAGTGGTAAGACCCTTCTGGATCGCGGCATCGACTACGTGCGCTGAAACAAGGTTATGATCCACCCGACTCCATCATCGGTGATCGATGATTTATTCGACCAGCTGAGAGGAGCGAGTCTACTTCAAGATAGACCTTCTCGTGACCGGTTACCATCAACTCCAGGGCGGAGACGATATCCCCGGTGACGCTAGGACGCTGCTATGAGCACTCTTGAGTTTACGTGATGTCCTTGATTGACGACGCGCTAGCAAAGATTCATGGATATCGTGCATAAGGTGTTGCAATCCTATCTAGATCGCTTGTCGTGAGTCTCGTGGATGACATTTTGATCTACTCCCAGCAGAGGGAGCGAGTATCACTTGGAGGATTGTTTTACAAATGCTAAGAGGCCATCGCCAGGTCGCCAAGTTCGCAGTTAGAGTTTTAGCCATCGAGGAGATCTGTGGGACACGTGGTGTCAACACCAGGAGTGTCAGTCGACCTAGAGAGGGTCGAGGCAGAGATGAGTTTGGAGAGACCGAATGTCAATCTTCGAGATACGTAGTTCTTGGGATTGGCTGGGTAGTACGAGAGACACGAGAATGGATTGAAGTTGTCCATTCGCCAGGGGATGTGATCGTAGACTTCACCACGGATACGGACTCCATGGTTGGGACGACCCTGACCATAGAGAAGGGAATCGAGGGTACTTGGAACACTCGGGGTACGGGTGTTGGTAGCAAGAGGGAGGATCAGCTTCCTCCTAGTTCGGAGAAGAGGCAGAAGACTTTTGCTTCACACTAGTTTCAGGACTAGGGCCAGGATTGAGCATGGCAGGGACAGGATTACCCCTGCAGACGTGGATCCCAAGGCTTCTCGGGACAATGCATCCCGCTAGTCAGAGGACAAGAGAGCATACAGCCTCATTCCTCCACACCCGTACGGGTCGTGAGGAACTAGGATTCAGCCACGCGATACAAAGACTTCCAAAGAAGACAGATAAAGGCAGGGCGCAGTGTGGATCAAGTCGTGAGACGATCAGTCATGTGATCTGGCCGTGGTGGACCTTAGGGTGGTAGACCTATTGGTTGTTGATTGTCGCTTGACATGGATGAGGTGACAAATTACCGGGCTGTCGTAAATTGGGACCTTACCGGGTGAAGACGCGCTTGATAATTTACATTGGAAATGGGCTTAGAGGTTAAGGCCTTAGAGAAATAAGCAGTGATGCGTTCTTCCCCAGGTGTAGGGGTGAGAGTTGACCTCGGAGCAGGGAGCCGGGAGTGACTTGAGATGAAAACACACGGACATAGTTGTCACGCAGACTGAGAGTTGAATGATAGGAGTCGGCGGTGACTCGAGGTTCGATACCCTTTCGAAATCAGATCGGGTGTTGTCAGAAATGTGGCAAGGGCTGTGCATATGGAAGTCATTCATGACATGGACTAAGTTGACATCCATTGATCAATAAATGTAGATGCGACCTTAGGAAGGTCAGCGTTTACACACCTAGTAAGGGTTGTGTAGGGTTATACGTTGTGCAGATTATATACATGTGTTAGAGGACACGCTGTGAGCATGTGTCCTAGGTCATAAGGGTAGAGGAGCAATTGTTCTTCAGGAATTCGCCTTACAACAACAAGCATAGCGAGTATACGGATGGCAAATCGTATGAGGCATTGTACGGGAGGCCATGATCATCATATAAAGTTGGACCGAGGTGGGAGAGAGCTCCATCACCGGGTCCCGATTTGATTGTAGACACTTCCGAAAGGTGAGCTTGATACGATAACGCCTTCTCTCACCCGCCGTATTCCCGCAGAAGAGCTATGTAGATGTGAGACGTCGACCCTTAGAGTTCGAGGTTGGCGATCACGTTTCCTTGAAGGTGAATCCTAAGAGAGGAGGGTCGTTCCCAGCGCTGAAGCCATCGAGATTTACTGGGCCTCGAGATACTAGAGGATAAGCAATCGCTGCATCGGTTAGCTACCGCCCACATGTCGTGTCCACGAGGTGTTTCAACGCCTCCATACTCCGGAATATACCCGCATCCACCATGGGCGGATTGGGGACGATTGAGGTCGATAATCGACGTTGACCTCGAGGGGAGGGACCAAGCAGTGCATTATGGATAATAGGAATTGTGTTTTGCGACGCAAAACCGTGAGGCTAGTGAGAGTGCTATGGCGGTACTGTGGAGTGTAGGAGTATACGTGGGAGAGCGAGGACATGATGCGGGCCATCTATCCCTTCTTGTTTAGGGATGAAGGTACGTGGTTAAGTCGTTTGAGATTTAAATGACTAGTTTACATGCATGGTAGAGTGCATGTTGCATATGCATGTGTTTGATAAAGATCGTTTCGATTTTATGGACGAAATTCCTTTTAAGGAGGGGAGAATGTAAGACCTGAGAAATTCCAAATTTTGGAATAAGGGCAAAATCGTAATTTCGATTACAAAATTGTAATTTCGGCTAAAAATCCGTAATTAATTCTCTAGATCTCGGATGATGAAACGGATTGCATCGTTAGAATCATCTCGCGAAATCTAGTTGGCACGCAAAATTTCGTAATATTCGAGACAAGCCGAGTCGACACGCCGAGGCATCGCTGAAAGTCAGAAACGCCTTTCGATGCAACGAAAGGCACATATATACGCGACTACGCATCATAAGTGGTACGAAAGGTAAACGGATGAAACGGACTTTGCCGTAGATAGCGCCAAAATCAACTGAAGAGGGACATAATGTTAATAAAGGAATTTGTTTAAGTCACAACATGACAAAATACCTAATACCATCTTCTTCTCCAACAAAAATAAGCAAAAACGTGGGAGAGCTTAATTTGCATCCAAGTAGCTCGAAATGTAAAGATTTCTGCAGGTATCAGCAACTTCTCTCGTAAATGCGACAATCCACCGTCTACGGCCGGCATGTGCGAACCGCCTACGCGGAGAGGCTTCACGCGGTACCGGGATTTATGGAGTTTCTCTCAAACTCCAAGAGCGCAGGATTTTTCCCTACTGGGTTTTATTCCCATTTTAAATGTTTTACTAATGCTTCGAACGGCGGCCGCGAGGCCAGCTGACGGTCCCAAACCTCGACCTAATTGACGGAACTCGGAAACCAAATGTCGAGCCATAAAATGGGTATGGGCTGTTTGGGTATAAAATTGTGCTGATTCGTATCAATGGTTGCTTGCGGCGGGCACAGTCGAGAATGGCCGCGGGATTGCGGGTTCACAAGGTGAATCGTTGATTTGTGATTTTTCGGGAATAGTAACCGAGGGTTTCACTATTCCCGAAACAGTGTTCTAAAATTATATTTTTATGAAAATATGTGTTTGGTTAAGTGATTCGAATCGAATTGCTTGTGTTTGAACATTAGCCCAAGTGAGCTAATTTTTGGTGTTTGAAATGATAAAATCATAACATGTTGTATGATTTAATTTTATGTAAATATATTCATGTTTATATATTTGCATGTATGCATCAGACGGAATCCCAGATACATGCATTCCATATGCACTCTAACACCCTAGATTATGTGAGGAGTATGAGATGAGTCTAGAGAAAAAGGTTCGAGGGTAGTCTAAAATGTTAATGATCAGGTAGTCCTAAACTAAATAATATATCAACCGTCGGAGCGCCCATTTCTTGATATTTATTCAATGAGGATAGTCCACAAACTAAATAATATATCAACCGTCTCTGGAGCGTCCAAATGATATTTATTCATCTGAGGGTAGTCCACAAACAGTCAATATATATATTAATCGTCAGATTAAATCAATTGATATATATTCATCGGAGGGTTGCCCACTCAATAAAACAATAATTCCCATACAAGGCTTGTGCGAGTGTGAGAGAGTCGGTGAAGACTCGGGATCTGAGTTGGTCACGTGCGGTATCTGGCGTAGGACTGGCGCATTTGCTCGAACGCGCTTACTTTAACATTGCACTGCACTTAGATGGGTGAGTAGCCCACTTAAGGCGACCCCATCGAGCTTTAGCTCACCCCGTCGTGATCCCCTTATTCATGTGCAATGTGAGTTGTGGAGAGGACTCGCCGTCCCAGAGATTTATTGTAAGAAAGCCGATGTGGCTTTTATGGTCAGATACATTAGAATCTTTACGTTTAATATATGTATTGTTTAAGAGTAAAAATATTAACTCTTGTAACTATTGGGATATAGTTGGATTCATAGTTTGTATATGTTTTATGGATATTGTTGGGCCGGGCCCAAGAGGCCGCTTTTATCCATATTTGTATATATTGCATATACTGACCTGTTCGGGGATGTGATATGCGTGTTTTGTAATTGGGCAGAGCTCCCGGTACAAAAGGAGACTCGCTTGATTTTCAAAGGCGCCTGTAACCCGACCTCCACTTGTATTCCGCGGGTTGACGGGTAGTCAACTAATTCTCGTTTTGGGGCCACATTATGTTTGTGAGGACACGACATGCCTTAAAGGCTCTGACTCGAATATAAGCTGGTGCCATTAAATTCGGGGAATTCACCCCGAGCTCTCTTGGAATCAAGCCTTACCATTGAAAAGTATAAATAGCATTTATGCATCGCAAAGGAGCTCATTAGTGTAAGACCCAGAAATTCCACTTCGAAATAAGGGCAAAATCGTAATTTCGACATAAATTGTAATTTCTGCTAAAATCCGAAATTAATTTAGATCTCAGATGACAAACACATTGCACCGTTTGAACCTGCCTTGCTAAATCTAGTTAGCACGTAAAATTTCATAATATTTTGAGACACGGAGTTGACATCGCTGAGGCATCGCTTCGTGTCAGAACGATTTTATGCGACGAAGTCACATATAACATGTACCAAGGTGCTATAAGTGGCATGAGAGAAATAACGAAATGGCCACCAAATAGCAATCGACATCAAACTGAAATGAAGGGACGAAATGGTCATTTTTGAAATTGATTTAAGTTACTAAAAGACAAAAAGGTGCTACAGTGCTCATCTCCCACAAATTCAAAGGCCAAAACGTGAAATGAAGGAAGGGGGGGGATGCGAGCTGGGAGAAACGGTAATGTAGGAGCCCCCAGAGAGAGTCTCCGACTTCTCTCTAGAAATACGCTACATCCGACCGCTGGCGTCCGCCGAGAAGGAAAACGTTTCCACGCTGGAGCGTGCCAGCACGCGGACTCCGTTTGTGAGTTTTCGACAAATCCACGAGGTGTGGGTTTCTCCCTACTTTGAGTTTTATTCCTATTTTAAGTGTTTCACGATGTTCGAAGCGAATGAGGCCGTGAGGGGTCAAACATCGGTCCCAAACTCGGACCGAATTGATATAAATTATGAAACAAATGGAGCAAACAGAGCATGTGGTACAGGTGGCCGTTGCGTGGTCAGTTACCAGGCATTAAATGTTTGCTTGGTATGCATTGGGCCGGAATGGTGGATTTGTGGTCTAATGGCGAACTGAATTAGGATTTTCGAATAGTAACCAAGGGTTTCACTATTCCCGAAACAGTGTTCTACAAATATATTTTGGTGAAAATATGTGTTTGGCCGAGTGATTTTAAATAAATTGATCATGTTTGATCATTAGCTCAAGTGAGCTAATTTTGATGTATGAGTTGTATAATTACATAACATCATTGTGTGATTTTAATTATGCGAGTATATTCATGTTTATATATATTCAGATGTGATTAGATCCAGATTGAACTCGCATACATGTGATTCCATATGCACTGATCACCCCTAGATTTGTGGGAGTGAGGCGAGATGAGTCTAGAGGAAAAAGGTTCTGAGTAGTCTAAAATATTAATTATCGGAGGGTAGTCCATTAAACTAAAATATCAATCGCTCTTGAGCGCCCAATTGATATTCATCGGAGGGTAGTCTCACATAAATAATATATCAATCGTCGGAGCGGCCCAATTGATATATACACATTATCGGAGGGTTGTCCACTATTAAGACTAATATTCTCATACGAGGCTGGAAAAAGGTTCGGAGGGTAGTCTAAAATATTAATTATCGGAGGGTAGTCCACAAACTAAAAATATCAATCGTCGGAGCGGCCCAATTGATATTCATCGGAGGGTAGTCCACAAACAAATAATATATCAATCGTCTGAGCGGCCCAATTGATATATACACATCGAAGGGTTGTCCACTATTAAGACTAATATTCCTTACACGAGGCTTGTGCGAAAGTGTGAGAGAGCTCAAGGAGGGCTCCTGATCTCGAGCTGGAAGTCATGTAGACATTCAAATAGGATCATGCATTTGCTTGAATGTGTGTTTACTTTGGAACATTGCACTGCACTTAGGTGGTGAGTAGCCCACTTAGGGCGATTCTCCCACTGAGCTTTAGCTCACCCTCGTCGTGGGACCCCCTTTTTTTTCAGGTACAGGGAGCGTGCGAGGGGACGGCTCGTCCTAGAGACCGAGGATTAGAAGAAAGCCGGGTGTGGCTTTGATGATTTTCCACATGTATTAGAATTCCCTAATTTTGGTATATGTTGTATAAGAGTAATTGTAACTCTTGTAACTATAGGATATATAGTTGGATTCATAGTTGGTATGCATATTGAGTATTGTTTATGGGCCCAAGAGGCTGTTTTACTCCACAAGCCAGATTATATCGACTGCTTGGGACAGACATATATGCAGTGTAATCGGGATTGGGTAGAGCCTCCGTACAAAGGAGACTCGCCCGATTTTCTGGCGGCGCCGGGTAACCCGACATCTATTTGTATTCTCAAGGGTTGATCTGCAGTCAACGGACCCCTGGCTCTGGGGGCGTCACGCCTGGTATCGAGCTTAGGCATACGAACAGCCTAGGAGCTCGGGTTTGGGTATCCATCACCACTTGGGTGGTTTGATGTAGAGTATAGGTATATGGAAACCTAGAGATTGAGGAATTGGGTTTAGGCCTTAGTTGAGTGAGAGCATCACCACTAGGTGTGGTTTGATGTTCGGTTTAGGTATGAGATTACCTAGGAAATCATCGGAACAAAACTAGGACACGACATGCATGTGTTTGATGTGTTTTGTGTGATTTGATGAATTAGTTGTGTGAAAAATATTCATAACTAAATGATGTGTGATCATGTACTGTGTATGGTTTGTGTGCTTAGTGGTTAGCACCTAGGACAACCATGATATGTTGGAAAATGTTTGAGAGTTTTTACAGTATGTAAAAACTGGAACAAAGAGAAGAAATGAAACTAAATTTCATAAATTTATTTGGTAGGTGAAGAAATTTAATTTTTAAGGTTTTACAGTGTAAAACTAAAGAAAATTAAAAAAAAAAATTTTTACTAAATTTATTTGAGTTGTTGGAAAATGAGAAGGAATTTTAAAGCCAAGAAAATAAATTTTATAAATTTATTTGGTTATGAGGTGAGAAAATAATTTTCTAAGATTTTACAAGGAGTAAAATTGAAGGAAATGGAGAAAAATAAATTTTTATAAATTTATTTGATGTATTATGGAAAATGGAAAAAAAATAATATGATTTTTAGTGATTTTTAGTGATTTTTCCAACTGCTGGAAATAGAAAAAAAAAAGAATAATAATTATAATGAAAAAAAAATTTAGTGCAGAAAGTATGGAATTTGGCTATCGCTCAATTGTAATAAAGACAAGCTTGTATTGCAAATGTGAGGTGGCCGGCTGTGAAGGATTATTGTATCATGTGCTGTAGGTTTGGGTCAGGTGGAGGACTGTATTGCAATACAGTCTCTTGTGTTGCAACCGGCTGGCTTGGCTAAGGGAGATTGTGTCTCAATACACAAAGTGTATCGTGACATAGGAAGGGCTGGTAGCTGAGGAAGTTCGTATCGCAATACAAAAATTGTATTCGCGGGACAGAGGGTACGGGCGCCGGGCAGCGCCGGGCGCAGCGCCGAAGCGCAGGCGCCGGGCACAGCCGGGCGTGTGGTGTTGGCGCAAAGGCAAGGCGCAAAGAAAGCGGGGCGCTCGGGCTCTCGGCGATCAAGGCCAAGATATGCCGCTGCAGCGAACGCAAAGCAGGGCGCAGGAGCAAAGGCGCGCACGAGCGCGGCGGAGCAGAGGCAACTGCACGCGGGGCGCGTGGAGCGCGAGGGCACGGCAGGAGCAGGGGATCGCAGGAGCGCGACCGGGCTGCCACGGGGCGGCCTACCGGGTCAGCGAGCGACAGGGGTCGGGCCGCTTGGGTGCCTGCAATCCACTTGGTTTTCAACCTGGTTTTTTGACTCGGTATTTTTCCTGAGTCACTAAATGAACACTGTTCATTGTAAAATTAAATTTTGAAAAAAAAAAATAAAAATATTTTAAATTTAAATAAAATAAAATCAATTAAATATTGATAAAATTTTCGAAAAATAAAATTTTTGAAAATAAAATTTTGTTGAAAACAATATTTTAAATGAAAAATTGATTGCCTTGCATTACCTGTAAATGCAAGGACAATGCATATACACTGATTTATGTGTATGAAGAGGTATCGCTGTTTATGCCTCGAGATCCCGAATTGAAATCGAACGCGCCATTGAACTCGACGATGGTTGACGAGGATGAGGACGTAGGACGCCCACCCGGCACTCGGGTCGCACCACCAGCGTTTCATCACGCCCGCCAGACTTTGTACCGAGGTCAGTATTACGCAAATGCTATCGCACAAAAGGCCGAGATAAAGGTGTAGGACAAGAAGATCCTAGTAACCTCCAGAGGTTTAGGGAGCATCATCCTTCTACATTCACAAGGGGGAGGAGATCCGGTGGTGACAGACCATTGGTTCATACAGATCGAGAAGGTGTTAGAGGTTATGGAAATTACTTTTGACACTACCAGGATTAGACTAGTCGTGTTCCAATGGTAGAGTGAGGCCCAAATATGGTGGAAATGGACAAGACCTCTAGAGACTCCTAGAGGAGCCTTTGATGTGAGTCTCTCCTCAGTGGATTAGGCGCAGAATAGGACGATATGTCGAGGTTGCAGTTGGGAGATCTCGGGACTCTACTCACAGTGGACTTGAGGATCATAGACATGTCAGCTCACGTCATCCCTGGATGGATCACCGATACTACATGGTCGCTATCGAACGTGAGCGCTAGTGAGGGTTACCGCCACACGCCAGGATCTATAGTCGCGGTGGCATTTCAAGGGACAAGCATGACATTGGCCTGCACGATATACGAGTCTAGGTGTCAGACGCTTAGCCCGCCGGGCTAGCGAGCCTTACCCTGGGAGGGACGGCGATAGAACGCGACTTGGGATCTACCGAGTAGTGTGCTGCGAGTATGTGGATGTTTTTCCTGATGAGCTACCTGGACTACCTCCACGGAGGGTCGTAGACTTCGGTATTGAGTTACACTCGTACTTCACCCATCTCTATGACTCATGATGGCACCGGCCGAGTTGCGTGAACTCGTATCTACCACGAGTTATCGACGCAGGTTTATTAGAATCGAACACTTCACCATGGAGCGCTCTTGTTTTGTTTGCGAAAAAGAAGGACAAGACCCTTTGACTGTGCATTGATTATAGGCAGTTGAACAGAGTTACGATCAAGAATCGATACTCATTACCGAGGATCGACGATTTGTTTGATCAGTTGAGAGGAGCGCGAGTCTACCTGATGTGACCTTCGTGGCCGGTTACCATCAGTCGAGGGGTTAGGAGATCTGACATCCCAAGACGCCCGCTTAGGACGCTGCTATGGGCACCTTGAGTACGGTGATGCCCTTTAGATTGACGACGCGCTACAAAGATTCATGGATCCTGGTTTACTGTGGTATTCCAACCCTATCTAGATCATTTGTCGGTCTTCGTGGATGACAATTTGATCTACTTCCCGGAAATGAGTAGAGCATGAGATTTTGAGGATTTGTTTTACAAATTGTTAAGAGACCATCACCGTACGCCAAGTTTAGTAGTGCGAGTTCCGCCATCGAGGTGAGATTTTGGTGACACATGGTGTCGTGATCAAGAGTGTCACCGACCGTAGAAGGTCGAGGCGTTGATGAGTCGGGAGAGCATCGAATGTCAATTCGAGATACGCTGCTTCGGGATTGGTCTGCATACGAGAGACACGAATGGGCCGAAGTTGTCCATTCGGGATGTGATCAGGACTTCGCCCATTTCGGATATGGACTCCATGGTTAGGACACCTCACCATAGAGAGAGAAATCGAGGGATACATGGAACACTCTGATTCGGTGTTGGTAACAAGAGGGAGGATCACTTTCTCCTAGTCTCTTGGAAGAGGTATGACTTCTCGTCTACACAAGTTTCAGGACTAGCCAAGATTGAGCATGATGCGACCTGATCGCTCAGAGACAGGGATCCTAAGACTTTGGGACAATGCAGTCCCAGTTAGCCGTAGGACAGGAGAGTATACAGTTCATTCCTCCACACCCTAGTACGGGTCAGAGGAACTAGTTTCAGTTTCGGGGTGCTATACAAGCACTCTCAACAGCACAGATTGGCCAAAGGGGCCAGAGTGTGGGTCAAAGTCAGGGACGACTGAGGTCATGGCAATGAAGCGTGGTGGACTCAGGTGGCACCCATCAAGCTGTTGATGTTAGGTTTGACATGGATGGAGTTGACAGCCATCGGGTTGTCAGTAATTGGGACCCTAGCCGGGTTGTCATACCCGACACGGCCTTGGATTTGGGCTTAGAAGTTAAGGCCTTTAGAGAAGCCAGGTATAGATGTTCTTCCCTACGATGTGGGGTGAGAGTTGACCTGATAGGTCGAGATAATGAGTGAGTGATCTCTAAGATTCTGCTCATGGTGGACCCCGGGATTGGGTGTCACAGTATGACATTATTGTGTTCGTGTGCACCTAAAACATCACTACGAGTCGAAAGTGTGGGTGCACGGCACGTGTCATTCACCACTCTTTGAGTGTGGGTCGAGTTTGTCTCTTAGGGACTACGTCCAATGAAGACTCATATAGCGAACCGAAATGTAAGAGGCCCAAGTGTGTCTAAGAGTTATGTAATCGAGATGAAAAACACACGGTCGTGCTATCACGTAGACTTAGAGTCGAGTGATAGGAGTCGGAGGACTCAAGGCCCGGGATACCTCGAAATCAAGGTGCCGCTGAAATGGGTAAAGTGGCTCGGTAAATGGATGTCATTCATGGCATGGATTGCTGATGCCCATTGATTTGCCGCTGATTGTGACCTTGGAGAGGTTAGCGCTACACACCTCAAGCAAGGGTTGTGTAGGGTTACGTGTGTATGGATTACATACAGGTGTTAGAGGACATGCTGCGAGCATGTGTCTTGGATCATAAGGGTAGAGGATTAATTTCCCTTAGTGGAATTCGCCTACAATAATAGTTATCAGGCGAGTATACGGATGGCACCATATGAGGCATTGTATGGGAGGCCATGTAGGTCACCGTTAGGTTGGACAGAGGTGGGAGAGAGATCCATCACGGGTCCTGATATGACTAGAGACACCTCCGAGAAGGTGAGCTTGATACGAAAGTGTCTTCTCACGGCTCAGAGCCGGCAGAAGAGCTATGCGGATGTGCGACGTCGACCCTTAGAGTTCGAGGTTGGGATCACGCTCTTGAAGGCAGATGTCAAGAAATGATGATCAAGTTCCCAAGCGTGGGAAGCCATTGCCGAGATTCTTCGGGGGCCTTCGAGATAATTGAGGATGTGCAGAGCGCACCGGTTAGCGTTACAGCCCAGCATGTTGGGTGTCCACGAGGTATTTCCACGCCCCATGTCTTCGGAAATATACCTGCATCCACCATGTGGTGGATTGGGGGATGATTGAGGTCGACACCGATGGACCTTTGAGGAGGGACTAATGCGTACTTTGATACCGTGATCGTGTTTATGAGCAAGACCAAGAGGCTAGTGAGAGTGCTGGCAGACTGGTGGAGTGGAGGAGTCAATGTGGGAGCGTGAGGACACGATGCGGGCCACCTATCCCTTCTTGTTTAGTGATGAAGGTAAGTGGTTTAGTTGTTTAAAATTTAAATGACTGTTTACATGCATGGTAGAGCGCGCTGTATGCACGTGCGTGATTGTGGATTGCCCGGAATTCTCGTGGGACTAAATCTTTAAGGAGGGGAGAAATGTAAGACCCGAAATTCCACTTCGAATAAGGGCAAAATCGTAATTTCGACATAAAATTGTAATTTCAAGTTAAAAACTGAATTAATTTCTAGATCTCGACGACAAAATGGATTGCAATCGCTTGAATCGCCTCGCTAAATCTAGTTAGCACGCAAATTTCATAATATTCCGAGACAATGAGTTGACATATTTTTCGACATCGCGTCGTGCCGTAAAACAATTTTCGATGCGACGAAAGTCACATATAACATGTACTCATGTGCCATAAGTGGCATGAGTAGAGAAATAATGAAAATGGACAGCCGAAATAGTACCGAATATCAACTGAAATGAAGGACTAAATGGCTTTTGAAATTGATTTGGGTTACCAAAGACAAAAAAGGTGCTACGCTGGGCTCATCTCCCACAACCAAAGGCCAAAACGTGAAATGAAGGAAGGGGGATGTGAGGCTGGGGGAAACGAAATGGTGGTTCTGTAGAGAGTTTCCTTCTAGAAATATCGAAACGATCCGACCGCTGGGCGCCTCGCCGAGGTGCTGAAAACGCTCTACGCGGAGCGTGCCATGCGCGGACCCGGTTTTGTGAGTTTTCGACAACCCGAGAGGTAGGGTTTCTCCCTACTCAGCTTTTATTCTATTTCGTTGCTATTGACAAGCCAGAGTCGAATGAGGCCGTGAGGGGCTGCCTCGATCGATCCCAAACCTTGGGACCGAATTGATATAAATTATGAAACAAATGGAGCAGCCGATATGGGTACGTGGGCTGTTTGGGTGGTCAGCACTTGTGCATTAAATGTTTGCTTGCATGCATTAGGCCTAGAATGGTCAGGATTGCGTTCACTAAGTGAACCGCTGAGTTTGATTTTCTGAATAGTAACCGAGGGCTCTACCTATTCCCAAATAAAGGTTCTACAAATATATTTTGGTGAAATAATGCGTTTGGCCGAGTGATTTAAATAAATTGATCATGTTTTGATCATTGTCTGGCTGTTAATTTGATGTATGAGTCAGATAATTACATAACATCATCAGGTGATTTTAATTATGCGAAAGATATTCATGTTTATACATGCATTAATCAGCATTGAACTCGCATACATGCATTCCATATGCAATCGGATCACCCTAGGATTTTGTAGGAGTGAGTGCATGAGATGAGTCTGTAGGAAAAGGTTCGGAGGGTTGTCTAAAAATATTAATTATCTGAGGGTAGTCCACAAACTAAAAATATCAATCGTCGGAGCGGCCCAATTGATATTCATCGGAGGGTAGTCCACAAATAAATAATATATCAATCGTCGGAGCGGCCCAATTGATATATACACATCGGAGGGTTGTCCACTATTAAGACTAATATTCTCATACGAGGCTGGAAAAAGGTTCGGAGGGTAGTCTAAAATATTAATTATCGGAGGGTAGTCCACAAACTAAAAATATCAATCGTCGGAGAGCCCCAATTGATATTCATCGGAGGGTAGTCCACAAATAAATAATATATCAATCGTCGGAGCGGCCCAATTGATATATACAGTACCTGAGGGTCATTCACTATTAAGACTAATATCTCGCTACCTAGCTTTTCAAAGAGTGTGAGAGAGTCGGTGAGGGCCTGATCCGAGCTGGGTCATGTAGATTCAAGTAGGATCATGCATTTGCTCGAATGTGTGTTTACTTTGGAACATTGCACCGCACTTAGGGTGGTGGTGAGTAGCCCACTTAGGCGATTCTCCATCGAGCTTTAGCTCACCTCTGTCGTGGGACCCCCTTTATTTTACAAAATGTGAGCGTGCAGGGACCCACTGGCCCTAGAGACCGAGGATTAGAAGAAAGTCAGGTGTGGATTTGATGATTTTCCACATGTATTAGAATTCCCTAATTTTGGTATATGTTGTATAAGAGTAATTGTAACTCTTGTAACTATAGGATATATAGTTGGATTCATAGTTGGTATGCATATTGAGTATTGTTTATGGGCCCAAGAGGCCGTTTTACTCATGTTGGGATTATATTGGACTGTTTGGGACAGGTATATGCAGATCAGATTCGTAGAGCTCCAGACAAAGGAGACTCATCGATGAAGTGGCGTCGGGTAACCCGACATCCACTTGTATTCCACGGGTTGACGGGTAGTCAACGGACCCCCGGGTTTTGGGGCTTCACAATTAGAAACCCAGATCTTTGGGGGATTGAAAAAGACTCAATTGTATAATTTTAGAGTGGATTTGAACCAAGAATTGCCTTTAATGTTGAAGCTGGATTTGACCTTTTCATTTTCTTTCTCCAAATTATCATTTAAATTAATGGAATCTGCACCCACCTCGAATTGCTCTCTCAGCCTCATTGCAACTACTCGCCGGGTGTATTTGATTAATGCCCCATTGTCATTGTGATGCGCTTTAATGGAGTTACAACTCACTAACTTGATTGCCGTAGTTATAGTCTTTTTCTCAGCTATTAGAAAGAAGCACCGAACTCGGGATTTATTTGTTCGATGTTGTTCTTAAATTGATCAGTTCCCAATAGTAGTACCATCCTTTGTCATGGACCGTTTCATGCTTTTGATTAAGAGGCCCTCCCTGAGATTACGTAGATGGAGATTCTCGGAACTTTGAACAATCAATTTGTGGGTATGCTAGACTACCATTGATGAACTACTGAGCTCTGAGAGTTCACCTAGATAAATTTCCATTTCACTCACAGTTGATGTTGAAGAGGATTATTTATCAATTTAAATCATCAGAGATTTCACCTTAATTTGGTGGAAAGATCTTTATTCTGTGTTAGTTGAGATCTAATTATGGAAAAAGAAAAATCCATCAGATCTAAAGGATGAGTCATCAACCATTTTGTAGAGGTTTTGCAATGACCCAGACTTTGGGATGCAAGAAATCTGCAGTTTTAAGAAATGGGTATGAAGTATTGAAAAAGAAAAATACCCAGATCTTATAAAGAGTGTGATGATTACAAGTAACTGATTAGTTCCATGTCTTTGAAAGAAGCAAGGACATCTAATTAGTGAATTATGGAGAAATCCAAGCTGCATTATTAGGCATCTTTGACAAATCCAGATCCAAAATCAGGATAGAGAGAATCAATGGAATATAATGCAAAAATTGACTGTTCCACAACAGTAGTTTCATCTCAGTGTCCATTTCTAGCAGAGAACTGATTCAGTCCAGTTTATTTTGTTTGTTTTAATTCAAATTTTCTTTTAATTAGATAATAATAATATAAGTATTACCTTACCTTTGATTCTAGTCTTCAAACTTTGACAAGAAGGTGCAAATAGTATGGATCTTGAGTAGTTAGGGTAGTTGATTTTAAAATTCTTGTCAATCTCTAAGGGAATTATATCTAGACTTCATCCAAATTTTTACTACTTGTATGACCTGTGCACTTGTAGTGTCTTAGACTAAACCCATTTTTTAATTTCAAGAACATAAAACCACTTTCTACTTTTCAAAACAATTAGCTCCAATTTTGGTCCACTATAGGGGAATTGGAAGACTCCATTAGTGGTATTAGAATTGAGTAGTTTAGTCTATACATAAACAGACAACAATTATGACATTGTGTTTACAGTAATAAATTAATTGTGATAAAATTTTGGTAATGATTTTAGAGTGAGGACATTGATCATGGGATCCTATGAAATCTCCAATCCGTATTGAAACTTTCTATCCCATAGGATCCCATAATTTTTATCTTTTTATCTGCAAAAAGATAATTATTTACCTATAATTTCCTTTTTGAGAATGTTAGAATAAATATATGTTATTGGCTTTAATTGGAACTATTAGATTTTTAGAAATAAATTTAGAATAATTATAAATATAAATAAATTCCTATTAAATTGGTATTAGCTACAAATTTAATAATAAAATATAGTTTTATTATATAAATAATGATGATATACATAATAATTTTCACATATTAAATTCTCATAAAAAAAAACAAAAATATTTGACATTTTCTATTAAGAAAAAAACATTAATTTTTAATCATTTTATTTTTAGTATCAAACCATGGAATATTCAAATAATTTTCTTTTAAAAGCATTTTGTCTTTATTTTCAAAAACAAAAGTCAAACATGCCCACAATTTCTAAACACAAGATTTTCCTTTTTCTGTTTCGATAAACGATTTTACTAAAAGCACTTAAAGATGTTATTTCTTTGAAAACTTCATCATTTTTTGTTTGTTCGATCACGAGGAATATTTAAAATATTTTAAATTATAAGTATGAATTCAAACAAAGAAAGAATTAACCAATGCCGGAATTATAAAGGATAAAAAGAAGAGAGGCATTAAGAAGGAAGAAAGAGAGGGAGGGAGAGAGAAGCACCTTGGGCTTTAATGGAGAATTTTTCTAAAAAAAAAAATTGCTATATGAGAACTCTCACGGAAGCGTAGCTTAGCCTTTAATAAGAATTTGTGTAAATTGCTTTATGAGAGCTCTTACTTTCTGTTTTATAGAGGACTTCAGCTAAAAGGAAAATATTGAGAATATCTTTATATGGAAAGAAAATCAAATCCAATATTCACTCCCCATCAATGTTTGAAAAACTGGACTGGACGGCGATTCCACTGTCGGACGCGAATCAAGATCAAAATCGTCGCTCAGCGTTAAAATCATTAACCATTGAATCCGATCAAAACCGACGGTTAATCAGTCGTAAACCGACGGCAACTCGCATTAAACCGAAGCGCTTGAACTGGTCAAATGGGTGGCCGAACCGTCAAATCGGACAATAAACCAATTAAACTTGCATTTTATAATTATTGCTTTTAATAATATATTAATTATTTATTTATGATGTTACCGGTTCAACCATGATTTCATCGTCGGTTCAACTAAATGAATCCGCGAACCAAGAACTTTTTCGACAAGCTCATCTATCCCGCTTTTGAAAAACATTATTCTCTATACTTCACAAAAATATTACCACCCTTAATTATATGTTGCTTTATTCCGTTTGACTTTCGCCGTGTCTCGTCATCTCATAATATCAAATCCATTCATTCTATTTCTCTCATTGATTTTCAAACACAAACTTAACGGCCATGTTTGGTTCCAGAAAATTTGAGCTGGAAAAAAAATAAAAATAAAATTAGAGTTAAATTTATTTTTATTTGATACTTCAAATTTATTTTAACTCATTAGTTAATATTAAATAATTTCAAAATATGTAAGTTTCTAAATAACTTTGATTTTCTTTGAAAAAATCATTATAAGAGAGAATCTTTTCGTGAATACTTTTTTTCGTTTATTTTCCAGTTGTTCTTGTCAGGAACCAAACATGACCTAAGGGTCAAAAGACTCAAAACCCATATGCATGAAGGAATCAATTTTCTTCTAGTTCTTATTTTTGTTACTCCCTCTATCTTTGTTTTTATGATTTTCAACTTTAGTGATGACTTAGGGCTTGTTTGGTTCATGTTTTTTAAGAGAATAGTTTTTGAAAACACAAAGAACACAATTTTGGTGTTCTATAAAAAAGATTTTTGTTATCTAAATTTAGTGTTTTATTTGTTTTTTGTGTTTTTTTAAACAAAAAAAAATTGAGAACCAAACATGTTATTTTTTAGAACAGAAAACAGTTTTAAAAAATAAGAACCAAACATGGCCTTATTTCCTTGGCAACATCACAGGAAAAATTAACTATATTATGACATTGTGTTTATAGTAATAAATTAATTGTGATTTTGGTAATGATTTTAGAGTGAGGACATTGATCATGGGATCCTATGAAATATCCAAACCTTATTGAAACTTTCTATCCCATAGGATCCCATAATTTTATATTTTTATCTGCAAAAAGATAATTATTTACCTTTAATTTCCTTTTTGAGAATGTTAGAATAAATATATGTTATTGGCTTTAATTGGAAGTATTGACGAAAATAAATTTAGAATAATTATAAATATAAAATAATTCTATAAAATTAGTTTTAGATACGTAAATTCTAAGAATAAAATATATTGTTTTATTATATAAAATAATGATGATATACATTAATCATTTTAATTTTAGTATCAAACCATGGAATATTTAAATAATTTTATTTTAAAAGCATTTTGTCTTTGTTTTCAAAAACAAAAATCAAACATGCCAACAATTTCTAAACACAAGGTTTTCCTTTTTCTATTTCAGGAAACGATTTTACTTGAAGAACTTAAACATGTTATTTCTTTGAAAACTTCATTATTTTTTTTTATTCGAGCACGAGGAATATTTAAAATATTTTAAATAAAGGAAAAAAAAGAAGAGAGGAATTAAGAAGGAAGAAAGAGAAGGAGGGAAAGAGAAGCACCTAGGGCTTTAATGGAGAATTTCTATTTAAAAAAAAAAAAAAAAAGCTATATGAGAACTCTCATGGAAATTAGCTTAGCCTATAATGAAGAATTTAAAATTGTTTTACGAGCTTTACTTTCTCAAGGCTTTATAGAGTGATAATCAAGCAAAAGGAAAATATTGAGAATAGGACTATGAACCAACCTCAAAATCGGCCTTGCCTAGTGCAACAAGCTCGAACTGAACCCACAAATCTGGTTGGTTGAAACCAGCCTCAACCTGGTCGAACCGTCAAATCGATTTGCTGAACCGATTGAACTGACAAATTTATTTATAGAATTATTATTTTATTTTTAATAATATATAATTATTTATTTACGATGTCACTGTTCAATCCACGGTTCATTGTCGATTTAACCAAGAATCGCGAATCGATAACTTTTTCTCGACATTCAAATATCGATCCCATTTTTAAAACATTATTCTCTATACTTCACAAAAATAATACCATCCTTAATTCAATGTTGCTTTATACCGTTTGACTTTCACCGTGCCTCATGATCTCATAATATCAAATCCATTCATTCTATTTCTCTCATTGATTTTCAAACACAAACTTAACGGCCATGTTTGGTTCTAGAAAATTTAAGCTGAAAGAAAAAATATAAGGATTAAAAATAAAAAATAAAATAGAGTTAAATTTATTTTTATTTGATACTAAATTTATTTTAACTCATTAGTTAATATTAAATAATTCTAAAATATGTAAGTTATAAATACTTTATTTTCTTTGAAAATCATTATAAGAGAGAATCCTTTTCATGAATAATTTTTTCTGTTTATTGTCCAAGAAATTTTGTCGTGGGGAACCAAGCATGACCTATAATAAAAGACCAAAACCCATATGCATGAAGGGATCAATTTTCTTCTAGTTCTCATTTTTTTTTACTCCCTCTATCTTGTTTTTTGATTTCCAACTTTAGTGATGACTTAGGGCTTGTTTGGTTCATGTTTTTTAAGAGAATAGTTTTTGAAAACACAAAGAACATAATTTTGGTGTTCTATAAAAAATGTATTTGTTATCTAAATTTAGTGTTTTATTTGTTTTTTGTGTTTTAAAAAAAAAAAAAAAAGAAACAAACATGTTAATTTTGAGAACAGAAAACAGTTTTAAAAAATAAGAACCAAACATGGCCTTATTTCTTTGGCAACTTCATAGGAAAAATTAACTATATTAAGACATTGTGTTTATAGTAATAAATTAATTGTGATAAAATTTTGGTAATGATTTTAGAGTGAGGACATTGATCATGGGATCCTATGAAATCTCCAAACCTTATTGACACTTTCTATCCCATAGGATCCCATAATTTTATCTTTTTATCCACAAAAAGATAATTATTTACCTTTAATTTCCTTTTTGAGAATGTTAGAATAAATATATGTTATTGGCTTTAATTGGAAGTATTAGATTTTAGAAATAAATTTAGAATAATTATAAATATAAAATAATTCTATGAAATTAGTTTTAGATACGCAAATTTTAAGAATAAAATATATTGTTTTATTATATAAAATAATGATGATATACATAATAATTTTCATATATTAAATTCTCAACAAAAAAACCAAAATATTTGACATTTTCTATTAAGAAAAAACCATTAATTTTTAATCATTTTAATTTTAGTATTAAACCATGGAATATTCAAATAATTTTATTTTAAAAGCATTTTATCTTTGTTTGCAAGAACAAAAATCAAACATGCCCACGATTTCTAAACACAAGGTTTTCCTTTTTCTGTTTCAGGAAACGATTTTACTAAAAGCATTTAAAGATGTTATTTCTTTGAAAACTTCATCATTTTTTGTTTGTTCGAGCACGAGGAATATTTAAAATATTTTAAATTATAAGTATGAATTCAAACAAAGAAAGAATTAACCAATGCCGGAATTATAAAGGAAAAAAAGAAGAGAGGAATTAAGAAGGAAGAAAGAAAGGGAGGGAGACAGAAGCACCTTGGGCTTTAATGGAGAATTTATCTAAAAAAAAATTGCTATATGAGAACTCTCACGGAAAGTAACTTAGCCTTTAGTGAAGAATTTGTGTAAACTGCTTTATGAGAGCTCTTACTTTCTATTTTATAGAGGACTTCAGCTAAAAGGAAAATATTGAGAATATTATTATATGGATGGAAAATCAAATCCAATATTCACTCTCCATCAATGTTTGAAAAACGGATTTGACGGGCTGTCCAAATATGTTGGATGCTGAACCAAGATCAAAATCGGTCCAAGGCCTGTGGTTGAAATCATTTTCTTTCTAACTCAAGTATTGTCCGATCGTCGAATCTACGCTGAACCGGTCAAACCTAAGTAAATCCATTTATAATTATTTTTATTCGTAATATAATAATTATCTATTTAAGGATGCCACCGATTCAATCATTTCGTTGGACAATCGACCAACTAACGAACCCAGAACTTTTCTCTCGATGAATCATCGGCCTCGTTTTAAAAATTATTCTCTATACTTCACAAAAATATTACCACCCTTATTCAACATTGCTTTTTTCCGTTTGACTTTCGTCGTGCCACGTCATATCATAATATCAAATCTATTAATTCTATTTCTCTCATTGATTTTCAAACACAAACTTAACAACCATGTTTGGTTCCGAAAAATTTAAGCAGAAAAAATATATAAGGAGAGAAAAAAATTAGAGTTAAATTTAATTACTTATTATTTTTATTTGATACTTCAAATTTATTTTAACTCATTAGTTAATATTAAATAATTTTAAAATATGTAAGTTTCTAAATAACTTTGATTTTCTTTGAAAAAATTCATTATAAGAGAAAATCATTTCTTGAATATTTTTTTCGTTTATTGTCTAGTTGTTCTCGCCAGTAACCAAACATGACATAAGGGTCAAAAGACTCAAAACCCATATGCATGAAGGGATCAATTTTCTTTTGCCCTTATTTTACTACTCCTCTATCTTGCTTTCTAAGGATTTCCAAGTTTAGTGATGACTTAGGGCTTGTTTGGTTCATGTTTTTTAAAAGAATAGTTTTTGAAAACACAAAGAATACAATTTTTTAAGAGAATTTAGTGTTTTATATGTTTTATGTGTTTTTTAGAACAAAAAAAAAAAAGAGAACCAAACATGTTCTCTTGTTTTCCTTGTTCTCCTTATTATTGAGAACATAAAAAAGTTTTTAAAAATAAGAACCAAACAAGCCCTTATTTTCTTGGCAACATCACAAGAAAAATTAATTATATTATGACCATTGTTTTAAAATTTGAATCGATGACTGAATCGGAAAAGTTACCGGATCACGGTTCATTGGTTGAACCGACGGTCGAACCGTGGTTGAACCGGTGACATCATAAATAATTAATTAACATATTATTAAAATTAAAAATAATTATAAATAGATTTAACCGGTTCGAATGGTTCAAAGAAAAATGATTTTAACCTTTGAACCATATTGATTTTGATGCCGGTTCACAGTCCAATATGTTGGACCGACTGATCTGATCCGGTTTTTAAAACATTTATTATGAAATTGTGTTTACAATAATAAATTAATTGTGATAAAATTTTGGTAATGATTTTAGAGTTGGGACATTGATCATGGGATCCCACGAAATCTCCATACCTTATTCAACTTTCTATCCCATAGGATCCCATGATTTTAGAGTTGGGACATTATCTTTTTATCTACAAAAAGATAATTATTTACCTTTAATTTCCTTTTTGAGAATGGTAGAATAAAGGTTTTATCATTGAAATCAAGCAAACAAAAGATGTGATCGCATGCAACATTGAGGTTGAAATATAAAATATAATAACTAGAATTATTTTTATTTAACTAGGAATTCAATATTTAATATTATTTGACTGTTTCATTTATATTGAAGATGTGAGGATTGGTAAATTATATATGTTATTGGCTTTAATTGGAAGTATTAGATTTTAGAAATAAATTTAGAATAATTACAAATATAAAAATACCCTATAAAATTAGTATTAGACATTGCAAATTCTAAAATAAAATATATTGTGTTACAGAAATAATGATGATATACATAATAATATTTGATTAAATAATTTTCATATACTATTATTATTATTTTTTTTTATAACTTTGTAAAAATGAATTTTAAAAATCCTACATATATGATCAAATATAGATGATGAGTCTAAAACTCATCTATTTTTAAGCCCATTTTTCAAGTACATTTCAAGCTTAAAAAGTTCATTTTAATGCAAAATTATGGAGCTTTCACTCAGATTTATGTTTTGCGAAAACTTAAAAATAAGCAAAATTCAGAATAAAATGAAGCATAAATCAGCATTGTGTAGAGACAGGGTGAATGTCGCGACATTAGACTTCTAGTGTCGCGACATTATGTGGAGAAGGTCTTGACACTATTGCAATGTCGCACAAAGCCGCTGAAGCATTAGTTGGAAGAGGGAAGGCGTGTAAGATATTCCAATGTCGCGGACATCATTACGGTTATCGAGGCAACACATAATGTCGGATAAGATAACTCAAATGTCACGACATCAAAAGCAAATTTCTAGCAATCAAATCTATAGTAGCCTATCCAATGCGTCGCGACACGCCTCACATTGCCTCGCAGCGGAAGATCAATTCGTTTAAATGTCACAACATCACATGGCATTTTACCAAGCCTCTGGCCGTTGAAGACATTGGGCCGACATTGTCGCGACATCAAAACAATGTCGCAATATCAAACCAAAGCAATCCTGAGTTGAAGTTTAACAAACCAATGTCGCGACATAAGCAGAGGACTAATGTGCAATGTCGCACATCACCATCACGACATTAGCGTGAGTGCTTTTAACAACAAGAATTGATGTCGTTACATTAGACCAACAATGTTGCGACATTAGATTAGCAATGCCGCCACATCAACTGAAAAGATCATAACCGCAGGCAATGTCGCGACATCAGGGCAAGAAGGTAAGAGCAAAGGCATCAACAAGCTATGTCGCAACATCAATTCAATGTTGCAACATCAATTCAATGTCGCAACAAAGGAAAGGCAATGTCGCGACATCAAAATCAATCGCAACAAAGGAAAGGCAATGTCGCGACATCAAAATCAATCTACAACACTGGATCTCAATGTCGTGACATCATCACGACATTGACTTATTGTATATATATATTTTTATTTTCTTCTTTTCTATTTTTTTTAGTTTGTTTTCTAGATTTAGTTTTCTTCTTTTAGATTAGAGTAGTGATCTAAACTGGAATTCGAAGCTTGATAAATGTAAATCGAAGCTTAAAATTATGTCTGAATTTAAATCGAAACTGAGAATTTTTATGGAATTCATATTTTTTTTAGTTTTGATTACAATTTCAATGAATTTGTTTTTTCAACTAGTTATTGTCATTTGTGATCCAAATTTGAGAGGCTCGGCTCCCTCTAGGAAGAATCTGTTGTTGAGATTATTGTTTGTAGTGTCATAATGTTGTTTTGGGTATGAAAATTGGAGTGATTTAATCGATATTACTCCTACATTGAGTTGTTCTGAATATCAGTGTTCGGTACCCAGAAAGAATTGTATCATTGGTCTGATTTCCAGGAATTCCTTTGAGTGACACAGGGTTGAGACTACTTGAGAGCAATGAGTAGTAACTTAGGGGTAAATTCCACTGATATTATTTGAACTAATGCACTTTTAGGATTACTTTGATATATCACTAGTGAAGATCCAACCTCTGCTTTCAAGGTTCCCTCGTGGGTGACAACAGGAGTGTGTGCCTGAGGAATATGATCCACTTACTGATCTAGAAATTTAATTCTTAGAAGTTTCACCTTAATTGAGATGAATAACTTCAACCCTGTGTTAGTTGAGATTCTAATCAAGGGGAGAAAGAATTTTTATCTAATTGATGGTTGAGCTATCATTTATTTTGGAGAGGGCTTGCATTACCCTGTCTATGGGGATAAGCAATTTCCAGTCCTGAGAAATGGTTGTGAAGTACTGAGAAAGAAAAATAGTCAGATCTTAAAAGAGGATAAATCCCTACAAGTAGCTCTTCAGATCCACTGTCTAGAGATAGTAGTGTGGTAAGCTGGAGAGTGAAATGTGTATTGTTAGGAGAAATCCATTTCTACACTAATCTGCTCTGGGACAATTCCAATGTTCATACCCAATACTTTATCTTTTATTTGGAACTTGCAAAATGATAGTCACAACACTGTTTTCATTCCCAGTGTTATTTCAATCCAGTGAATTCTCTATTCATGTATTTTAAAATTTCATTATAGCTTTGATTCATTTTACTGTAGAATATAAATATATTTTGAAATTTGGAAGTTCAAATAGTGAGATTCTTGAGTAGTGAGGGTAGTTAATATTTCAATTCTCTAATCAATCACCATGGAAATGATATATGGACTTAAACATCCACTTTCTTACTTGTATGACCTATGCACTTATAGAGATTTTTTATCAAAACCAATTTAAATTGCAAATTTGTGAAACCCCGAGAAAATTCTAATTTTTTTAAAAATGGTAAAATGGTAATTTTGGTCAAAATCCGAAATTTTTCTAGATCTCGGATGATGAAACGGATTTCACCGTTGGAATTTTCTCACGAAATCTAGCTACCACGTCAATCCTAGTCGACCGAGGATAGTTGAATTTTCACGCTTCGAGACAACTAAGAAAAGGACACTTGACATAGTTTGAGTGGCTCAAGAGGTGCCACATGTCATGTGCAGAATTAGTCAAACATGAGCTCAAGTGTGGGCCATGGGTGGACACATGGCAAGATGCCATTGGATGAAAATCCAAAGTAGATGGATAAAGTGGATAAGGAATCCAAGCCAACCAATGATGGCTTGACATGTGGCAAGTGAGAGGACCCAAATCTTGACTCCTCTCTTCTCCCAAATGGTTTGGGAGGGAAATTAGAGAGAGAAAGGAAGGGATTTTAGATAGAGAGGCTCCACCTAGGGGTGTAACCGAGCACAGTCGAACCGAGTCGAGCCGAAAGACAGGCGTGCCCGACTCCGCCTGGCTAAAGGAGTAGGCCTCGAGCTTATCTCACAAGCCTGACACGCCCGCCCGACGAGCCATTTGAGGTGCCTCGGGCTCGGCTCGTTTAACTTATGAGCCTGTTCACTAGCTTGGTTCACGAGCCTGGTTAACGAGCTTGCTCACGAGCCTGGTTAACGAGCTTGCTCACGAGCCTATTCACGAGCCTGTTCATGAGCATATTTACGAGCTGAGTTTGAGGGTGCTCGGGCTCAGCTTGTTTAACTTACGAGCCTCAAAATGATGTTCGGGAATTAAAGAAAATGTTCATCTAAAATAGCCAACATACAACTAAATTAAAAAGATAAGACAATAAAAGTTCAATTAACTTGATTGAAGTTCAAGAGTTAAAATATTCATCATATTCATTTTCAGAGGGAAAAATTTGTTGTGCATCAAGCCTTCCATGTTCACGTAGTTTGGTTCACGGCACTCGTTCACGAGCTCATAACGAGCTTGCTTCACGCAGCCTATTCACGAGCCTCGCGATTTGTTAACGAGCCAAGTTTGAGGTCCCTGCCTCGCCATTTAACTTTACGAGCCTTAAATGATGTTCGCTCTCATTTAACTTAATAAACGAGTTCAAACGAGTTTCTAATGAACCGAACGAAAGCGCCTAAGAGTAGCTCTACGATATTCTAACTCCACCTTCTAAATTTCTACCGACGGACCATTAATTCCTACGAGGCAAGAAGGAAAAGTTGCCCTACTCGCAAAGGGCTATGCGTGGGCAATCTGGTTTTGTGGAGTTTCACGAACTCCGGAAGGTAGGGTTTTCTCCACTTGATTTAACTCTGTTTAAGCAGTCTTGTTAATGATTTGATTGTAGCGAGGCCGTGAGTGGTCAATTGACTCGCTCCCAAAAGTCAAGACCGCATGCCGGAAGTTTTCTGACTCGTTGACAATCCCTGGGACCACTTCTGACCGAAAAATGGTCCTTGTGTGCCTTGATGTGTGTTATAAATTGTGGTTGGAGTGTTTGGGGCCAAATGGTCGTGGAGTTTTGGGTCCCTCCGAGAGGGACCAAATGCCGAATTCGGGGCGCTCGACACCCCACGTATGTTCGAGACTGCTAAAACATTTAGCTTGATTAGTTGACCGAAATTGTCCATGTGTGTTGTTTGTAAATATTAGTTTCAGAGTGTAGGCTTGGAGAGCGTGGAAACTAATTGTTAAGCATGCAATTTTAATGTGTTAACATGATGGTTGGAATTCATATGAAATATAATCGTGTGAGCCATCGAAATTAATTGTTTATATTAGCCCATGAGCTAATTTTGATGTTATTGAATAAATAACATGTGGTTGGTATGTGAATTTGTCAATATATGCATGATTGATATATTGGTACATGTATCGTATGAAAATGGTATTAACGATTCTGTTATTTATGCACCGAGGCAACCTAGAACAATAGGTGTGAATGCATGACACGAAAGAAAATAAAAAGGAAAAATGGTTGTGAAATGAATTTCAAGGAATATTTTCTGAAGAATTGCCTTAAAGAGTTGTCCAACAAGCTTCACGCCGAGGCCTATGACTGCTTTGAGAATTCACTCAACAATTCACTCCTGAGGGGTTGTCCAATAGATTTACCGAAACTTGGTAGTATGTTTTCGAGAACAAAAACCTTTGTTTTGAAAACAAGCAGCCACACTGGCTTTAGGCATGCGTGAGGAGTCGCAGGCTCGAGACATGGGAGTGGTGGGCCAAGCATTCCCATCCATATCATGTAGACATTTGAGTAGGGACTTGCATGTTTTACTTGAATGTGTTTGGTTGCCATTACATGTGCACTTAGGTGGGGAGTAACCCATATAGGATAATTCCACTATTGAGCATTGCTCACCCTGTCAAGGGAAAATTATTTCAGGTACCGAAGGTTCACCTAGGGATGTGACGCATCTGAGGTCTTAGAGACGAAAAAATGGCCATATATGGCCTTGTTAGTATTTTTGAAAAAATCTGTAAAGACCCGCTTTGGATAATTGTAAATTAACTCCTTTTGTATATTATACATTTTAGTGGGTATGGATGTATGGGCCAATGTGATCATTTTTACTCATTTTTGGGTCTCATGATATGAGACAAAGACTCGGAGCGGTCGACTCTGGGTGGTCAACTGACCCTCGAGATTCAAGGTCACAAAATTATTACTTAAACAAAAGAAAACAAATTTTAATTATCTAGTCTATCAAGTTTTTGGAATGATTGATGTGGGTTATGAAAGTAGTCTTTGGTAATAGTGTTTCAAAATTTGGCATTTTAGATATGGTCAATCAACAAGTTTTTGGCACCTTTGTTGGGAACTTTAGTTAGTCTTTGGTAGCCTTGTCGGAAATTTGGTCAATAAGTTTATGGAGCCGTTGCCGGAGACTTTAGTTAGTCTTTGGTAGTTGTGTCAAAAATTTGGTCAACAATAGACAAATAAAGATAGGTCATTAGGCCAATATGTAAAACCTGAGAAAAAAATTCAATTTTTCTAAACATGGGTAAAACGGTAATTTCGGTTGGAAACCGGAAATTTTCTAGATCTTAGATGAAAAAACGGACTTCACCGTTGAATTCGTCTCACAAAATCTAGTTACCCCGTTAAATTTCGTCGGATTCCGAGACAGTCAAAATTTCACGTTTTTCGAGGTACCGAGTGTCTGGTGACACATGACATGAGCATGTGGATTCCACATGGAACCCTAGGGGAGTGACACATGGTATGAGCCATGTGGTGCACTTGTATGAATGGCTCACATTGAACTAAGTGTCAAGTGGAGGAAATAAGGGGAGAGGAAAATAAAGAAAAAAAAATCAAGGAAATTGTAGCACACACAGTATGGAGGAAAGTGGGGAAGCTTCCCGCACTTGATCAATCCCAATCAAAAAGGGAAATAAAAATAAGATAAAAAATAAATAAAAAATAAAAGAAAAGAAAGAGAAAAATAAAAAAGAAACAAAAGAGAAAGAGAAAAGAAAAAGGATAAGATGAGAGAAAAGTCAAAAGGAGGGAAGAGGGCGGTATTTCTTGGGCAGAACTAAAGAGGTGCGGTGAGGAGAAAGAGAGAAAATAAGCTCTACCGTCTCTCTAAGATTTACGAAAATCGAATCGTAGGTTTTTGTCGGAGCAAAGGCAAAGCTCGCCCACGATTGAGAGTTACGATGGGTACCCAAAATTGAGCTTCACAACTCCATAAGGTGGAATTTTCCTACTTATTTAGCTTTAGCTCAAAACTGGCGAATGGCATAAGTTGTCTTCGGGGCCATAATAAAGCCGTGCATTTAGTCTCAAGATTTCGGGACCGAATGGAAATTTTTGGGATCGGTTTCTAAATAGTCCCTGAATCAAGCAAGGTTTGGTTTTGATCCCGGGTACTAAATGTCTTGGGCCTTAGGGTTTAGCGTAATCAGAGTTTTGCTCTATATGGGTCCGAGATTTGGGCCATTTTACGTGTTATTGTTGAAAAAATAAATAATATGTTGTTGTGTGTAAAAATCATATTAATATGTGCTTGCATGATGTATTAACATGAAAATTGTGATGAATGAAAATTATATGTAGGAAATTTAATTATTTGGAATTAATAAATGTTGCATTTAGCTCTTATTGTGCATGTAGCATGACATAACATGAAATGGCATGATTGTATTTCATATGCACGGTCATATCTTGTCGAGTCGGGTGTGTGTGCATGGTATTGTTATTCACCATTCTCGTGAATGTGGTGAGCCTAGTTCTGACAATGTCTAAACCCAGACTCGAGATCGGGTAAAACAACAATAATAATAAATCCACTGGTGCCTTGATTTATGAGGCTGAAGATGGGCGGACCCCGCCTCCCTCCCAGGATTTAAATAACTCAAATATCTTTCGGGTCAAACATATATATCCGCCGATGAAAGTTCAATAGTGTCGAAGGCGTATAAGCATGCGATGAGACCTCAATTGCAACCTAAATAAACACACGGGGATTTGGATAAATTAAAATTAGAGGATTGCTTAAATGTTTAAGGTCATTGGGTGAACCACTAAGATCTATTTTTACACTTGACATTATAGGGTGTGGGAGAGAGTTGGTCGACTCTAAGTTGTGGGCATGAGGAGTCTCATCACATGCATGACACGGAACATTCCATATAGGATTGCATTATTTATATGGAATATGATTTGATGTTTTATGTACGCCATTGCATGTGCATTTAGGCGGAGAGTAGCCCTTGTAGGAGAATTTTTCTACTAGGCATTTGCTCACCCCGTCGTGGGATCCCCTTTCGGTGCAATGTAAGTGTATATGAGAAAGATCACCAGGCCATGATTATGAAAGAGGCCAACGTGTGGCCTTGGCATTTCAGAACATACCAGGAGGTGAATTGTGGTCCAATTCCTTGGACCATTGTCCACTAGCCCTGTATGTAATTATGGCAGAGGGTCAGCTGGATCAACCTGCTGACCGTAATTACAAGTTTGTTCATATTTTAGAATTAAATGTGAACAGAACTATCTCAGAAGGATGCATTGTGTTATGGACAAGTATGGGACCCCGCTGTGGTCAATACTACTTTTGTTGAGACTGACAAGTCATGATTATACCATATATAGGTTGTGTGTTGGCAGAGCTCCCTAACAAAAGAAACTCGATCGATTTTTTTTTGTGAAAAATATGGATCCCTGTTAAATGGGACACAATAAGCAGGTGACATCGTGTCACCCGAATCCACAAGAATCTAATCGGGTTTACTAAGTTGTCAACGGGACCCCCGGATATGGGGTGTCACACAATAAGATCTAACTCAAGTAGTTAAGAGCTAGGGTAGTTAGGCGGGTATAGAAATGAGAAGGTCCTGTGGTTCGGTTCCCCAATGAACGCGGCACGTAGTACCAAGATCGCCACAATACCCACATCACGATGCCAATACTCTCCAACATTCTGATGGATCAGAGTTAAACGGCAAGCGGTAGCCACAAGGCCGCTGCATCGAGTGCTGCAACCCGAATCCGTCAGCCGCCGCAGAACTCTGAACTACCGCCGCCACTGTGGTCATCATCATTATCCTACTCATCCTTGGATTCATCTGTATTCGACTTAATATTTGTCAAAAATACACATATCCGATAGGTCTAAAAAATAAGACTCACAGCCCACCTACTGTGCCCAAGAAAGAAGTCACCTAACGAAAATGGAGGCCCAAATCTCGTCGAATTCCAAATGAGAGGCTTGCCCAATGAGGCATTCATGCCTTTTTACGCCAGCATTCCAGCCTTTTAAGGCCACCCGAGGTGAGGTCCAATCCGTCCAAAGGCCACTTATGGGAAGTCTCCCCACAGTACGTAAAATGTATTAGTCCCTAATAATATATCATTCCAAGTCCAAATGCAAATCTCACCAATAAGGAAAGAGCACAATATTGGATCAGCAATCAAATCAGACTCTAATAAGGAAGGGAAGATTATCCAAAGAATCATCTTTCTAAAATTCTATACCAACCGCACTATAATAAGAAATATCCCATCCAATGGGAATGAATCCTGATTACCATCAAATTAGGAGAATATCTACTATAAATACATGGTCACCCCATCAGTGAAAGGTACGTAAAAACTAACACCATTACTGATACTCATGCATATACGCACTCTTAGACGCATACTCATATGCAAACATATGCAACACATTCGCCCCTAAGCAAATTTCTTTCTCTAAGAAAGAACCGACTTAGCATCGGAGCGGCTGCCCGCGGCCTCCCTCTCCCACCCCTTCCTCTTATTTTGCAAGAGGAGTGCTACATCCAGAGCCTGCAGACCAGCATTGCAGCGATCCTACTTCAACCCAGACAATCCAAGAGCTCGTGATCCGCTCGCTAGCAACCAGTCCTACCAACAACCCCCACGCGCTCCAGCCCAGTTCCGGTTGAAAAAGGCATCATCAGTTGGCGCCGTCTGTGGGAACGACAGTTCCTTTATAAATATAACTGATTTCTCAGTTACTGATGGTATCAACACGGAACACAAGCAGGAGCAACACTAACTTTCCAAGGATGCAAGATCCACCGGGCAACGTAGACAGCCGACCTCCCGGTGTGTTAGAAACAATGTAGGCCAACACGGACGAGGTGGAAGCACTTCGCCTCACCAATCAACGTCTGACAGAAGAGTTAGAACAACTCACCAGACATATCCGACGACCCCAGGAGGAGCGAAAAATTCAGGAAGGTCATGACATTCCCCCCCATGAAGGACAACACAATGTCAGTATTCCCCAAAGGGCTGAAACTGAAGCAGAATCCAGCCGTGCCCGGGGCACTGACCACATTCCAACTCTCGAGAGAAGGCAACGGGCAAACTTGAGAGCACGTCGGGAACGGAGAATTGCGCCATCAACATGAACACTCATGGGAACAGAGGTTCAAGAACCTCCAATAAGAGCTCGGCCGCGTGAAGGAGGTGGTGAAAGGACGTGCTCCTGACACTATGGACATCTTGGTACAACAAACTGAGTCACCCTATACAGCCGAGGTACTCCACCCTTCCACCTAAGTTCGTAATGCCAGTGGAAGCTGCTTGATGGTACTCAGAGATCCCACGATCATCTCAACACCTACAAATCAAATGGAGCCGCATGGGTATCAAGATCCAAAGGCGATGCAGCTTCTATCACCCTCTAAAGGCCCAGCCCTTAGCATGGTCTAATAGACCCTAAATCGTCATCAATCTCCTAACTGTGGAGTTATCTATTGCATTCGTCTCTCACTTCATTGGGGCCAGGACGTATAGAAAGCCAAGTTATCATCTACTGACTATCAAGCAGGGCACGCAAGAAAGTCTGAGGTCTTATGTCCATTGATTCAATGCCGAGTTTCTAAAGGTAGATATACTCTTGACGGTAGCCCGCCTATCATCATGCTCATGGTCGCTTAGGGATCTCAATGTGGAAAGACTTAATGTTTTCCATCTCCAAAACCCCAAACAAGCATGGCAAGAGGTGTCAAAGGTGAGAAATATATTAACTAGTGAGGCCCTCATATCTAAGAAAGAGAGCTCTTCCATTCACAAAAGAAAAGAGCATGCATAAAACGACACGAGGAGGAGTTCAAGACAAAGCGGCTGTGAAGGATTCCGGGAAAATGGAGAACGATCTCCAAAAAGCATGGAAACCTCGTAGACTTGCCTAGTCCATCGCAATCCGAAAGACGACGACGTTACTCGCCCCAACGTTTCACCCCCTTAACAGCCTCGGAAGTGGTCACTGTGTCTCTCACGCGAAGTACCGAAACGAACAATCCCGAGGTGGCCAACCCAATGAAGTCGACCCTACAACAAGAGACAACCTAAGTGATCGCGAGTTCCATAGGGACTACGGACACCGCACAGACTACTGCATACAACTCAAGAGAGAAATAGAGTACTTGATATGGCGTGGATACCTCCGACGCTTTATATCCCCTGAAAATCAGATCCAGAGTCAAGCTCGAATCCAGTTCTCGCCAAAGAACCACCACCTCTAGATCTAATTTACCCGCCACCTTCAACAACCCTAGGTGAAATCCAGTAACTCGTGAGGTTCTCGCAGAGGAGGGAATCCAAATTTCACTCGAAGGCCCATCTATGCAACATTGTGGGACTTGACAGATAGCTGAATGCCAAGTAGTGTCTAAACTAACACGCTTCACACATCCATCACATTCTCTCTAACTCAGACCGAGGGATGCCAACACCCTCATGACGCACTAATCGGTAGCTCATGCTAGCCAGGCCAACAAAACAACTTCATCTGGGTGCTAATCGACAACCCGGAAAGTCTCTGATCGATATCTTCGGCCGTGGCCTTTGGATAAAATGGGCATCGTAAGGGAAACTAGAGCCCGTCAACACACCCCTGGCTTTTGCCCTCCTGGGAAAAGAGAGCAATTCTCTAGGCTCATTACAATTGGTACTCATATCGGGAGCACTTCCCCATGCCAAGCAACGACCACAAAGAAGATTCCGTCAGATGCCCCACCGCTTATAATATGTTGTCGCGACCTTCAATGCATTAAAGCCATCCCTTCCGCATATCACATGATGATCAAATTCCCTACCGTGAACGGGTAGAGATGGTTCGAGGAGACCAAATGAGTGGCTGTGGAATGCTACTCCAAAGATCCATGAAACAAAAACGGTCGACAACATATACGTGGATCGAGCTCGACATGCGCGGACGCGTATTCACCGCACCCGAGCCCCGAAGAACTAGAACCGGTATTGTTGGATGACACTCAACATCTCATTTATCGCTCGAAATCAACAAGACCTCAAACCACCTTATCCATTTTTTAAGACAAAACAGAGACGTCTTCGCATGGAAGCAGGCAGACATGGGAGGAATTGATCCTACGGTAATCACCCATAGATTGAACGTCAGCCCGTCCTTTAAGCCAATCAAGCAAAAGAGGAGAAGCTTCGCGCCAGAAAGGCAAAAAGCCATCAATGAAGAAGTCAACAAACTCTTACAGGCAGGAGCGATCAGGGAAGTAGAATACCCGAATACAGGCCAACGTCAGACTCACAAAGGCAAACGGCAACGGCGACTAAGACGATCACTTCACTGACATCAATAAAGCATGCCCAAAGGATAGTTTCCCTCTGCCGCGAATCGACCTCATCGTAGATGCCATTGTAGGTCATGAACTCCTCGCTATGGACGCCTCCGCTACAACCGCATCGATGGACCTGTGTGGACCAAGAAAAAGACGCCATTCTTCACAAACATAGGAACCTATTACACGTGATGCCTTTTGGGTCAAAACTGCGAAGAGCTACATATCAGGTTGGTGAATAGGATGTTTTAAATCAGCTAGCACATCTATAGAAGTATACATAGATAACATGTTGGTAAAATCCACCTCAGCTGGGCTCCACATAGCCCATCTATCCGAAGGGTTCCGCATTCGGAAACTACAACATGAAACTCGAATCCGGGGCGCGGTAGTTTTCTTGAAAATAGCCAGGAAATTTCGGGTTTCATAGTCAACCACCGAGAATTGAAGCAAACCCGCATAAGATAAAGGCTATACTGACATGCCCTACCATCAAGCCATGCGGAAGTCTAAATACCGACGAGCTTTGATTGTCAGCCTTTAAGCCGATTCACAGATTCAGACGAGCGAGCAAATGCCACTTTCTTCCACCTCACAGCGCCTTTCAATGGGATGAGGCGCGGCAGGGAAGCATTTTCAGCCTTGAAAACATATTTAAGCCCCCCCATTCTAGTAAGTCCTATCAAGTGGAGCTTCCCCACCCTATACCGTCAAGCTGTACTCGACCAAGGTCGCCCTCCGTCAGAGACAAAGAGCGAGCACAAAGACCCGGTTTACTATTGCGTACCTAAGCGAGAGGAGCGGGAGGAGAGATACCCAAGGATGGAGAAACCACTGCCTTGGTAATCGTCGCGGCCTGAACTCCGCCTACTTCCTGTGCTCACACCATAAGTCCCAACTAATACCCGATGAAGCAAGTGTTACATAAACCGTAAGTCCCCGGAAGGTTGATGAAGTGGGCCATAGAGCTGAGTGAGTTCGACATCAGATACAAACCAAAAACCGCCATAAAAGGGCAGGTCTTAGCCGACTTCATCATGGAGTTCACCCTGGCTGAACATGCTCAGAACGCTCAAGCAACGAATGACCTCCCTGTCTGGAAACTCTCTGTAGATGGAGCATCGAATGCACAAGGAAGCGAAGCTGGTCTAATCTTGACCTCTCCGGAAGTAATAGATGACAGAGCACGACTAGATCTCATTTCAAGCTCCTGAACACCAAGGCCTTTAATATGAGGCCGTCATAGCAGGTCTCAACCTCGCTCATTCATTGGAAATTGACCAGCTAGAGGTCTGCAGCGACTCCCAACTGGTAGTAAGACAAATAGAAGACACCTACGAAGCTAAAAGTGGAAGGATGATCCTATATCTCCAAAAGGTACGAGATTTATTAAAAATTCGCATTGTGTTCAAGCCGACATGTCCCCAGAGATGAGAACTCCCGAGTCGACGCCCTCGGCAAAATTAACACAGCCTTGGCAGAAGACTCCAACCGGGGTCGACACATGTCGAATAATTCCCAGAGCCCCCATCGATCTCTCTCGCGATGTGGAGTTGCCTAAGCTCCGTCCGAGCCAGCTGATGCGGACTTCATTTGGACTATATAATAGACTTAACGTCTACCCGACGACCAAGTGAAGGTGCCTATGATGAGCCGCTTAAAACACTAAATTATACTGCCGCCACCTTGCATTTTCATGTTGATTTGGCATTATTTATATAATTTTAGTGTTAGATTCCTTATTTAGTTTTTGTTTTGGAATGCAGGCATGACGAGGCGAAAAGAACAACTTCCGGAAGCCATTTTGGAGAAATAAGGAGCATGTAAGAACATCGCCACGCCGCGACGCCACCACGCCGCGACGTCAGCTCAAAATCTGCATCTCATCACAGTCACGAGGGCCCTGGATTTGAGGTATCAAGGACGTGCGGCGCCAGCAGGACTGACCGAGAACCTCGCAAATACGTACTTCATGATTTCTCGATTTTTTGTATTAGTTTTCCTTATTGTTTTGATTATTTTATGGATCACATGAGGATGTTCTTCATATTATACATGTATTATTTCTTCCTTCATGATGTTTTAAACTTCCTTTCTGTAGTTACAACAACTCCGTCACAAAGCCAATGGATTAGAATTTAACCTTTCATGTTAATCAATTGTTGTTAATTTATCACATCCAAGCCTATACCGCAGATGCTAATTATATGATAATATCCGGCCAATATTAAATATAGCCTTACAATCGAAGATCCGAGATTCGAGAGATGAGGTCTGTGGATCCGGGTAGAGTAGCCTAGCCATTCTGGGTAATAGAGATATTCGAACCCGAAGGTAAAAGATATAGCATGTACACAACACTGTATGGTTTTTGGGTTGAACATTAAGTATTTCGAATACCGAGAGTCGAGATAGACATACTTCGATTCTATTCACGAATAGGCTTAATATACCTCGAGAGAGGATATTTCGTAGGCAAGATCACCGCCATTGATATGTTATAAACAATCAATAACAAACATCTTTAGGAGTAATCCATCGAATGTGACAGGGGAGATTTAACCCTAGGGCTCCCACATTATCAATTCACCAAACCAATATTTTAGTTATGCTGGCATTTAAATTCCATCTTAGAATCATTTATTCAGACATTGTCACAAAGCGTAGTAACTGTAGTCAATTCATCTTTCCCCGTGGACCGATACTCGCATTAATTCAGTACACTATATTACTTGAGCGACGCTGCACTTGCGCCGTATAGGCGCGATATTTACACACCACGCCGACTGGCTGCTTTCGCGCGTTGCCGGGAAAGGCTTAAATTGATATAGAGTAGTAAGCATATAGATAATATTCTGAATTTTCTTTTATTTTTTTTGTTATTTTTACAAGTACTGGTAATTGGATTTTGTTAGTTTGTGTGTTATTGCAAGACAGTTTTGCGCTGAAGTACATGCGACAAGAAACCGAATTAACTAACACTTCAGGCATCCGAGCCGTAGCACTTCGCATAGATTGCGCCGAGAACAGAGAATGTAATGCAGTAGAACGCCATTAGTCATGGAAAACACCGAAGAACAAGATTTTGGCGTGGAATAAACTGAACCACAGAGAAGCCGAACTAGGAAATCGTCAGCCAGCTATTCATACAACGGGACGACCGTATATGCGATACGAAGCCGTTTCATTCTAACCCGCTGTTCGACAAAGAATCGACGGCCGCCTAATCTCAAGCAAATAATTCGAATTGGAAGTCACCACAAGAGATAAACAAGTTTCCAGAACATATCGCTCCACGGATCACTCTACGAGAACCGAACATGCATTTGACTAACTTCCTCGGTTACGATAACATCAAATACAACTATCATCAAGAAGCCCTAAGATTGCGCTTATTCCCACTTTCACTCTGTGGAGGAGCCAAGCACTTTCGCTAACTAGTCACCCACCACTCCATTACCATGGAACGAGCCGTGCAAAAAAATTTCTCGACCAAATTCTTTCCACTGGCCAAAATTGCACAAATCGTGCAAGAAATCAATACGCTTGGACAACTTGAAGGGGAGAACCCGCGGAAGCATGGGATGTGTTCCATGAGTTATTATGAAGTGTCCTCACCCACCGACCAACCGTGATGGATGCAAGTCCACACCTTCTACAATGGTCCGAGAAATACAACCCGAACAAATGTATAGATGCCTCAAATTCGAGGGTCATTGATGAAGAAACCAGCTGCACTGTGCGCATGAGATATTGAAGATGCTACAACCAACACCAATCAGCTGGCCTAGAGAGAAGGCTACACCAAGAATACGCTGGGTGGCACAGATAATGAAGTCCTCAATAACTGTAAATCATGGGCACAAATTAACTGCGCTTGAATAGACAAAGAGGGAACGCATCACGCCACATGCATCAACCCCCGAACCTGTGTGAATTTTGTGGGGGTCAGCATAGTAGTGCAGATTGTCAACAGAAACTTACAAAGGGAGTTAAGCCCAAGAGGTCCGTGAGATTCGGGCCAGAATCAACTACAAACCGCAAGACCGTGAGTGGAGGAAATACCAACTACCAGACCGAATCAAGGCTGGTGGCGAATAATCGGAACTGTAATGGTCTAACAATCATGATATGGGTGGGCGGAATAATCAGAACAATTTGCCATCAAACCGGGATAATGAACCACCTCCTGAGAAAAAGATGGACTTAGAGCAAGCCTCGCACGAATGATGAGACCTCCCATTCCGCTCATGAATGAAACCAAGGCGAACATGCAAAGCAGCTGAAGCAACTCCGCTTAAACAATCAAGCAGCACAATAAGGAGTTCGAGGCACAAACGGGCCAAATGGTGTTTACTTACTGTAAAGGCAAATGTGGTTCACTACCAAGCAATTCAGAGGCAAACCCTAGAGGAGAAGGGAAAGAATACTGCAAGGCTATCACTCTAAGGAGTGGAAAAGAGTTGGAAATCCCAAAGCCGCCACTAGCAGTAAGAGAATTGAAAATTAAAGAGCAAGAACAAAGCATCCCAAAAGACCAGATGCAAACCAAGCAACCCCGAGATACGAGTAGCGCGGGCCAAAGATAATAAAGTCAGGGAAGGAATAACGAAACAGACAAAAACAGAAGAACCTGTCATACCAATCCCGTACCCTCAGAGGTTGAAGAAAGGTAAATTGGAAAAGCAGTTCGCAAAGTTTCTTGACGTCTTCAAGAAACTACATATTAATATACCATTTTTGAAGCATTAGAAAAATATGCCAAGTTATGAAATTCATGAAAAAGATCTTGGCAAGTAAGAAGAAATTGGAAGAGTATGGGACCATTGCCTTAATTGAAGAATGCAGTGCCATCCTGCAAAAGAAGCTTCCCCCGAAACTGCAAGATCCGGGTAAATTTGCTATACCATTCTCTATAGGGAACCGAGTATTCGGAAAAGCATTATGTGACTTGGGAGCAAGCATCAACTTGATGCTACTCTCAATGTTTAAAAGGCTTAAGTTGGGAGAACCAAAATCGACCACAATCAGTTTGCAACTTGCAGATAGGTCTTATCAACATCCTCGGGGTATAATCGAAAATGTCCTAGTAAAAGTTGGTAAATTCGTTCTTCCAGCAGACTTCGTCATTCTAGACATGGAGGAAGACGACTCAGTTCCAATTATACTCGGTAGACCCTTCCTAGCCACCGGAAAAGCTCAAATCAATGTGCAAGAAGGCGAACTCAAACTAAGAGTCCAAGGAGAAGAGATCGTTTTCCATGTATTCCAACCCATGAAGCATCCGTATCGACGATCCAATCAAGATATCTCAACCTCAAGATAGCGTAGATTCGCAAGGCGATGAGAAAAATTTCAGGGATAAACCGCTTCTTGCACAGCAAGACACTGAGAAGGGCAAGGGCATGTACAGAAGAGTATTTCATCCACCTTGAACATGGGGTACACACTAAAAGGAGACGCGTAAAAATTTCCCACTTTCTTCTACGAATATCTCAGCACACTGAGATTCAGGGACGTTGAGCTAACGACATTAAACATAGCGCTTCTTGGGAGGCAACCCAAGTTTTCTAAAACTTTGTTTTTAAGTTTACGCTCTATTGTTGTTTTCTAGAAATTCTTGAATTTGAACAAGATCCATGATCAGTGTTTCGCTTGTCGGGGTTTAATCAGGAGACGGAGGTGAGTCCTAGACTTCCAGAGGGTCTAAAGTCCGAAGGAAGCTGGCGCTGGAGAGTTCCCAAATTGAGGTTTTGGTGGCAAATATCTTGGGAGACTTTTCCCGCTACGTCGCGACGTGAGATTTCACGCGAATAACACATTTTTAGCTCGTCACGTCACGCAGGATTTCACGCCGCGACGTCAAAATTTCATCTTCACGCCGACGTGGATTTTTCACGCCGCGACGGGCTTAACACTTCCACGCCGCTGACGCGGTATTCTCACGCCGCGACGCCAATTTATGAAGCCCTCGTCACGTCACGACGTGATTTTTCACGCCGCTACCGCCATTAGGTCATTAACTCCTCGCCACGCCGCTGACCGCATCCCGCACGCCGACGCCATTTTGACATGTCCTCCGCCACGCCGCCGACGTTGTTCTACACGCGACGCCGCCTAGTCAAGTTTCTCGTACGTCATGACGTAGCCTCGCGACGTCGACGTGAGACTCGGCGAAACTGTGAATAGGCCATTTTCGCCTCTATCTCGCACAACCTCTCCCCGAAACCCTATCTCCGCCACGGCGCCGTGGACCTTCTCTCAAGCTCGTGTTCTCACCGGCTGGGGACTCCGATTCGCCCAACCCACCGTAGTCACCCATTGTAGCTAGCTTCGATCATGCTGGCCTTCCCACCACCGTATCCGATTCCAGTTTGGGGTACATTAGACTAGGTTTATTTCAAAGGTTTTCGCTAGCCCAGAGTCCTTGTGGTCTTCATTTCTGTTAACTAGGTTCTTAGAGTATTTTGAGTCATATTTCTGGGTCGTGTTAAGTCTTAAGTAGCTTTCAGTCCCTTAGTGTGTATTGCAATATTAGGTGTTTAGTTTTTGTCTAGGATTAGGATGTCCGCAACGGCAAGCTGCCCGCTGCCGTGAGTCGGGCCGGCCGAGGCCCCGACTCCCACATTCGATGCCACCGTTGCTTTGTAACCGATGCCGCGGATCGGTTTAGCATAATTTGCAAAACCGATCCTTATTGCGAGAAGGTTTACCACTCGACGATTTCTTTTCGGGCAAACGATCGAGGCCAAGGTTGGCGTGTTTGTGCCAAACCTCGCTCAGCTGCCATGAGCGTAGTTCGGGGGTCTACTAACCTCGCCTCCCATGTCCCCGCCAAAAAGGTCGTGGTACAGGTGTGTATCGTCGACTCAGCCGAGTCGATCAATAGCTACTACGGCTCAGCATATCCCACCGGGCCCTTTGATCAGTCTACGAGCACTCGACCACCATGAGGTCATCCGAAAGTGCTGGACCAAAGGTCGTGGTGAGTGGCGGATCACGCGACACGCAGCAAATTTCAAGGCCAAGCATTCGCCTACATTCCTAAGGTGTGGTATCATTTACCACTTCAAGGCCTAGTACCGACTACCTAATGTGAGGTGACTGCCTAGCGCCCTGGGCTCAACCACACGCTACCTTACAGGATATACCATTTGATCGCTGGGCGTTATCGAGGATGCTATCCTCCATAACCTGGATGCGAAAATAAACCCGCACCTTCGATCTCTCGCCAGGTAAGCAAGCCGGGTGCCCTCACGACAATGAGGCCTGGCTTCATCCTATCAAGGCCATATCGCCAAGCTGACACACCCGGTGTCCCGCTTAACCCGAGGGCTCCATGACTGGCCATGAGCCCTCGTGACGAAGGACGAGCTTCCCGACCATAGGTTTCGGCATGATCCCCCGCGGACACCCAGAGACATCGTCACCCTCGTCCCGACTCCACCACCTCCACCCCAAAGAACTCAGCGACCGCCCCTCCCGGCCCCGATATCGGTGGACCCTGATCTCACCACCGAGCCGCCTTGACGACTGACGACACGTGAGCACCGAGTCCTCGTTACTCAGGACATGGAGGCGCTGCGTGCTGACATGCTACGCTTCCGCAATCAGCCATCATCCTTCAGCGCTAGTGAGGCTGCAAAGCCACCGCAAGTAGCTCATAGCATTCCACCAGCCACCGCCACCGCCTCCGCAGTGATCTCCAGGGGAGTACCCTTACCTTCTATATTTTTATATTACCAGTGGGACACTGGATCTTTTGTTTGGGGGAGGGGTATTTTGTTATGTTTTATTTCATGTATGTCATGTTGAAAAATTGAGGATCATTTTGGATTGATTGCACTATAGAAGTGTTCTGAGGCATATAGTCATGATACCCTGTGAATTAGGTTGAATAAGTGAAAAGGGCCATGAACTAATTCCGGGTAGCAAGACACCACCTCAAAGACCCTATCGCACACACATTAGTGACTTGGGTATGTATAGAGGCTTAACATTCACTAAAGTTCAACTAACCTAGGAGATTCAAATCCATTCAAGTGATGGGGACACCTAATGAAAAGAGGATTGCCACTGAGCCCCAAACTAAAAAGAGAAAATACAAAACAATAGAAAAGAAAAGAGAAAAGAAAAGAAAAAAGAAAAATGATAAAAATAGTATAAGTATAGGAATAAGCGGATCATCCAATCGGAATCCCGGCATGCCTCCGAGGGGCCTATCAAAGCCTAATGCCCCGAGCCAATCAATGAGTCATTTACTTCACTCGCCCGCTAAGCATGGGACAGAAGATGGATCGCTCACGCAACCTAGGCCATTGGAGTTTGGTTGAGTGGGTTCAGGTGAAGTTTGAAGGGAATTTAATGTCGTGCCTTAACCAACTCGGGTGGGAGTCACCAATGGAACTCCCGCTTACAGGACACTTGCAGCAGAACTAAACTCCGCTCGCACTAGGTTCTTTTCCTTTTGCCTTGTTACATAGAAATTTCTAGTTTTGTTGTCAAGGGGACAAATAGGTTTTATCCTTAGTTTAGTTCGCCTTCCTAATAGTAATAACTTAAGTTTCCTGGGGGGTATCGAATTTAGGGCATATCGAGGCCATCCACCATGAGCACATAGGGGTTTTGGGAATGGCCATTGAATACTATGGAGTTGATGCACTAGTCAGTTTCACTTCCTACTTCAATCGGGCTACCGAAGTCAAGTATATGTATGCCTTATCAACATCGAGCAAAAACATCAGTATGAATTAGTCCAAATTGGATCCATTATTTTTCAAAGATGAGCACACATTGTCTTAGTGTTAGTTGCATGGTGTCGAGTGTGTGTGTCCTTGTCTAGAGTCGGTTCTGCTTGAGGGCAAGCAAGAAATTAAGTTTGGGGTGATGAGTGAAGCAAAACACTCAAATTATACTGCATTATTTCTAGATTTTCATGTCGATGGCATTATTATTTATATAATTTTAGTGTTAGATTCCTTATTTAGTTTTTGTTTTGGAATGCAGGCATGATGAGGCGAAAAGAACAACTTCTGGAAGCCATTTTGGAGAAATAAGGAGCATGCAAGGAAGTCACTGCCACGCCAGCGGACGCCCACGCCGCGACGTCACCACGCCAGCGACGTCGCCTCGTAACTGCGATCTCATCATTAAATACGAGGGGGCCTGGATTTGAGGTATCAAGGATCGCGGCCACCACGCCGCGACGCCACCTCAAAACTGCATCTCATCATTAAATACGAGGGGGCCTGGATTCGAGGTAGTATCGCGGGCGACATACTGTAGGGACTAATCGAGAACCCGCACTACAAGACTTCAAGGATTTCCTTGATTTTGTATTAGTTTTCCTTATTGTTTTGATTATTTGTGGATCACATAGTGCTTCATATTATGTATTATTTCTTTCCTTCATGATGTTTTAAACTTCTTTCTAGGGTTACATCAAAATACAATCCACGACAAATGGATTAAATTTAACCTTTCATCATTAATCGATTGTTGTTAATTTATCACATACGCTCTATCTGCATATTATAATTATATGATAATATCGCGATATTAACTTATGCCTGCTGAAGATCAAATTCGAGAGATGAGGGTATTCGGGGATGCAGGTAGAGTAGCCTTTAGCCGGTCGGGTAATGAAATAATCCGGTGGTTTGGGGTTGAACATTAAGCATTTCGAGATCACCGAGTCGAGATAGAAGTCATACCGATTCTATTCACGAAATAGTAATATACCTCGAGAGAGGATATTTTAGTAGGCAAGATCACCTCGCCATTGATATGTTATAAAACAATCTGAATAACAACATCTTTAGAATAATCCATCGAATATGACAGGGAGATTTAACCTGGCTCCCACATTATCAATTCACCAAGCCAATATTTAAGTCCACAGTTAGTATTTAAATTCCATCTTAGAATCATTTATTCAGATATTGTCACAAAAGCAGAAAATCTGTAGTCAATTCATCTTTCCCTGTGGACCGATACTTGTACACTAGTACACTATATTACTTGAGGCGACGCGTGCACTTGCGCGTATAGGCGTATATTTTACACACCACGTTTTCGACCTGTCAAGCTAAAATAAGGGCGGGTACAGTTCACTAATCATAAAGGAAGCTATCCAAGGGTTTCTTCCACACGCAATCCTCAAGTGTATGTGGGAAAAAACATTGAATCGTGCTAAGGGAAGTTCCTACAGAGTATATCACGGAAATCACATCGGGCTGAGCCTTGGCGAGGAAATGTCTTGAGGCAAGGATACCTGCGGCCTGATACTCAAAGATCTGACCGATCTAGTCGAAATCTGAGATTTTCGGGGCATGAGATCTCCACTCCAGCCAGGCCCTTAACATCAATCACAAGCCTGGCCTTCAATGATAGGGTCTTGACATATTGGGACCTTTGCCCTTGGGAAGGCCGGTATAAAGTTCATTATTGTCGCTTGATGGAACTACTTCACCAAATGCTAGGTTGGAAGGCCCGGGAGCCTTTGGCAGCGATCACAGGCAATGCGCAATTTTGTGTGGCGAGCAATCATATGCAAGACCGGTATCCCGAGAGCCACGGTATCGAACAATGGAAAACAATTTGACAATAGCGAATTTAGAGATTTACGTGTTGAGCTCAGATTAAAATTGTGTGATCCCCGCGCATCCACGGTCACAATGGACGGTAAGTCACCATCGAACCTTAAAAGCGCATTAAAGACCAAGCTGGAAGATCTTAAAGGAAAGTGGGTAGAATACCTCCCAAGTGCTATGGGCTACGGAATGACACGAAGTCGACAACTTGAAACCCAAATTCATGTACACAACCTTGACATTGAAGTGGTAGCCCAGTCGAGATCGGTTAAAGTCCCACAGGATCGAGTTAGGCGGTGGAGCCTGATGACAAGGCTCCGTCTAAATTTGGATCTCTCGGATGAAACGTGAGCAAGTACTAGGCGTACAAAGGCTTGCCAAAGGAGAGGCGGTACTCTGACGAAAAGTCAAACCAGGATCTACATGGGGTGATTTGGTCTTAAAAGCTATTGCCGGCAAAGGAAGAATCCGGCCACATGGGAAGTGGAATTTGACTAGGAAATTTTATATCATATCTCAGTCGTCCGGACAGGGCAATTATGAACTCCAAAACGGAGGAGGAGGAAAAATTTTACGACATGCGGAATGCGGAGCATCTTAAGCGTTTTATCGTGGAGCCTTGGTTTGTAATCTTAAATGGGATTTATCGATTTTGAGTTAAAAGATTCGACCATTTCGCAGCTATTACGATGGAAACGTCACAAACAACTCAGACATATAATGCTCAGAAAAATTACATGCAATTGAATGAGAAAGCTCATAGACATAAAAGGAAAAATCTCTCTTTATTCCAATCATATTACATTTAGCTACAATCCGTGGTGTCATCGATTACATCTTGAAAGCACTCAGTACAAGCAGTTCCCTCGAAAAAAAAAAATGAAAAAGGCCAGAAAGGTGGAAAAGAGGATAAGAAGAAAAAAGGAATGGAATGAGTTTGTGCGAAAGAAACAAAAAAGGGGAGAATGAGAGGTGGAAGAAAAGATGAAAAAGAAGGAGAAGGAGAAAGGAGAAAGGAAGAGAAAGAAGAACAGAAAATGGAGAAGGCGATGCAAGAAATGCATCGCCTCTCACGGCGCCATTCCTAACACGGATGAGAATAACATGACTCTAAGGAGACTAGGGAAAAACACAACTCCACGGGCGGAAAAACGTGAGGCGGGCTAAAATCTTGGGAGGATCCTCGGCGAAGATGACGAGACCGACCTTCATGTACGCCTAAATTTCGAGTTACGCACTAGAAAAAGCGGAATATACAAGTATAAACTCCATAGCGATGAAGCTGACCATTTATAAGAAGGCTAAAGCACTCGAAAGTCACCTGAGCGTTCGAGTTCTCCATGCAAATCCCAACATTAAAGGCGTTCACACCTTCGAAAATCGGGAAGTCAGGTGGCGCGCGGCGACTCACTACGGCGAGTTCGTCTGCTGGGCAAGTCTTATTTACGAGTCGGATCATTTCGGTATGTCGCCGCTCGGCCAGCGGCGCGGCCGTGACTCAGGGCTGATGGGGTTCGTCCTGCTGGATAGTCACGCTACGAGTCGGATCCATTTCGGGGTACATCGCCCGCTCGACCCCACCGGCGCCGAGACCCCGGCGACTCACTTTGACGAGTTCGTCTACTTTACAGGCAGTCGCGGCCCTGAGGGAGTTCGTCCGGCTGGTCTATCGCCACTCCCTGGCCGCGTCGAGACCCGGCTCACTTTGAGTTTGTCTACTGCGGATGGCCTTCCCGAGGAGTCGAATCGGCTCATACTACGCCGCCACTCGGCCGCCCACCGAGGGTAATGACTCGCTGGCGAGTTCGTCTACTCTGGACGAGTCAGCGGCCACGAGGAGTTCGGTCGGCCTTCCAGAGTACACATAGCCCTTTCGGCCATAAGCGCCGGACCGGTAGCTCACTTTGTGAGTTCGTCTACTACGGGCCAGTCACGCTGCGATGGAGTCGAGATCGGCTGAGGCTACATCGCCCTTTCGGCCCGCAGCGCGAAGCCAACTGGCTTTCGCTGTGAGTTTGTCTACTCACGGGCGGAGTCCAGCGAGAGTCGGTCGGCTTTCGAGGCTATAACCACTCGGCCACGGCGCCGGGCGGCGGCTCACTTTTGACGGGTTCGTCTACTGCGGGCCCGAGTCACGCTACGAGAGTCGGATCATTTCATTTCTGTCGCCACTCGACCTGGCGCCACTGAGCCAATGGCTTCGCTTTGGCCGAAATTCGTCTACTGCGGGCCAGTCCGCAGCTACGGGGAGTCCGTCGGCTCGGCTACGCCGTGCCGGCCCCACGGCGCGGAGCTGGCGGCTCGGTGGCGTGCGCCGGCCACTGCACACGGGCCGTGCGACTGGTCGGTTATTTCGGTACGTCGGCTCCACGAAACCCACGGTTCGGTTAGAAGAGCTGACCCTTGACTTCAGGCGTGTTGCCGAGTCATATCGGCTCGGGCTACATCGCCGCCGGCCTAAAGCTCTTGGGCCGCGGTTTGCGTTGATGAGTTCACATAGGCAATTTCCTTTGGCCAATTCACATAAACGAGCTACGCCCGATTCCATAGGCGAGCTACGCGGCGGTTCATGTTGGCGAGTTCACGCCGATGAAACTCTTCCCGGCAATTCACGTAGGCGAGCTGCGCCTGCGCGATTCCGTTGACGAGTTCACATAGATAGGCATCCTTCGGCAATTCCGCCGACGAGCTACGCCCAGTTCCGCGTTGGCAGGTTCACGCCGACCAGGCTCTTCGATTCACATGAAGAGCTGCACCGAGTTCCGTTGGCGAGTTCACATATGAGCTCTTCCCGGTCGCGCCGACGAGCTCAGCCCGACAATCCCGCGTGAGCGAGCTGCGCCCGCGATTCGGCGAGCTACGCTTGGCGGCTTACTGTTGGCGAGCTCGGCGATTCTACCCTGACCGTTCGGCTTCAGGAGTCATTTCAACTTAGGCAAATCGACCCGGTGAGTGTGCTTCGCATTAGCGAGCTCTACGATTCTACCACCGGGGCCATGCGGCCCTGAGTCATTTCAATTAGAGGCCGAATCGGTCGACGGAATCTGTTGGCTGCAGTGAGCTGCGATCCTACGGGCCGTACGACTGTGGTCGTTTCAGTTCGAACCGATGACGACGGAATACGGCCTCGCATTGGCGGGCTTTACGATTCTACGAATATCGCGGCTAGAGTCCACTTCAACTCAGGCGAGCCAGTAAGCCAATTGGCTTGATTCACAGCGAGCTGTGATTCTGCGGTAAATGCGGCGCAGGGTGACGGCTTCGAGCGAAACCGGTAAATGGAATTGCCGATTCCGCAGCGATGGGCTCCAAGCGATTCTCTAGCGAGCCATGCGACTGAGGTCGCCCGACTCGAGCGAAACCCGGCCGTGAACGCGGCTCGGCATTAACGAGCTCGGCGACTCCGCCACGAGCCCATCGACTGTGAGTCATTTCAACTTCGAGCGAATCGGCCGTCTGACGGTACCGACATCTCAACTCGGCGCGATTCGGACCATACAGGAATGAAATCGATCGAATTAAGAAGAGCGTTAAAAGAGCCGCAGTAGGCGGCGGAAATGAGGGTGCGAAAATGAGTATTCGTGGGGCGAGGCCACGTGTGTATTTTAGGGCCCGGGCCCGACAAGTGAAAAATAAAGGCGACATCGGGCTGAGGGCGAGACATGCGCGGAGATTAGGCATCGAAGGACAAGCGGTGATTTGAAGAAGGGAATGGGCTCGGCGAGGGTGCCGGCTCTCCGGGATAATCAGTAGAAGGATCCCTCGTCCTCGCCGTCCTTTGGGAAGGTCAAAGTTAAAGTCTAGGCGGAATGGCGTGCTTGACCTAATACGAGGCGAGCCACCCAGAAACCCATTGATTGGAAGCCTCAGCTCTTAGTCTTCCAATAACCGTCCCCATTGACCACGAAGTTATTTCTTCGATGGAGATCCCCGCATGGCCAGCACTCCTCATTCGAGGCGTTCTCACAGGCCGCGCGCGTTAGCCTACGCGGCGAGCCTCGTCGATAAGCGTCGTCTTGTCCGCGAAGATGCGTCTTTGATTGCCTTGACTCTTCCTTAGACTCCGGCTTCGCCTTGAGGCGTGAAGCTGGAGTCACGACCATCTAAAGTTCATGCTGGGCGGTGCGGCCGGGTCACAGCCTCGTCAAGTCGTTGCGCACGACCTCAATTCACTCACGAGGCCTCCACAGGCTCGCCTTCAGCCGCCCTCAGCTATTCCGGGCCTCATCTTCCCTACCCTCGGCTCGGACACGAGCCGAAGTGGTATGTTTCAGGTCTGACTTGAGCTTCACGGCTTCCTCGGTCATACGTTGCATCCAGGCCTCGCGGCTCGGCTTGCTCGGATGTGAGGAAGCCGCCCCTCGCCTTTATATAAGCTCGGGGCGCTTTTAGCATGATAACCGTTTATTTTGGCCTTTACGGCTAAACCCTTCAAATGAGTAGCCACTGTACATCGACATAAAACTAACATCGATGCAAGCTCAAACTCATCTACGAAAATGGAAATTCGAAAGACGAATGCGAGAACTTACGGGGGCGACCCACGGAGAGATAAGGCGACGCCTCCATCGGCCAGGCGGCATGGCCAGGCCTCTTAGATCGAGTCCTTAAGAATAGGCGAAATTTGCTGCGAGCTTCGGCATTGTGAAGTAAAGATCCCAGATCTCTGCCCGACTTGGGGTTTGGATCTTTCCTCCTCTTTCTTCCTCCTCAGAAGGCGAAGCAATCTTCTTTGTTGGCGGGTTCAGGACGGTAATGGCGTAAATGCTGGTGGTTCAGCGGCCCCACCAGAGGATCCTACGCGCTGCGGCGGACCGAATGGGACAGCGAGCTGAAAACTACTTAGGAGCCATAACGATCTGATTTATGGATATGAGAGGGCAGAAGATGACAATACCCCCGACTTGAACTTTGACCAAAGCCAGAGCTATCTTTTTTCAGCGGGCGCGAGGTTTTCGTTTCCTACTCAGGGGCTTAGAGACACCATCTCAGCCCAGGCGCGGTTCCCAGTGGGTTTTGCGCGAGAGGGCCCGGCGGGAGGAACTTTTATGGTGGAAGGAGGTGAAGGCCTCGGGGTAGCGAGATCAGTGGACTTCGAACTCGATGGGTCGGGGGACATCGGCTTGATCATTCCGTAGGGCGGGGGGACACTTTCGATAGCGCTAACGCTGGCATTATCTTGATCTTGGGATCAATTAGGCCTTTGAGAAGAATGTAGCCAGGCGATCTGAATCGAGATGCCCGTGACCACACCTGAGAGTTATAATAAAAACACTCACGAAGATTCTGGGGGTAGTCAGTACTTAGGGCATGAGGTGTCGTCAGCGTGAGGATCGTGCATACAGTGGTAGCTAACGAAGAAGTAGCGTCAACTCCCACGGCTTTATGGGAGGAGGGAAGATCGAAAATCACCAGAGGAGCCCCGGAGCTCCTAGAAAAATAAAGAAAGCCCTCGAATGTCTCGCCGAGTGAAAAGGTAAGAAAGCGAGCTATCTTGGGGACAAGCCCCTTGTCCCTAAAGAAAACCAGCGAGACTAACGAAATACCCCCGACCGTTGGGTGCGAGTGAGCCCGGGACACACATTGAAATGTTCTGAAACCCCGCGCATGAAGGATGCAAAGGGAAGCAAAGGCGGATTGCTCCGAAGGCCACTTCAAAGAAACACACCATCTAGGCATGAGACCACATATAGAGGGTCAAAGCGTCGAGGGGGACCACCGAAACGCGAAGGAGGCGTGCGTCGCGAAGATGGCCCCATGAAGGACCTGACCTTGTGGGTGCACCGGTTCGCGAAGCTTGGCGGATCTCGGATATTCGGGTGCCCAGGGGTGTTAATCGAGATTCCTTTCCCACTTGGCCTTGTCCGAGGGAAGAGGAGCGCCTCGAGGCACCTCGAAGTCGACTCAGGCCAAGCGGTCGGGAGACATCATGATTCGTCCCGGGAACCATCAATGAGTCGAAGAATCACCATCGTCGCCAAAGAAGAAGAATGACCGGACCCATGATGAGAAAGTGGATAATGGAAACAAAATTGACTGACCCGAACCTTCGTCACATAGAAATCGAAAACAAAGACACAGTGGACCCGAAATATGACGAGAAAAGTTATCTAAGAAAGACAACGGAGAAAGACTACGCACGAAAAGGCTAGGGCGAAGACTAAGAGAGAAGAAATCAGAACTCACTAAAGGCAAAGGAAGGGTGCTGATGGCACACAAGACCAGAGGATGTTCACCGAAGAGCAAAGGAGCTGAAAGGAATGGAAGAAATGACGCGAAAACCAAAGAGTCATCATTATCACAAGACAAATGGCGACCAAGCCTGGCTAATCCGAGCCGGCGGTGCGTGGAAGTTGCACGAAGCGAGACCGCGTTCACGGCCGCTGCCCACGTCGCAGTACCTGAGAATTTGGGGAACCTTGATAGGGTTGAAAATAAGACTCCGCAGGCCCTTTACGGGCCCGAAAGAAGCGATGACGAAACATGAGCCGTGTTTGAATTCAAGGAGAAACGCGATGAGGCATGGAAGACACTTTGTGACATTCGACCTTTTAGGGCTAGCCCGAGAGGTCAATCTGCCCAGCCCGAAGGCCACTTATGGGAAGTCTCACAGTCTGAGAAAATAGAATAGTCCTAATAATATATCATTAAGTCCCGATGATCTCACCAATAAGGAAAGAAAGATAATATTGGATCGACATCAAATCGAATCCCCGATAAGGAAGGAAGATTATCGAATAAACTACTCTTTCTATATCACATGCAAATCCAATACGGACTATAATAAGAAATATCCCATCGATGGGAATGAATCCACGATTACCATCTAATTAGGAGAATATCGTTATAAATACATGGTCACCCCATCGAGTGAAAGATGCCTTAGCTAACACCATTGCGATACTCATGCGCCTCACGCACTCTTAGCCCATACTCATATGCAAACATATGCAACACATTCGCCCTCATGATCTCTCTTTTCTGCAGAAAGCGAGCAGGGCGTCGGGCGGCGCGGGCAAAGCCCTCGTGGCCCCTTCTTCGCTTATTTTTGCGGAGGGTCTTCACGTGAGGCGCGAGATGTAATCTGAGCGATCTACCTCGGTCTAGACAATCCAGAGCACACGTCGGCCCCGCCGAAGCAATCCAGGGTTGACTGACAACCCCACGCTCCGGCCCGATTAGGTTGAAAGGCATCATCAATATCTATTATAAAAAACGATAATAAATAATAGATATTCAAAATTAAAATAGAACTAAATTTATTTATTCAATTTATCATTATTAGGTTTAAAATCACAAATAAATTAAATTACAAAACTTATTCTTGATAGTTTTCCTTATTCTACATTGAATTTAATTATAGTAATTTTTTAAAAGAATAATTATAATCTTATATATAATTAACTTAAAGCTAACTCAACTTCATTTTTCTAAGTTTCGAGTTATTCAAATTAAAGTTAAGTTGATTGGGTTGAATTCAAGTTGATTGGATTGCATATCACAAAGTACTTTGATAATATTTTCTCTAAAAAAGAATTCTTCATATTTAGATGAAAATTTAAATAGTGTCCATACTCAAATTTAATTTGGTTTGAACCATTAATGTTTATTTAGGCTTGAACCCAAACCCATGGTTAAAAAATCCAAATAAAACAGGCGTTGAAACCTATTTGAGTAAACTCATGTACAAGCCAAAGGGATATTTCCTAAAATTTAAATTTTTTTGAAAATTTAGGAAAGAAGGATAATGAGAAAGTCGGAACATGGTAAGAGGATATGGACAATTATTAAGGTGATGCAAAAAACTTGAGGAACAAGTCTCCTTAATAGAGATGTAGGAAGTTAGTTGAAGAGGTGGGGAAGAGACGGGATTTAGGCAATTATTCAAGGACTCCTATAAAAGGAGAAGAACTCTCATAAGAGGAATAAATGATCAACCAATCCACAAATCATTAATCAATCATCTCAACAAGCAGTAATAACAAACTATTTCAACATTTCTTAGCTTTCGTCAAGTCCAACATTCTATTTTCAAATTCCAATCAAGTTTCTTTCAATTCTTTAGCACTATATCGTTCCACTCATTCCTAGTACTGTAATTTAACATTTCATTAAGCTTTTATTCCCGTAATCTTTACATTTTTACGACATTATTTATTTAGATTCTAGGGAACTGCCAAGGGAACCGAGGAACTTGTTTTGTCTTATTATTAATAAGCTTGATTTCTAAGCACAGTCTCAATTTGAAAACACTTTAATTTCCCGATACGTCAATAACCACGTGCTTTCATTTTGTATGTTATAATGAAAATCACAAAACCACCAAAACAAATAGTTAATAAGATAAAATGTCAGTTTATCAATATAAGATTAAACATAAATTTATATATTTTAGAAATAAATAAAATATATTTAATTTAATTTAATATTTTCTTTTTATGCATATATTTACTTTGCATTACATTGTTTTACTAACCTGTTTTTATAAGGTCTTAGCTTGGGACCTCTTGGTCATCCATCCTTCTTTTTACCACTTGAGCCTAACCTCAAGGACAAATTTGATATTTTTCTTAAAAATTAAAAAAAAAAAACATTATTATATAAGACATATATTATAGATATTATAAAAATGTTAAATCATCTTGGAATTCTTCAAAACTTAACTTGAACCCAATTCATCCTACACAATCTCTATTTCCATCACAATCTCTATTTATCTCATTAATGTGAACAATAAATAATTTAAAAGTTCCAAGTAATTTCATTTATATATAATTTTCGAGAATAGATTCCTTTTTTTATATCTATTAACTTTGTATTTTACTTTGTAGTAACATGTTCTTAAAATTAAGGATTCAAGCGTACATCTCTCATAACCCCTTCCCAACCCTTTACCATTTGAGTGAGGGTTTTGAGAACTAAGAATCATTTTTCTTAATATATTATTTTGTTTTCTTTTTACTCTCAAGAAACCAAACATAACTTAATAGTTTCCTTATTCCATAGCTAATTTAATTACAATGACATATAACCCCATTACAACTCTAGTAGCTAGGGAACTTTAAAAGCTAACTGATCAATCTCATTTTTTTAAGTTCAGGTTATTAAAATTAAATTCGAGTTGATGGGGCTATATTCAGGTTGGTTGGATGTATAATAAAGTTCTTCTACAATATTTAAAAATAATAACTTATCATATTTAGATGAAAACTTTTAACTAATAAAAAGGACAAAATTTCAATTTATGAAAAAAAGAGTAGTCACAAATTTACATATTTCTTAAAAAAAATGAAGATGAATGAGTAGAATGGGCATACGAAAACCAGGATAGGATGCAATCCTTGTAAGAATAGGGTAGTATAATTAATATGCAAAATTGAATTGAAAAAAAAAAGTATATAATAAAATATAATATAATATTTTTCTTACAAAAAAAAAAGTAAAGAAAAAAAAAAAAAAACTACTACGTGAGATATAACATGTTTGAGTTGTTGGAACCTCTACTTCAGTAGAGCCTTAATATTGAAAATGATTATCATACTGGTTTAGGTTGAATCAAGAGACAAGACAAAAGATAACAATAACATAAAATCTTAACATCAAAACCCTAAAAACCAAATATAAGAACCCTAAATATATATGCCAAGAAAAAAAAACTACAATCCACCATATCGGATACCATGTTTGTTATCATTTATATTCAAATCATTTCCATCATAATTTCTGTTCATCTGGGAAGCATTCGGCGGCATCATCTGATTCGGGATATACGGTAGCATCGGTGGCACCATGGACGGCGGAGCGTAGTAGCTCGACTCCGACGACGCTCCATGATTGCTGTACACAATATTCTCCAACATTCCCGATGTGGGATCGTAGTAAAATGGGTGTTGCAGAGGCGGCGCGTACTGAGTGTTGCAGCCGGACGGGCCACCGCCGAACTGTGAACTACCGGCGCCGTCGTTCGTGGTCATCGTCATCATCCTACTCATCTTTGGATTCATCAATGGAGTCATCATAGGGTTTGGTAGTAACGGAATCGAAGAATCAATGGCGGTCAGGTAAGGCACGTGCAGGCCTTGCGACGCCGACATGGCGGTGGTCTGAAAGTTAGGGTTTACCATCGCCGGACCTTCAAAGATCGCCTGATTCATCTTCAGAAACTCAACCCTAGATTGAACAAGTTCAAGCTTTTCCGCCATTTTTTTCGCGAGATCCCGGGTTGATCGGCGGAGAGATCGTTGAGCGGTCGTCAAATGTAAGAGAATTTTGAATTGTCTCCTCCATGATGGCCGGTTTGAGATTTTTTCTGGATTTTCTTGGTTCGTTCTTCAAAGAATCCCGATAAATCTTGGGTTTTCAGCCCTCTTTCCTCTTTGCAGTGTTCTTTGTATCTGTTGATAATGGATTTCACCTCGTCCGGATTCGATGGCCAGAAAATCGGCTCCGTCGACCGGTCATCGGACGACCAATTGTAAATGATGACGCATGCATCGACTCCGCAGAGAGTTGAGATTTCATAAGTTTTCTTCTTCAATCCCATTGTTCTTTTCTGGAAGGTTATTTTTCGAGACTTTTCTTTAGGAATCAGCTCCAATGGCAACCTCGACCGACCCATCTTGTTTCTGTCAACCAACGACAACAACAACAACAACTTATTCTTAGTGGGATTGTTTTCAAAAACATGAAAAACAGGGTTTGTTTATTTGGTTAGCTAGGGTGTTTGAAAAACTGTTTTTTGTTGTAAAAAACAAAGGAGAACTATGGAAACACATTTTCCCATTGTTTTTTTTTTTGTTCTGAAAAGTGCGAATAACAAAAAAAACATTAAATTTAGATAACAAAAATAATTTTCAATAACATGTATTCTATGTTTTTGTTATCAAAAACACTTTTTAAAAATAGAAACCAAGCATGGCCTGTACAATTTCTCAACACAAAACCAAACATGCCCACAATTTCTAAACGATTTTACTGAAAGCCCTTGAATATGTTATTTCTTTGAAAACTTCGTTCAAACAAAGAAAGAATTAACTGATACAAGAATTATAAGGAAAAAAAGAAGAGAGGAATTAAGAAGGGAGAGAGAAGCACCTTGGGCTTTAACGGAGAATTTCTGTAAAAAAAAAAAAATGCTATATGAGAACTCTCATGAAAGTAGCTTAACCTTTAATGGAGAATTTGTGTAAATTGCTAAAAAAAAAAATTGAGAATATTATTATAGGGAAGGAAAATCAAATCTAATATGAGTATTATTATATAAAATATTGAGAATATTATTATATGGAAGGAAAATCAAATCCAATATTCACTCTCCATACTTTACAAAAATATTATCACCCCCACCCCCTTAATTCAAGGTTGCCTTTTTCCGTTTGATTTTCACCGTGCCACATCATCTCATAATATCAAATCCATTCATTCATTGATTTTCAAAACAAACTCAACGTCCAAAGTTCCGGAAAATTTAAGCCGAAAGAAAACATATAAGGAGAGAAAAAAAAAATAGAGTTAAATTTAATTACTTATTATTTTTATTTAATACTTCAAATTTACTTTAACTCATTAGTTAATATTAAATAATTTAAAAAAAATGTAAGTTTATAAATAACTTTGATTTTCTTTGAAAAAAATTCATTATAAGAGAAAATCATTTGGTGAATATATTTTTTGTTTATGGTCGGTTGTTCTTGCAAGGAACCAAACATGACTTAAGGGTCAAAAGACTCAAAACCCATATGCACGAAGGGATCAATTTTCTTCTAGTTCTCATTTTTGTTACTCTACTTCCTATCTTGTTTTCATGATTCCAAGTTTAGTGATGACTTAGAGCTTGTTTGGTTTATGTTTTTTAAGAGAATAGTTGTTGAAAACCCAAAGAACACAATTTTGGTGTTCAATAAAAACTGTTTTTATTATCTGAATTTAGTGTTTTATTTATTTATTTTATGTTTTCTTAAAACAAAACAAAAAATTGAGAACCAAACATGTTTTCTTATTTTCCTTGTTCACCTTATTTTTTAGAACATAAAACAGTTTTAAAAAATAAAAACCAAACATGCACTTATTTTTTTGGCAACATCACATGAAAAATTAACTATATCTGATATTGTGTTTATATATAGGAATGAATTAATTGTGATAAAATTTTGGTCATGATTTTAGAATTGGGACATTGATCATGGGATCCTCAGAAATCTCAAACTAACATTAAAAGACTCTATCCATAGGATCCCATGATTTTAGAGCTGAGACAATATCTTTTTATCTGCAAAAAGATAATTACTTACCTTTAATTTCCTTTTTGAGAATCTTAGAATAAGTATATGTTATTGGCTTTAATTGGAAGTATAAGATTTTAGAAATAAATTTAGAATAATTATAAATATAAAATAATTCTATAAAATTAGTATGAGATACGCAAATTCTAAGAATAAAATATATTGTTTTGTTATATAAAATAATGATGATATGCATAATAATATTTGATTAAATAATTTTCATATATTAAATTCTCAATAATAAAAGAATCAAAATATTTGACATTTTCTATTAAGATAAAACCATTAATTTTTAAACTCTCCACAAAATATTCTAAGATCCACATAGAATATTTCAAAATATTTTACAAACATGGAATATTTAATTTTACTTTGATCAATCTATTATTTTTTAAATTATTGATTTTATATATTCTCTTTTAGTTATATAAAATAAATATAATAATTATTTTTTATAAGAATGATAATAATAATAATAAATTATTTATCATAATAATTTAATCGTTTTAATTTTTTGTAAATATGTTAATATGTTATACATATATTATACAAATATTTTTCATTTTATCATAATAATAAAAGTTATATCATCACCACACAAACATGTATTAACTTAAATTATTTTTCTTAATATATTTCAGATGTTGATTTTAAGCATATAAAAACAAACACCTTAATATTTAATAGAAATGCAATATTAAAAAAATAAACAACTTAATACTTAATATTATTAATAAGTTTTATTCAACATTAAATAATAAAAAATAAAAAAACCTTAGTGAAAATACTAAGCATGTAACATCAAGCTCACTTTATAAAATAACTAAATGGTATAGTTTCAGAAAATATTCAAATTTTCTAGTATACTTCATATAGTTTTAAGCGCCCATAAAATTAAGAACACCAAGCATCATACGTGTTTGTTTTCATGATTTTCAAGCTTGGTGACTTGTTTTCTTGGCAAGCAAACAAGAGATAGAAAATTAATTATATTGTGACATTCTGTGTTGACGGTAACAAATTAATGATCACAAAAATGTTGGTAATGATTTTAAAGTTTAAGACATTGATCATGTCATCCATAAAATCTCCAAATATTGTTACACTTTCTATTATAGAAACTCATATTTTAGCTGCAAAAAGATTATTATTTACTTTTAACTTCCCTTTTAAGAATGCTAGAATAAAGGTTTTATAACTCAAATGTGATCACATGTAACATTTAGTTTGAATTACAAAATATAACAGAAAGTATAATTTGAATTATTTTAGTAGATGAAAATACTGAATAAGAATAAGGAATAAATATTTGAGATTATAAGGAGAGAAAATAAAATAAAATTAGAGTTAAGTTTAATTACTTATTATTTTTATTTGATACTTCAAATTTATTTTTAACTCATTAGTTACTATTATATAATTTAAAATTTTGTTAGTTTCCAAATAACTTTGATTTTCTTTGAAAAAATTCATTATAAGATAAAATCATTTCCTGAATATTTTTTTTGTTTATTGTCCATTTGTTCTTGCCGAGAACCAAACATGACCTAAGGGTTAAAAGACTCAAAACCCATATGGATGAAGGGATCAATTTTCTTTTAGTTCTCATTTTTGTTACTCCCTCTATCTTGTTTTCATGATTTCCAAGTTGAGTGATGACTTAGGGCTTGTTTGGTTTATGTTTTTTAAGAGAATAGTTTTTGAAAACGCAAAGAAAACAATTTTTTAAGAGAATTTAGTGTTTTATTTATTTTTTGTGTTTCATAGAACAAAAAATTGAGAACCAAACGTGTTCTCCAGTTTTCCTTATTATTGAGAACGTAAATTTTTTTTTTTTAAATAAGAATCAAACATGCCATTATTTTCTTGGCAACATCACAGGAAATATTAGTTATATTATGACCAATGTTTTAAAAATCGGATTGATGATTGAACTGGAAAAGTTACCGATTCATGGTTCACTAGTTGAACCGCCGGTCGAACCGTGGTTGAACCGGTGACGTCATAAATAAATAATTAATATATTATAAAAAATAAAAATAATTATAAATAGATTTAATCGGTTCAATCAATTAAACCACCGGCTTCGGCTTGACCAGTTAAACCGCCGGTTCAACCGGTTCACAACTGGTTCAAAGAAAAACGATTTTAACCTTTGAACATGACTGGTTTTTATACCGGTTCACGGTCCAATCAGTCGGACCGACTGATCTAATTTTTAAAACATTAATTATGACATTGTGTTTACAGTAATAAATTAATTGTGATAAAATTTTGGTAATGATTTTAGAGTTGGGACATTGATCATGGGATCCCATGAAATCTCCAAACCTTATTGAACTTTCTATCCCATAGGATCCCATGATTTTAGAGTTGGGACATTATCTTTTTATCTGTAGAAAGATAATTATTTACCTCTAATTTCCTTTTTGAGAATGGTAGAATAAAGGTTTTATCATTGAAATCAGGCAAACGAAAGATGTGATATTTAACTAGGAATTCAATATTTAATGTTGACTGTTCATTTATATAGAGAATGAGGATTATTTAAAGTATATGTTGTGGCTTTAATTAGAGTATTAGATTTTAAAAATAAATTTAGAATAATTATAAATATAAAATAATTCTATAAAATTAGTATTAGATAACAACTTCTAAGAATAAAAATATATTGTTTTCTTATATAAAATAATGATGACATATATAATAATATTTGATTAAATAATTTTCATATATTAAATTCTTTTTATTTATAACTTTGTAATACTGAATTTTAAAAATCCTACATATATGATCAAATATAGACAAATAAAGATAGGTCATTAGGCCAATAAGATTTAAATCAAGTGATTAAGAGTTAGGGCATTTAGGCAAACATAAGGATGGGAAAAGTCCAAGGTTCGGGTCTTAATGAAAACAAATTTGTAAATGAATATATTACTATGATATATTTCAAAGTGAATAAATGTCAAATATATATATATATATATATATAGATAGGTTATTAGAGATTCTAAGTATACTAAAAAATTGGTTATATGTATACATATAAGTTCTCAATAATTATTGTAAGGTTTTATCATTGAAATCAGGCAAACAAAAGATGTGATCGCATGCAACGTTGAGGTTGAAATATAAAATATAATAACTTGAATTATTTTTTATAGGGTTTGAAAAATAAGGCTCACAGGCCCACTCGCTAGACCCAAGAAAGAGGCCAGCCTAACGAAACACCAGGTCCACAACCCAAAAATGAGAGCTCATTCGCTTATCCGAACTGATAACGAGGGTAGTTAGGAAGCCCACGACCCTAAACAAAGCGAATCCTTTCAATACGGAAAATAGAATAATCCCCAATAACGTCTTATCCCTCAAATCAAGCCAAATCTTATCAATAGGAAAGTAGATATTTAATTACAACTCCTCAATTATCACCATTAATTGGTTTACAATAAGGAAAGAAAATCTCCTACCCAATGAGAGAAATATTATATCATCCTCCAATTAGGAAACATACTATTCAGTATCATAATCCAATTAGGAAAGTTGTCATGATCATCCATTATAAATACCATGGCCACCCCATCGGTGAAAGGTACGCATACACTCATACGCTGCATACGCAAATACATTCGCCCTCTGCGCCTATCTTTCTCTCATAAAGAAATCGACTTAGCATTTGAGCGCTTACGAGCTAAGCCCCCGCCGGCCCCGCTCTTTCTTGTCTTTGCAGGAGGGCCCGATTTAGAGACCGCAAGCTTCAGCACGCATCGAGCCGACCGCCTTAGCAAGTCTCTATCTCGTGCCCAATCTATTTCCTAATACGCTCCAGCCTACCCATGGAAAGGCATCATCATGTCACCGCTGGAACGATAAATTCTTTTACAAATAAAACTGATCACTCAATTACTGATGGTATCAACTCTAACATGCTAGAGCAACGCAATCCATCAAGAATGCAGACCTGGCCAAAGGATACTAATGTTCTACCTCTTACGAAGTTAGAAACAATGCGCCAACATGGACGAGGTAGGTGGAGGCACTCCGCCTCACCAATCAACGCCTAATAGAAGAGCAGAACAGCTCACCGTACAGATGCGCACCACTGAGTACACACAAACATGTGAAGGCCATGACATTCTCCCTCTCATGAAGGACAACACACATCGGCACTCCCGGGTGTGGGCCGAAATGCAAGGATCCAAATGAGCCCTGGGCATGGACTACATCTAGCCCCGGAGGGGAGGGCAACGGCAACCCGGCACGGAACGGCATGAACCACGTCACCTCAACAAGAGACAAGGAGAGCAATCATGGGATAGAGGTTCAAGAGCCTCCACAAGAGTCAAATTGCAGGAAGGAAGTTGTAAGAGGACGCGCCGACACCACGTGACACCTCGGGTGCAACAGACCGAGTCACTGCTTCACAATGAGGTGCTCCACTTCCCTCTTCAAGAAAATTCGGGATGCCATTGTGGAAGCATTCGATGGTGCCGAGATCCCGGCCGACCACCTTGGCCATTTAAAACCAAATGAGCCGCATGGGTATCAGACCCTTATGCGATGCAGCTTTCGCACCACACTAAAAGGCCCAAATTTCGTCTGTCGAATTGTGCTTCCGCTTCATCAACCCCCTCATTCAGAACTATCCATTGGGCGCTTCGCTCCACTTCATTGAAGCCGTAATACGTAAAGCCGAAGCTACCACTTATTGACCGCTGCTGTGGCTCGCAGGAAAGTTTGAAGTCCTACGTGCAAAGGTTCAACGCCGGGTATCTGAAGATAGACATACCCGATGAAAAATTGGCCACCGCATTCATTACCGGGTTAGAGGTACCGGCGGGATTTGATGTTTTCCATCTCGAAGAACCCTCAAGCAAGCATGGCTGAGGTGCTTACTAAAGCAGAGAAGTATATCAATGGCGAAGAAGCCCTCATATCCAAAAAGGAAAGCTCCTCGACCCCTAAAGAAAGAAGCGGGACTGACAAACGACGAGGACGGAGCCCAAAGGGACAGAGCGACCAAGAGAGGTCACCGAAGAAGGATGGAGAACGGTCCCTGAAAAGGCGTGGGAACTCAGATCGACCGCTCCACCGCAACCGGAAAGATCGACGACGTTTATTCGCCTCAACGACCACCCCCTTAACAGCCTCGCAGATCGCGTGTCCCATACAAGTACGAAACGAATAAATTCTGAGGTGGCTAACTCAAATAAAGTCGACTCGCTCACCCGCAGACAATACTTGTGTATCGTGAGTTCCATGGATTATGGGCACCGCACAGATGACTGCATACAGCTCAGGAAAGAAATAAAATACTTAATACGGCGTGCATTCACGCCCATAAGACCTCGAAAATTAGCCTTTAATCAAGCCTAACTGTTCAGTTCGCAGCCCACCGCCACCGCCTGCCAGACACAACCACTCAAGACCAAATTCTAAGAGAAATCCATGATCTCGGAGGATTTGTAGGAGGAGGGAGTCCAAATTTCACCTGTGAAGGCCCATCTACGCAAAGATTAGGTCAGAGAGATAGCTGATACAAATAAGGTCCAAGCCGCCCTGCTCGACACGCCCATTACATTCACTCAGACCGAGGATTCCAAGACTTCCATGACGACCCCTTGGTAATTCGAGCAGCAATGGCCAACAAAACAATCCACGGTCTTAATTGACACCCGAGTTCAAACAACATCATTTTCGCCTCGCCTTGATAAGACGGGGCACTAAGGAGAAATTGAACCCATCAAGACTCACTTCAAGTAGGCTTCTCTGAGAAAAAGTGCTAACTGCGGCTCGATACACGGTGCTCACCTTGGGAGATCCTCCATGCCAAGCAACAACGACAGCAAGATTCCTCGTTGTGGACGCCCCATCCGCCTATAATATGTTGTTAGGCAGACCCTCTCTCAATGCAATAAAAGCTATTCCCTCTGCTTACCACCTAATGATCAAATTTCCTACCATAAACGGGGTGGGAATGGTTTGAGGAGACCAACGGGTGGCCATGGAATGCTATTCAGCGTCCATGAAGCAAAAGGCTACGACATAACATATACTGGATGAGCTCAAACGCGGACGGCACTCCACTGACCCGAGCCCCCTCGGAAGAGCTAGAACCCGCATGCTTGGATGACAACTCGAAAGCACCTCGCCTACATCGCTCCTGCCATGGAAGAACCTCAAGGGCCCTCTCGCCCACCCTCAGATAGAACAAAGACGCCTTCGTGAAGCAAAGTGCATGGGAGGAATTGACTTCTACAAGGATTACAATATAGGCTGAACGTCAGCCCGTCCTTTAAGCCAGTCAAGCAAAAGAGGAGGAGCTTCACTCCAGAAAGGCAAAAAGCCATCAACGAGGAGGTCGAAAAACTCCTCCAAGCAGGAGCAATCAGAGAGGTAGAGTACCCTGAGTGGCTGGCCAATGTAGTACTAGTTAAAAAAGCGAACGACAAGTGGCGACTCTGCATCAACTTCACCGACATCAACAGAGCATGCCCAAAAGACAGCTTCCTGCCAGATCGACTCCAATCGTGGATGCCACAAATTCAAGATGAAACCCCATTTATGAACGCCTCCGCTACAATCAGATCAGTACGGACCCAGATGACCAAGAAAAAGACCCTATCTGTCACAGTATGTGGAACCTATTGTTACCGCGGTGATGTCCTTCGACTCAAGAACGCAGGAGCTACCTACAACAGAGGTCGGTGAACAAGATGTTCCGTACTAACAAAGAACCCACTACGGAAGTGTACATAGATAACATGTTGGTAAAATCCACTACTGCCGAGCTCCACATAGCTCACCTGTCCGAGGCGTTCCATATCCTGAGGAAATACAACATGAAGCTGAATCCAGCCAAATGTGCCTTCGGAGTATCAAATCTGAAAATTCCTAGGCCTATAGTCAACAACCGAGAACAGAGGCAAACCTGCATGCATAAAGGCTGTGACTCGACATGCCATCGCCCATCAAGCATAAAGGAAGTCCAAGGTCCACAGAAGGATCACGCCTTGCCGATTCGTGTCCGTATTCAGTGATAAATGTCACCTTTTTCCGTTTTAAAGAAGCGCCTTTCACTGGGACACAAACGCGAGGAAGCATTCTCAAGATTGGTTAGCATACCCGAGCTCACCCCTAGCTCTAGCAAGTCCCACTAAGGAGCTCCTCACTCTATACTTAGCAGATCGACTCTTCGACCAAATAAGCCCTCGTCAGTGGACAAAGACCGAGTAATAACACCTAGCTTATTATTGGCAAAATGAGCTTTAAGAGGAAATGAGAGAGATATCCCAGATTGAGAAACAATCCCGGCCCTAGTAATCAAGTACTGGAAGCTCCGCCTCATTTCCGTGCTCATACCATTGAAGTTCGACATAATATCCGACAGCGCATACTATACGCGCAGACTCCGTGAAGGCTTATGAAATGGGCTATAGAGCTGCTGAGTCTCGAAGACTAGGATATGTCGAAACCGCAATAAAGGCAGGTCCTAGCGTACTTCACATGGAATTCACCTCGCCAGCCGCCCTCGACAAACTATCAAACAATGACCGACCTCCCTCTTGAAACTCTTTCAGAGATGGAGCCTCAAATGCACAAGGAAGCTGAGAAGGCTCTAATCTACCTCCCTGCATGAATAGACATTGAATACGCACTCATATTCGGATTCCAAGCCTCCAACAATTACCTGCACGAGTATGAGGTCACATAGCAGCCCACTTGCCCATTCACTGGAAGTTGACCACTAGAGGTTCAGCCGACTCCCGTACCGTAGTAAGACAACAAGACACCCACGCAGGCCAAAAGTGGAAGAATGATCCTATACCTCAACAAGGTACGGGACCTATTGAAGAAGTTCGAAATGGTCCAGGTCAAACATATTCCCAGAGCAGAGAATCCCCGAGCCGATGCATTGGCAAAACTAGCGATAGCCTCACAGGAAGACCTCAGCAGTTCAACACCTGTCGAATACCTTGTAGAGCCTTCTATAGATCTCTGTGATGTGGAAGTTACCTCGGTCGAGTCCAAACCGAGTTGAATGGAGCCCATCCGATTATATAATAAGACAGACGCTCACTCCGACGACCCGAAAGAAGCAAACATAAAATCGTGACGAGGTTACCAGTTCACTAATCATAGTGGCTCGCATGCTGACAGGTTTCTTCTACACTCTTATCCTTTAAATGCATCGCGAAAGACATCAATACGTGCTAAGGGAAGTACATCAAGATATATAATTAAATCATATCTGAGCTCGTATTAGCAGAAAGGTCTTAAGACAGTGGGATACTATCGCCCACAATACTCGTAGAGACGCAACCGACCAAGGTCGAGATGCAAGATCTCGCCAGAGCATACTAAGGCCCGGGGCCACCGAGCCCAAGAGGCTCACTTTGGAAGACGTCGCTCACTCAGACAGTCACGCAACCCGGGAGTCATATCAGCTCAGCCGATCGCTCACCAAGGCCTCGCCCGAGCCCAAGAAATTCACTTTGAAGAGTTCGCCTACTCTACACAGTCACGCAACCGAGTCATATCACCGGGGCCGGATCGCCACTCAAGGCCTCGGGCCGAGCCCAAGAGCTCACTTCAAGAGTTCGCCTACCCGCACGTGTCACGCGAACCCGAGTCGACGCCAAGCCGGGATCGCCACCAAGCGGCCTCTACCGATCCCAAAGAGCTCACTTTGAAGAGTTCGCTTCACTCGCACAGTCACGAACTCCGGGAGCCGATCGCCAGCCGATCGCCACCAAGGCCTCAACGCCGAGCTCCGCAAGAGCTCACTTTGAAGAGTTCGCCTACTCGGTACAGTCACGCAACCCGGGAGCCGATAGTTTTTTAGCCGATCGCCACCAAGGCCTTAGCGCCCGAGCCCAAAGAGCTCACTCTTAGAAGAGTTCGCCTACTCGCACAGTCACGCAACTGAGTCGACGCCTCAGCTGATCGCCACTAAGGCCTCACTGAGCCCAAAAGAGCTCACTCTTGAAGAATTCGGCCCACTCGCATAGGTCACGCAACCCGAGCCGACGCCAGCTATATCGCCTACTCCAAGGCCATAGGGGCGCCCAGGAGCACAAAGAGTTCACTTTGAAGAGTTCGGTTTCCATCTTCGCACAGTCACTAACCCGGGAGTCAACCAGCTCAAAGAGAGTCACCACTCTGGCCGGCCTGAGCCCAAAGAGCTCACTTTGAAGAATTCGCTCACTCGCACAAAAGCCACGAGCCTAAGGAGTCAATTCAAAAGATTCCACCCACTCGCCGCCTCCCTGAGCCCAACACCGTAATGACGAGCTCAACCATTCTACACAGGCCATGCAGCCTAAGAGGCGGTTCAGCTCAGGCAAATCAGCTCACGAGCCCACCAGCTCAGTTGGAAGAGCTCAGCCACCCAACTCAGGACGTGTTACTCAGGAGTCAATTCAAATTTTATTATCTCAAATTCCACTCGGCCTTAAGCACCCGAGCCTAGGCAACTTAATGACGAGCTCAACCCATTCTACACAAAATATGCAAACAAGAGGTCAAATTCTCAGTAAATCGGGCCACTGAGCCCACCAAATTAATCAAAGAGCTCACCCACCCAACTCGTGACGTGTTACTCAGATTTAATTCACCGTACATTCACCACTTCCGGCCTCCCGGAGCTCCAAGAGTCGTAATGACGAGCTCGACTTACTCACAGCCATGCACCTCTTAAGAGACGCTCACCAGCCATTCACCACAAGCCCACCGCCGCCAAGAGCTCATCCATCCGACTCAGACGTGTTACTCGTGGTCGGCTCAAATTTCTCGAATGGCCCACCCACTCAGTTATAAAGATCTAAAAGCCTAGAAGCTTAATCGAAGTACTCAACTACTAAACGCGAGCCCAAGAGTTGCCTAGCTCAGATGTTCAACTCATGCTATGCAAACCAAGAAATTAATTCGATTCATGCAGAACAACGAGAAATGCACCAATAGAGACACAAGTGGTAAAAAATAAATATTTATTAAGGGGAAGGCTACATATGTCTTGGGTCCCAGGCCCAACAAAAATATATATAAAAAGAAAAGTATAAAAGTCGACATCAGGCAGGCGAAGATGTGCACAGAGATCGCATCGGCGAGGGGCAGAGGGGCGGCTAAGTGGAGCGGACTCACAGGGGTGCTCCTGCCTCCGCACACCGCCAGAGAGGACCCTCATCCCTCCTCGCCGGAAGGTCAAAATTGAATCCAGCCGGATAGGCGCAATAGCTTCTTTGAAAAAGCAAGCCACCTTAAAAACCCATTGAGCACAAGCCTCGCCTCGCCTCTATAACCCCATCCCTACCGGAGCAAATCCGCAGTTACTACGACTGAGGTCCCCACGCAGCCCGCTGCACCTCAACAAAGGCCTGGTCGAGCTTGCAAAACTGGAGGCCTCGCGACGAGCCCCACCCAAGAGGCTGCCTTATCACGCAGGTCGTCTTTGATCGCACGCAATTCTTCTTTAGACTCCCGCAGCTCGCCTTGGGATGTGAGAAGCTCATCCCTAACCATCTGAAGTTCATATTGGGCAGACTGCAGCCCATCCCTAGCCTCTAGCAAATCATTTCAGGCACCCAACCCATCCCGAACCTCCTAAAGCTCGCCACGGCCGCCTCGGGTCAAGCTTCGGCCTCATCTTCCAATTCTTCTACTCCGAGCACGTGCCGACGTGGTATGCTTCAAAATCATATTTGAGCTTCACCGCCTCGTCTTCGGCCTACGTCAGACCGACCCCGCAACTCAAAATTTCGCTCAGATATGTGGGAAGCCACCCTCGCCTCAGAAGCTCCTGGCCGCTTTAGCATGACTTTCATTTAGTCGCCTTTTCGCAAAACCCTTCAAATGAGTAGCCACCGCAGACACCTAAAGACAAGTAATCAACATCTAACACAAGTTCAACACTTAACTCAAAATGGAATCATACACGACAAAGTATGGGAACTTACTTGAGGCGACCCTCAGAGAGATAGGCCAAGCCTCATCACGGGCGTCGACCTAAGATCGTAATCCTAAGAATGGACGACTACGCCACCGCGAAGCTCAAAGACAGAAGCAAAGAGTCCCCATCTCCGCCAATTTTGGCTTCCGGATCTTTCCTCCTCAATTCTTCCGCCCTTGGAGAAGGTGACTTGACACTCTTCGTCAGGGCGGATTCCGCATGAGCAATGGGTACGACCGCCAATGGTCGTCAACTGCTCCACCCAAGGACTCGCTTCAGCAGCAGCGCCCCCGTGACTCAGGGCCGAACTCAGATTTGTAGAGCCCTCAAATGCAATGACAAATACTACCCGGGCCTTCGGACATGAGTAGATGGAGAAGATAAAGACGCCCCTAATTTCGGAACTTTGACCAAAGCCGACCGATCTTTCTCAACGGAGTCCAGGGTTTTTCGTTTCAAGCTCCGGGGCTTCCGAGACAAATACCTAATCGAGCGCACTCTCCCTTAGTGGGTTTTAGCAATGAGGGCCCAATGGGAGTGAACTTGGTAGAAGGAGGCGAAGGCCCTAAAGCAAAGAAATGACAACCTCGACCGAAGGGCCGAGAATGTCCGACTTGATCAGTCTACAGAGCGCAGGCACTCACCAGCTCCCCGCACTATGGCGCTTATCTTCGTACGAGGTCGGTCAAGCACCTAAGAGGCACGTGAACGATGAAGAATTAGAAATATCAATAACCTCACAAAAATCATATCGAAAGCAAAGCGACACTCACGTAGATTCTCCGGGGTGGTCCAAGCCTCCGGAACGCCCAGAGTGTCGTCCTTGTCGAGTGGGTCATATTCCCAATTGCAACCACTGACAAAAAAGTAACGTTCCTTCCAGAACTTGTGGGAAGAGAGGAGACTAAATCACCGTAAGAGAGCCAACACGGAAAAATGTAGGAAGCTCCTGAGGTTTCAACAAAAAGATATAGGAACGCAGCTATACTAGGGACACCAAGCCCCCACCTGGAAGAAACCAAGAGACCAACCAAATGCCTCAAATGACATGCAGTTGAGAAGGATAAAACATTGAAGTGTTGCAAACCCCTTTTATGATGGGATGCAGAGGGAAGCGAAGACCATTTTTGAAGGCCACCTCAAAGAAACATACCATCTTAGGTACGGAAACCACATAGGAGGTTAAAACGTCAGGAGACCAAACTCGAACGCCAAAAGGAGGTCGGTAACGTATGGCAAAAGTGGCCCCATACGATGGATCGACCTTGCTAGGCCCCACAATTAAAGCATGCTGAACGGCGGATTTTAGGTATTCCGACCCCATGATACTTTAATGCCCACATCTCCCTACCCTTGTCCAAGGGAAAAGGGGCGCCCGGGACATCTTAGTTCAACCTCATTAACTGGCCGAGACGCCGCCGCCCGCCTGCAGAACCGGCAATGCCGAGGAGTCACCTCCCAATATGCAGAGAAGTTAAGAGCGACCGACTCCATGATGGAAGCAAGGATAAAAACAAACTGCTAATCCTAACCCTAGCGCCGTCAGACGCTTCGAAAAGAAACCAATGAGATAAAGACGCAGCGGACCCAGGAACACAATAGAAAAAGCTATCCCAAGAAAGACGCCAGAAAAAGACTCTGCGCAAAAAGGTTCAGACATAAGACTAAAGGAGGGGGAAGTTCGAACTCTCTAAAGGCAAAGAAAAGATCTTAGAATCAGAAGCACACAAGACAGAGGATGTATGCGAAAGAAATGTATGAAACCGGAAGGAAGGAGAAATGAACGCGAAACCGAAGTCATCATCATTATCACAAGACATATGACTACGACAAAGCCGCCCTAACTAACCCGTACCTCGAGCGTATTAATGCGGGAAATTGCACCCGACGCGAAACGCATAACCTTTCGCCACGTACACCGTACACAAGGGCCGGGGCAACTGGATGTGGTTTGAAAATAATGTTTCACAGCTCCACCGCCAGACCCAAGAAAGTGGTCAGCCCAACGAAACACCCAGGTCCCTAACGCTAACCCAAAATAAGAGCCCATTCCGCTTATCCCAAAGGACGATAACAGGGGCAGTTGGGAAAGCCCACGGCCCACAAACCAAACTGAATCCTTTCAATACGAAAAATAGAATAATCCCCAATAACGTCTTATCCCTCAAATCAAACCAAATCTTATCAATAAGAAAAGTAAGATATTCCCCAATTACTACCCCTCAATTATCCCTTATTAATTGGTTTACAATAAGGAAAGAAAATCTCCTACCCAATGAGAGAAATATTATATCATCCTCCGATTAGAAAACATACTATTCAGTATCATAATCCAATTAGGAAAGTTGTCATGATCATCCATTATAAATACCAGGCCACCCCATCGGTGAAAGGTACACATACTCATACGCAGACATACGCGACACATTCGCCCTCTAAGCAGTCTATCTTTTCTCTTAGAAAGAAACTAACTTAGGTATTAGAGCGGCTACGGGCGAAGCCCCTGCCGGCCCGTTCTTTTTCTTGTCTTTGCAAAGGAGGGCCTGATTCAGAGACCGCAAGTCAGTAGCATCGCATCCGAAGCTAGCGGACCAACCTAGCAGCGGCACTATCTCCGGCCCAGCGACCCCAATACGCTCCAGCCCAATCCGTTTGAAAAAATGCATCATCAATTTTTATTTAACTAGGAATCCAATATTTAATATTATTTGACTGTTTCATTTATATTGAAGATGTGAGGATTGTTAAATTATATATGTTATTGGCTTTAATTGGAAGTATTAGATTTTAGAAATAAATTTAGAATAATTATAAATATAAAATAATTCTATAAAATTAGTATTAGATACGCAACTTCTAAGAATAAAAATATATTGTTTTCTTATATAAAATAATGATGACATATATAATAATATTTGATTAAATAATTTTCATATATTAAATTCTTTTTTTATTTATAACTTTGTAATACTGAATTTTAAAAATCCTACATATATGATCAAATATAGACAAATAAAGATAGGTCATTAGGCCAATAAGATTTAAATCAAGTGATTAAGAGTTAGGGCATTTAGGCAAGCATAGGGATGGGAAAAGTCCAAGGTTCGGGTCTTAATGAAAACAAATTTGTGAACGAATATATTACTATGATATATTTCAAAGTGAATAAATGTCAAAAAAAAAAATAGATAGGTTATTAGAGATTCTAAGTATACTAAAAAATTGGTTATATGTATACATATAAGTTCTCAATAATTATTGTAAGGTTTTATCATTGAAATCAGGCAAACAAAAGATGTGATCGCATGCAATGTTGAGGTTGAAATATAAAATATAATAACTTGAATTATTTTTATTTAACTAGGAATCCAATATTTAATATTATTTGACTGTTTCATTTATATTGAAGATGTGAGGATTGTTAAATTATATATGTTATCACTTTAATTGAAGTATTAGATTTTAGAAATAAATTTAGAATAATTATAAATATAAAATAATTCTATAAAATTAGTATTAGATACGCAAATTCTAAAAATAAAATATATTGTTTTGTTATATAAAATAATGATGATATACATAATAATATTTGATTAAATAATTCTTTATATATATATATATATATATATATATATATATATATATATATATATATATATATATATATATATATATATATATATTTTATTTATAACTTTTGTAATACTGAATTTTAAAAATCCTATATGATCAAATATAAACAAATAAAGATAGGTCATTAGGCCAATAAGATCTAACTTAAGTGGTTAAGAGCTAGGGCAATTAAGTAGGCATAGGGATGGGAAGAGTCTAGGGTTGGGGTCTCAATGAAAACAAATTTGTGAACGAATATATTATTACGATATATTGCAAAATGAATAAATCTCAAAAAAGAAAAAAAGAAAAAAAAAAAAAAGATAGGTCATTAGAGATTCTAATAATACTAAAAAATTGGTTATATGTAAACATATAAGTTCTCAATAATTATTGAAAAATGTATGGAATTAGGAAATTATGTATTAGCTGTGAAGAACAATGGGTTTTTTAAATTTAGAAAATGAAAATGACTAAAAGTTTTTATAATGAAACTATCAATATTCCTATCTTTTCCTTTTAAAAAAATACTTTTTTTTATTCAAGTTCATAATACATTTAAAGAATCTTGGTGTCAAAAAAAATATTCGAAGAAACACATAATCAAAAGTGCTAAAACCTATAGGGGATGATGTAGCAACTGTGGGCACCTTGGGCCCCCGACCCAATCCCCATAGCAGGCCAAAGTAGTCCAAAGGTCTTGAAGGAGAAAGGCCTGCACTCTCGGCCGTCCCACGAGCCAGTCGAATTCTCCGATATCTCAAGGGGTGAGCCTGCAGATTAGCCACCCATGGATGCCTCGGCTAGTCGCTCGCCCGGCGCCAGGACATCATAGCCTCGGGCGGCTCGTTTATCTCAGTGGACATACTTTCCGAAAGGCCGATCCTCCGGCAAAGTTGCCACCGGGTTTCATCTTACAAACAGAAATTCATTTATTGACTTCGTCGCCTCCAAATAAATAGGGAAGCATCCCCAACATTATCCCTATCTGGAAAACAGTTACACACAAGGGAAACAAATCCCCCTTTCCGAAATAAGAGCTAACTTCCCCGACTATTAGGGGAAGAAATCGTCCACCTTCCAGAAAAGTTGGATCTCCGATCTTCCTCCATAAAAAGGAGACATATCACACTAAATCAGGTATGCATTCCTAATCTAAGGAACACTTGTTTTTACTCTCTTCCAAAAAAGGCTAACTTTTCCATCGGAGGGGCGACGGATCATCCCCGTCGTCCTCTTGTTTACTTGTGTTGGTCGCTCGTCGCTTACCAACCCGGTGAATGCCACGACGATCCGTTGGTTAACTCAAGTGATCACAATTGGCGCCGTCTGTGGGAATCGCCGAGCAAAAAATCACAAAGGCGGTACGCAAGAGCTTGGGTACATCCGCTCCCAGGCATTCCCCCGATTTGCAAAGCCTTGGCTGTTCCCGAACATCCCGCAAGACTGTCGAAATTCAACACCATGACTAGCAATCCCGCGAACCTGGCCCCCAAAGATCAATTCCTCCTTTGGCGTCAAGAACTGGAAGTAAGACAAGAGGAGCAGTGCAAGACAAGATGGATGAACTCCGCGGATGTATCGACCGCCTGCAGATGAAAACGAGCGCCCGCGAGCCCGCTGAAGCCAACTGGTCGTGCAACATGTAGAGCCTCTCGCCCTTTCCCTTCCCGTCCCGGCAAAGGCAAAGAGGCCGCTACACTGCATCGATATCAACTTACCGACCGACGATGAATTCATCCTCCCAAGAAGCCTCCCTCCCGCTAGCCGCTCTCATCATCTCCGAACACCGCTAAGCCCACGAAGAAAAGGCCGCCTCACGGCCAAATTGGCTCATCATCGCAAGACATCGACGGAGAGAACCCGTAAGAGGCCCACTACGCCCATGCCCGCGCTCGCCACGCGCTCGACCCGACGGGCCTCCCTCCATCGCTATCAGCCCATGTATTTGTATTTTCGCAGCCACCCCGCACCTCAAATGGTCCTCGCTTCCCGCCGCTCGAGGACCGCAGGATATGCCTAATTTCTTGCATAAAGATATCCTGATTACATCCTCCCGTGGCTTCTCCATCCCCACCCTTGCTATGTACGATGGCCTCCAATCCTTATGATCATATGTTACATTATAATCAGGCAATGATCCTAAAAGCCAGGGATGATCATTACTCTCGTAAGGTATCTCTACAAATTTCAAGGGCCCCGCTTTAGCATGGTTCCACAAGCTCCCCAAGGGATTGATAAACACGCTCACACTATGGAATGGCCATCTCAAGACGGCGTTCGCCGTACGTAGCGAAACATCGCTCCCTCCAATCCATCCTCAACCGGGAAGACAAGTCCATCCGTGACTTCACGCGTAGATTCGCAGCCGCCGTGCCAAATTGGATACGTATTAAAGATGGATGTAAGGCTGCACTCGTAAAGAGCTTTGAGCCAACCACCCCGCTTTTTCCGGGGCCCCCCGTCTGACTCCACCAACAACTATGGAAGAATTGTATCAAGCCGGGCGGAGCAATTTAATGAGGATAACATATGAGCCGCTTCCCAAACAGTTATGATAACTAATTAAGAACAATGTCACCTCACTAAGGGCCCGTTCGAGAAAACAATCAAGCCAAGAGCCAGAAGCACCCCGATGGACAAGCTGAGAAGAAAAAAGATCCCCCCCAGTTTAATGCCCTAAACATTGCCTATGACCGACTCCTGCCCCTCATCCGAGACCTCCCTGACTTCAAATGGCCCCTTTACCACGAGGTCGGGTCGGACTAAATAAGAAGAGAGATCCCTACGATGCGGATTCATCAATGGTACCATGACCATGAAACCAATAACTGCCAGAGCCTCAAGTTCCTGGTGGAAAAGCTAATTCGCGCCGGCCACCTCCGACAGTATTTAAGGGGGCCAACCAGTGGGGCACCGGCCATTCCCCGCGAACCGACAGTGGCAAAGGCGTAAATTGAACATGCTTCGAACCTCGTCGACCATCAACTTCATACTGGGGACCGCCACGCCAATTCCAACTAAGAAACAAATGGAGAAAATGCTACTGACAATTTCGCTAGGAGCCCCGAATAAACGCCATCGCCCATCACTGGTGCCGCCTGGTACCAGCCTGGATGGCCCTATATCCTTTCCACCTATAAACCCTACACGGGGTCATCACACCGCACTACGACGACTTCAGATTAACTACATGCAATAACAGCTTTGATGTGCAAAGGGTCCTTGTCGATCCAGCAAATATGAATTCGATTTACTCCATTTCCTGGGCTTGCCAGACAGCATCTTGATTGATCATCTCCACTCTCCCTGCAGGATCCTGTCGGGTTTCAACGGAGCAACCATGATGTCGGTCGATGACATCACCTTTTCTGTTAAAGTTGGTCCAGTAACCCAGTAAGTATTATTCTCTGTGGTAGAAGATTTGGGACCTTACAATGCTATTTTGGGCCGGGCCTGGTTGCATGCAATGAAAGCAGTACCTTCTACATATCACCAAACGATCAGTTACCTGACCGAGGCTGGACAAGTTAACCTCCAGGGAAGCCAACTAGCCGCACGACAGTGTTATCAAACCTCTCTATAAGAACGCGGACAAGCTGACCGCTCTAGAGAACCACCTCCTGAAAATCAACCCTCAAAATAGCAATCACAAAGCCACCCGCCTCGCCGCTCTCGATGAAAGAGAGCCATTGGTCGTGACCCTTAGGAGGTCGTGTCCTCAACTCGACAGCATGTATTTATCTACATTAGTACCCTCCTCTCCCAAGAGGAAAAGGACTGGTTACGCCAAGTCATACAACTCAACGCCGATGTATTTGCTTGGACTCATACGGATATGCCTGGGATCAGTCCCGTCCATGCCGCGCACAATCTAAATATCGCCCCCTCTGCCAAGCTAGTCAGACAAAAAGTGAGGCGATTTCACCCTGATCGCCACTTGGTCATCCAGACCAAAGTTGATAACCTTCTACATAATGGATTCATCAGTCAAGCTGAAATATCCCGAGCGGCCACAATGCAGCGGGTAGTCCCAAAAAAGGAGAACAAATGGAGAGTATGTGTAGACTACACAGACCTCAATGACGCCTGTCCAAAAGATAGCTTCCTCCTGCCTCGCATAGATCAGATTGTGGATGCCTCGGCAGGGCATGACATGTTATCCTTTCTGGACGCTTTCTCGGGTTATCACCAAATCCCTATGCATCCCCAGGACGCAGAGAAGACATCTTTCATCACTCCTCGTGGACTGTACTGTTATAATGTAATACCCTTCGGATTAAAGAACGCAGGGGCCACTTATCAAAGATTGGTGACAAAAATGTTCCGATCTCTACTCGGCAGCACCATGGAAGTTTATATCGACGATATGCTGGTCAAATCCAAACAGCGTCAAGATCATGTCACTCGTCTTCAGCAGGTTTTTGATATCCACCGACAGTATGGCATGAAGTTAAACCCACTAAAATGCGATTCGAGTCGTAAGGTCGGAAATTCCCAGCTTTTATGGTAACACAGAGGAATAGAGGCAAATCCCCACAATTAAGCATCCGCACCACGGCTACAAATTTAAGAAAACAAATCCAAGAATCGGACGGCCTACATGAAATCTTGGGCATTTTATTTTTGCTTCACTGACCGACTAAAACCCTTCTTCACTACCCTGAAGGGAGTCAGTCGGACCGAGTGGGACGAGGAATGCTACCGAGCTTTCTTAGCAATCAAGCAATATCTCGCAGAGCCCCTGCCCTCATAAGTCAGCAGATTTTGAGATACGCTTCCTTTACCTCGGCCTTCCGTAAATAGTCAAGTAGTGCCTCATTATTTAAGGAGTGCGAAGATGAAAAATTGCGGCCAATCTTCTTCATTAGCAAATCCCTGACTGATGCTGAAACCATATACACCCACCTTGAACAAGCCGCCCAAATTTACCTGATGGTCGCCCATAAGCTCCGCCTCTCCCAAGCCCACCACATACTTCACCGTCTCCCGCTCCGAGGAACTATCCACAAGCCGATGTCCGGGGTGGAATGGGTCTAATGGGCAAATGGAGCTCACGAGTACTGGATACGCGATAATCCAAGGCTTTCCAAGAGGGGGCAAGTCTTGGCCGATTTCCTTGCATAACTCCCGCAGCCCAACATCAGCCGACAGTGAAGGCTGGTGGACTTCAAGATTTATGGGGCCTCCGACGCCGGATCCCAGACGGGCCTTTGGCAGCTAACTTACTCCTACAGGGAAAAGATTTGAGCAAGGGGGCCTGCGAGCTTCCGATGCCTCAAACAATGAGTCAGAGTACAAAGCCTTAATCGCTGGAATTGAACTGGCCGCAGCGGTGTCGATGCCTTCTACTACACAAACACTCGCACCGGTTGTGGGACGATTAACGCAGACCCGAATCCAGTGGAACCCGAACGCTGGCACGCCTCTCGCTGTAAACAAAATTAGCACCGCGACCCGGAAACTCGGAACATATTCCCAAGCGACCGAACGAGGGTAGATGCCTTAGCCACACACGCTTCTCTCGCCAAAGAAAGAAGACGATGTACCTCCCAATCTACTATAAACTAGACTCATCCATATTGCATGCTCGAATAAGCCAAATACAAGAAGCTCCCCCATCCTGGATGGATCCCCTATTACTTTACATAACCACTAGGGAATTACCTGATGATGTAAATGTGGCGCACAAAATTTGTAGATCCAATCCGCTGTGTTCTCCATAGTAGAGAGCAAATATATATAAACCATTCCTCTACAGACCATACTTAAAATGCCTCACCCCCGAACAAGCCCGGTACGCATTGGCCGAGTTACATGAAGGTATATGTGGAAACCACCCGGGAGGAAGAACGTTAGCTCACCGAGCTCACACGCAAGGGTATTACTGGCCTACTATGAAGGCGTATGTCGCGACCACGTCAGAAATGTGATCCCGCCAAATAACGTCTATTCAAATCTCCAAAGGCAAGATTTAGTTTCCATCTCTAGCCTATGGCCATTCGCACAGTGGGGAATTGATATTGTGGACATGTTCCCCACCGCCCAAGACGTAAAACTATTACTAGTCGCTACTACCACTTCAAGAATGGATAGAGGCCGAAGCATACGCATCTATCAAAGACAAAGACGTCACTGATTCATATGGAAGAATATTGTTTGTCGCTCAGCATTCGAAATCGGCCATATACTGCATACTTCACTACGCTGATGTACCGTATATCGAGAATTTTTGCCAGAACTAAAAATACCTTAATCCCTTGTGACTCCAATTCCTGCATCCTCAAAGCGATGGCCAAGCTGAAGCCTCCAATAAAACCCTGTTAACTACCCTCAAGAAACGATTAGATTCCGCTAAAGGAAAATGGGTAGAAGAGCCGCCTGGTACTCACATGTGACTACCGCCTCCAGCCGACTGAAGGTGTCTCCCTTCGCACTCACCTACGGGATGGAAGCTGTTATCCCAACTGAGATCGGTTTACCTACCGTCCGTGCAACAACGTCCGAATCAACAAATGAAGAATCCATAACTCGAGAGTTAGACACTAGTGATGAGCTGCGCGAGGCAGCAGCAATCCGAGTGGCATCTTATCAACGCTGCTTGGCGAACTTTTATAATAAATGGGTAAGGCCACGAGTGTTCCAAATGGCGATCTAGTCCCGGCGGAGTTTTGAATACCAGACCCACGACGTGAGGACCCCAACCTATCCGAGGGCCCATACATAGTCGCTACGGCGAACCTGGTCCTAAAGTATAGATACACTGATGGAACTCCCGACTCAAGAATGTGGAATGCCATGCACTTGAAAAGGTATTATCAATAAAAAGAATATTTTTATTATCCGCCATTGGTATATTTTCACAAGCTCACGGTGTGGTCAATCTCTAAGTCCTAAGTGCACAGAAACCGACGACCCAGCCCCAAATTTTAGCTAATGTCTGGGAGAAACCGACTTGCCCGACCCGACAGCCACGCGTCACGGCGGTCACTCTCAAAGTCGGGTGGCGCGGGAGCAATTTGCTGGCCCGGTATGTATGGGTGGTCGATCCCCGAGGTAAAGTGGCGCGGGAGAAATAAGCACCGCTTTCGGCCCGAAGTAGCGAGTCTGGCGGTCACTCTCAAAGTCCGGGAAACCGACCTGCCCGGCCCAGCTTAGCCACGTCTGGCTGGTCAATCTCTAGTCAGGGTGGCATGGAAGCCCAGGCACGCGGGCGAAGCAGCCTTGGCGTCTGGGTGAATTGATCTACGGTCAGAGTGGCGCGAGCCGACCTGCCCGATGACCTTAGCCAGCCTGGTTGGTCAAATATCAAAGTGCGGGTGGCGTGGAAATCGACACCTTGCTGACCAAACCATGTGATCAAATTACAAGCCGAGGCGGCTCGGCATCTGTCACGCGAAGCCCGACATCCAATCGATTAAATTTAATTTGGTTCTCTGTTGAAAAATTCTACCAATCGCACATGTATTGAAATAAACATTAAAGCGAGGAAGCAAGTATGCGAGATCCATCATGAATTTGTCAAACACAAAAGGGCGAAAAAAGCAAATTGTTTGGAATTACATACAATATAACAAGCTTCGCCAAAAATATAAAACTCTACTCGACCGGGGGATTCGTCACAAGAGCTCCCTCCTCTTGCTCCGTGGGAATAACTACCTCCACTCCAGCAGCGGATGGGCTATTCCTTTGACGGTCCCCTCGGCGGAAACTCACCGGGATCAGGGAAGAAGCCGCCTGTTGGAGTGCACACGGGAGCGCGGGGATTAGCAAGGGTCGCGATAAAGGCGGGAAGGACCGGCATGCGGTCAAGGTTACGGCTTGCTCACACGCGCATATGTTGTCTTGTAGCGCAATAACCACTGCCCGTAATTAAAGCGTGTCTACCACACTAGAATCAAAAGCGACCTCCATCGCATCTCCTTCTCGTGGCCGACCTTCTCCGGAAAGCGGTAAAGTCATCTTTAACGGCTCCGAAGCTATAATCGAGCCAATTTCTCTTCCTTGGCCCGACTATTCTCCTCTTGACCTTCTTGCGAGCCTCCGTGGCGGCTAACACTTCTTGGCATTTCTGAATCAAACTCAGCTTTCAGAGGCGAGCCTCTTACACTTGACCCCAGCCTGTTGAGCAGAGCAAGCTCTGTCTCCACTGGCTTCGAGGTCTTTAAGAACCTCGCGGGGAATGCTTGGCTATAAGCGACCTGCGTGAAGCGCCGGCGTCTCTACCGGCCCGGCCGGCGGCTCTCAGCGGACTCTTTAGCCTCTGGCCAAGCGACGACACACTAGACCGACCTGCTTCCCGAGAGGCACTCTCTGCGCTCCCACGTTCGGCCATGCCCGCGCAGACATGCCGCATTGCTCGGCATCCTGTAGGAAGCCGAGACTCGCGATCTTTTGTGCCACCGCTGTTCGAGCAGCGAATCTGACTGCAAAGGAACCCATTACTTAACCATAAAACTTGTTGTGGATCAGAGTATGTACACAAGTGTATAACACAATTACCAAAAGATTATTATCTAATCCCCGACAACGGCGCTATAAAACTTGTTATTGGATCATTTGATGTACACAAATTTAGCGTTATCACCTAAGGACTATTATCTGTCGCAGCGGCAATCTGTAAACTCATTAAGACTACATCAATAAATTGTTATGGATCAAAACACCTATTCAAATTTGAGACTTATTGCAAAGGACTGTTGTCACAATCCTCGATAAATAAACCATTAAATTTGAGTGTGAGTTTCCTTAAGTATTACTTGATTGAAAGATATTTTTAAGTAAACCATTTTAAATTGTGGTTTTGATCCATTATCTTTGCAAGTGCAGTTAGGCAAAGTAATAAAATGGATTTAAGTCCGGTCTCGATCCCACGAGAGATCTCGAATTTTCAATCAACTATCCCGACTACTTAAAAACTCCACCTATTTGGATAATATGATAATGAGATTTTGCTTTGAAAGCTTGGAATGAATAATGTAAGAAAAAAAATGAATGAGCAAATAAATGAATTGAATATTGAAATATCAAAATAACAAATTTAGATTTATGATTATCTCTAAAGAATACATTGAATAATCGTCATCGTGAAGAATCGATTCTCACGGTCCCATCTTTGTATCTTTGGTTTAGCGAGACTACAGGATCTTTAAAACTAGTCGAGGATTAATAAAGTGTGTTGAATCTCTCCATACCACCACAGGTTAACCATCTCCTATACTTATTTCTCTCGAACACGGGGTGGCTCTTCATAAAACTAGTTGCCTTGTTACGGGTATTTTTCTTTCTCAATACTTCATACCCACGACATGGATGCGGACACAGGCTCCTTAGTGAGTCATTGCTGAGGTTACTGCTTGTCTTGGTTCCTCACCCTCAAAATTAGAATAGCTTACTCTTTCCTTGATTAGATCCTTACTAACACGGGATCGAATTCACTATTCGGGTGAAATTGAACTCTGTCTACTTAGATTTATAACTCCTCAGCTGTTCTCGGTTCTGGCGAGAAGAGGATGTATTGATTTAAATATACGAGAGTGCATTAGATCGGCAATAATGGGTTCAAATACCTTCCCGAAATTGTTTCTTACTCTCGGGGAATGCCTTCTACTGTGTCATCGAGAGGGCCTCACGGAAATCGGAGCTGAAACAACGCCGTTATGCGAGAGAGGCGGGAATTTGGATCGATTCAAGAACACGCAAAACCAGTAGTCGATTTAACATCCCGAGTTCATTATTATGGATAAATCTTTGCGGGAAAGTTATTTCTGACAATAACGTCCAATTGATAGAAAATTTGGGTTTCTAAGTGCGAATTATACCGCCACATTAAGCACAGTGATCAACAAAACCAGCAGCAAAAGCGAGCTGGGTGTTCGAAATCCCAAAATTTTATGCGGAATTCAAACAGCAGACGATAATTTAAAGAAATAAACATGCATTCAACTCAATCGCCTACGACTAGTTTCAAATCCAAATTAGAGCGAAATACACACTAATCTAATCTAAAATAAAATGGAAAGAAAAAAGCGAAAACAAAAAGTAAGAAAGAAAAGAAAAAAAATACGAGGCCTTGACATCAGATCTCTCTTTCAGTAAGCGAGAGCCTTTACATTGGTAGCGGCCCGTGTTATAGGGTTACAGAAGTTGGGCCTAATTCCCGATCTGATCTTTTGTGTAGTTTCACGATGGATTGGCGTGTGCGGTGGTCGCGTACTCAAAGCCCTTGTCGCGACGCTCCAGTTAGTTTAGCGCACTTGTTCGCGGCGTTGCTCGATGATCATAATATTCCTTTGTTTTCTTGCAAGCACCTTATGTCGCGACCGGAATCAATGTCGCGACATCAACTGTCGCAACCTTTAGATGATGGTTTTACGATGTCGCGACATCAATCTTTTGTCAGCGACATCACTCTATGGCTCCGGGTTTTAAGCTGTTAGTTTCACGATGTCACGCCGATGCTGTCGTGACATCGACCATGTCGCCCGATCCTTCAGCGATGATTTCGATGTCGCGACATCAATCGTATCAGCGACATCACTTTATGGCTCTGCGGCTTTGATTTGAAGTGCGTTCCTAGTGTGACATCGATCTCTTATTAGCGACATGAAGCGAGTCTCGCGGCCTTAAACTTGTGTCTTCTTATGCCGCCAACGCCGATCTCTTGTCGCGACATCAACTTTGGAAGCCTTAGCGTGATGGTATCTTCTTGCGTTGCGACATCGATCTCTTGTCGCGACATAAACTAGGTCTCTCCTGACGCTTCAAGCGATGGTTTCGATGTCAGCGACATTAATCCGCATCAGCGACATCACTTTATGGAATTCGGCTTTCAAGGCGAGCAAGTCTCATGTCGCGACCTCGAATCTAACATCATGACATCAAGTTAATGCTTCGCGACTTAAGCGGTTGCTTTTGGTGTCGCGGCGTGGAGTCTATCGCGGCTACGAGTTTAAATCACATCCGGTTCATCTTTTGAACTTTGTCATAGCATCGAAAGTTGCTTCTCATCCACCGACCTCCGTCCCGCCTTGTCGCGACATGTCAGTCGCCGTCGCGACATCCGCGATGTTGTCGCGACATCATTTCTTAGTCTCTGGTTAGTCTTGGTTGCCTACATTGTAATGCTGTCGCGACACGCATCAATTTTCCTTGAATTTTCGATGTCGCGACACGCATAAGCTGGACTTAATCTGAAGCCCCAGCTATGACAGTAGTTACCCAGTACTGCTCATTTACGCCTGCCCATTTTACGTATTTTACTCCATCGATTTACTGCATTTTCTCACTTGTTTTTCTTCTTTCTTTCACTCCACCTTTAATAACACATTAGTGATTTTCTTCATAATTACGCATATTAATTATTCCTTTTCGGATGAAAATCAAGCGAGAAAAATGGATTAAAAATAGATGACTTTTAAGCTCATCAAACTCTGAACAAAGTTTTGCTTGTCCTCAAGCAAAGGAAAGAAAAGAATTGATCAAACAAAAAGTACATTTTGTTACGTCTTCTGATGTGATCGATTTTGGTGAAATACAAAAGTGCATTGTTTTACGTACATCTAACTTCAGTCCGAGTTCAAGGTTAGTTTTAATCTTTATAGTATACAAAAATAGTTTGTTGAGAAATTGTTTCAAAACCACATAATCATTAGATCTGTTGAATAATAGATTATTTTCCTTTCTCATCTTCATAATGTTAGTCATAACTCCTAAGGTCCTTCACGAGTTTTGATTGTTTCCCATATCTCAATTCCATAGGTTTTGTTTTCATATTGATCTCGCTAATACTTATAGGTGATTTCGACCTTCGAAGGATCTGTCAGTCTTTTTCAGGCTTATATTGTTGGCTTGGGTAATGGGTAAGATGGAAGGAATTTTAGGTTAGATTACCACGAACACTACTCTCCTCTTACGCCCTTTTCTTTCTTGTAGTTTCTTCACAATAACTCCCTAAACTTCATGTTTGGAACATCTTCTTTGATTGCTTCAATTCGAAGCTGTATACCCCTATTTCTCACTTGCAACTCAAGCGGGGAAATTTCCTTTGTTTGTCACCATTCGGGGGATAGTCTGATGTTTTACCTTTTTAGGCTTTCTAACACTCTTAGCGAACTTTGGGTTAGTAGCTCCCATACCAGATGGCATTAGGGTACTAGGTGTTGAAACACCCCTAAGAACTTAATTGTTCAAGAGAGTTAGGCCATAAGATAAAACTTATCCCTATAAGCTTTCTTTTCTATTGTGCATTTGCTCTTTGCTTTTTCTTTTCATTGCCCCTTTTTGAGTTCCTCGAAAACATATACTCCCGAACTTCATTTCTTTCTTCCTCCTTAGATTCACGGGTAATCATATGTTTCTTTCTGAAGGATTGATTTTTAGGATGGGTTAGGGTTTCCATTGAAAACTATTTTTGAAAAATAGACACATTTGGCTGATTTACGGAACTAAGGTATATGCGTCGACATATGAATAAGGATGGCTAGAATAAAACCAAACTATCGAGAGATAGCCTGTATCATCTCTTGTCCGCGTATCACTAGGATTTTGCCTCAACCAAATAATCTAACAAATTCGTTGGATTAAATGGTGTGACTAACCATAAGGATTGTATTGACTCATTTTTGTTGATGAGTAGTTAAATTACTTGATATTCAACAGGTTCCTTGACTTATTGTTCGTACCACAAACTCAAAAATATGTTTTGTTCTTTCTATTGTATTACCTTCCTCTATTCTGGACTTATCAGTTAGACTTAAGTCACTTTTGCACTTTGTGTTTCAATCAAACTGTATTCATTTGACCCTTATTCTACATTTCAGCTTATTCCTAATCTAACTGCTTCATTCAATTCATCTCATTACATCTCAGCAGTTTTTATTCTTGAACTAATTCCTACTTTTATTTTCCCAACTATGCAACCACAAAGCAACACAAAATTTAACAAACCAAAATAACACAACAATTCATTTCAAATTTATCATTTTATTTTTGATTCAATTGAAAATTTTGGATACACGGTATGGGCTTTGGAAGGTAAAGGAGGTCAGTTTGGGAAGAAGTCTATCTCTTTCTTTTGGAAGAGGCAGCAAAGATATTAGGGGATCAGGTCTAAGAATTCAAATGAGGGAATGGAGGGAATTTCATTTCTCTTCTTTCCTTTCTCTTCTTAGTTTCCTTCTCGACTTGATCTTTAGTAGAATCTCATTGGAAGATCCAACCTTCTTTGTTTTAGCTCATCTTGTCTTTTCCCAAGCCATTCATTGTGTTTTCCATTTCGAGTCATTATTTCCAAATTTGGAAAGATTGTTACATTAATCGAAATCAAATTTTCTAGCCATTCTCTCTGCTGTAGGATTGACATCCTTTGCTTCTTGTCTCTATCATCGACTTATTCTCAAAATCTTTTTTGTAGAGACTTGTATAAAAATTTGAATCCCTTTGTTGTTCTCCCCAATTTGGCCCTACATTACGCCTCTCTTTTGCTTCATGATGGTTAGGGTTGAGAATCACGCTCAGGCGATTGTTATAAAAGATTCATGACTCGGCTTGAGTTTACATGGGTGCTCAGCGATCTCTTTCCTTCATTTCTTTCTTAAAGTCCTCTCTTTGCTCTTTGAAGAACCTCTTTCATCTGTTCTTCTCTTCTTTTCAGTTCTTCTTCCCATTGCTGATCTCTTCTTTTTTACTCTTTTCATAAACTCCCTCCCTGAATTCTTGTTGCACATTCCACTCTTTTTCCCTGTCTTCCATCTTCTTCTGGATGGCATTGAGGGCCTCCATTATTGAATTGTTCTCTTTGTTCTCCTTGAGCTTTCTCATCTACGAATGCTCTTGTTTTGCATGAAGGAGAACTAGCTAAGGGGATGGAGAAATCTAAGGGCTTCTTTCATCACGCCCTTCATCGATGCGTAAATGTAGAAGTATTATTTTCGGAGGATTTTAAGTTCTTCTTCTTGGCCAACCCCGAAGTCTCCTCTTCTTGTCTCTTTGCAATTTGGAGCTTCTTCTCGGTTTTAATCAACACCTTTTTCTTTTGGTTTTACGGGTCCTTGCTCACTCACAATAGGTAAATTGGTGATGTCATAAGGTTCCTCTTCTTCTTCTTCCCGAGACTCCCTTCACTCCGACTTTTAAACATAAAGCAGGTTATTGTTCTTTGGGTGAGGTATCAACCCTCTCTTGTTTCCTTCATGGTACCTCATTATAGAATTTTCAATTATTACTCCTACATTGAGCTTGTACCCTTTTAAAATAGCATACAGCATAATTGCTTCATGCTCTCTCATTGTGCACAAATGCTTGGTTGGGACCAAAACAGAGGCCAAGAAATAGAACCATACCTTAGCCTCTTGATGGGCTTCCCCTTTATTCGAGTTTTTGGTTCTCCTTCGCCTTGTCCGGTTGCCTTTTCCGTCGATGAGCCTTTTGGCAGCTCTTCTCAAATTTGGGTTTTCAGAGCTTTTTAGACTTGGACCCATGCTTGTGCCCTCCCATTCCATATGCTTCGTTAATGGCTTTGGCTCCATATGGTACCCACACTCCTCTAACGAACACAGTGTTATCTTTCCTGCCTACCAGATTTGAGTAAAATTCTTTCACCACTGCTGTGTAGCCTAATTTTTAATGTGCGCAGAAAGCTTCCCAACCTCTTTGTTCAATCATCTCCTTGAAAGGAGTAGTAGGGTTTCTGAATCTTCTTTCTGATACGAACCTCTTGTTGGCATAGTGCTTCTTCCAGTTGGAATAGCTTCCTCCCATTCTAAAATCTTCTACTTCTTCTTCTCTTACTCTTCTTTTTCCCTTGTCTGCTCTTTCTTCAGAAACTGCTGGTACCTCTGGTGCTTCTTTGGGCATCTCTTCCATCGGTTCTTCCTGTCGGATTTCTTCTTCTGGTTGCACATATTCCTCCATGATCTCTCGGGGTTGAGTCTACGAGGTTTGAGGTTTTGACCATTTGAAGCAGGAAGGGAAAGTTTCTGGAGAGTGCGAGAGCTAGGGTTTCGGGAGTGAGAGTCGCGGGGGAAGGAAGGGAGGACGAAGCACGGAGAGTGGAGGCGGAAGTGGGAAGAAGTTCTCCGGTGATTCTGGTCGATCAATTTTTTTGGGCTACTTATTGTTTTGTCTGAAGTCTTCGCATGTGTGACTTCAATGCAAAGTTGAAATTATATCTTTGTCATTAAAATTAGGGCAAAATTTAACTTGCCCCGGTAGTAAATTTCAATGATGTGGCTGTGGAAATTTCTTATCACGACATAATCAACTTTAATTAGGACCAGTCGTCCCTTGGCTACGGCAGCCGATTATTTCCTACATGTATGATGTCGATGACTCCGCTCGGTGCTCTTGTCGCGACTACTGCTCTGTAATCTTTATTGAGTCCGCGACATCGATCTTAAATCGCGAACTAATCAGTATTTGCCTTTATATTTAATGAACAAAGGGTTTTTCATTCTTTATCAACTCTCAATCCTGTATCAAATAAATCAATTTCTCTTTGAGTTCATACATGTATTCAATTAAATTTTCACAAAAATTTGTATAGGAAAGAATGCTTTGCTTTTCACGTATCTCCTTCACGTGAATTCTTTGGGTCGTTCTAAAATTGTCTCTTCTCGTTTCCTTGCATTTTTGCCTGACACTTTCTACTGACATTCTGGAAGAAAGTTTGATTACACCTCGATTACTTCTAGATTTCCAAATAGTCGCTATATAAAAATAAAACTTTAGAGAAAAAATCAAAGTGAATTCTAAATAAAATTCAAAATTAGAAATTGAAAGTCTTTTAAGGTTGCCTCCCGCCAGTTTCTTTCGATTTGAGTCCTTAAATTTGGACTTGCTTGTTTGGTTCTTCTTCTTTCTAGATAACTCTTTGACTCTTCCATTCTTCTCCACCTTTAGATAGTGCTTGAGTCTTTGTCCATTGACTTTGAATTCTTCTCGATGTCAGTCCTTAATATTCTTGCTCCAAATGTATTGTGACTTCTTGTGTATGGCCATCCATTTTAGTTTCCAACTCTGAAACAATTCAGTCTAGAGATTAAGCAGTGGGAACTGTTCCCTATACGAACTCTTTCCTCAGGATCCTTTGATCATGCCATTTCTTTGTCTTATCCTTGTAGATTCTAGCATTATCATAGGCTTCATTTCTCAATTCTTCCAATTCAGACAATTGGAACAATCTCTCTTCCTAACGATTTAAAATCAGTTAACTTCTTGTTATTTGTTACCTTGTATTCGATTCAGAGGTAGGTGACGCTGGCTTGCAAAAACAATTACGTTTGGGACTTCGATGGGAGTTTTGTATGCGCGAGTTCTGTAAGCCCAAGTCGTCATCGAGTTTGGAAGATAATCCTTCTGCTTGAGCTCACGGTCTTTTCAAGTATTCTTTAACCTCCCTTTGTTGGAAATTTACCTTGTCCATTGATGCAGGGATGATAAGCTAGACTCATTACATGCTTGATCCACATACTGCTCGCGGTTTGCAAATATTTTGTTTGCAAAATGGCTTCCCCGTCACTAATGATAGTTCTGGGTGTTCAAATCTACTCAAAATGTTTTTGCAAGAAGCTCACTACGTATTAGCATCATTCCTTGAGCCAAGCCCGGCTTCCACCCATTTGGAAACCATAATCAGCGCTAGCGACATATACGAGTTCCCACACGAATGATGGTGGGAATGGTCATCAAAATCTATTCCCCATACATCGAAGATTTGCACCACCATTATACCTCTTAGGGGCATTTCATTTATATTCTTGATATTTCCGATCTTTTGGCATACATCACACGTTCACCCACTCGGCCATGATCTCTGAAATGGTGGGCCGATAAAACCCATATTGGGTATCTTGTAATTTGTTATTTCTCTGAAAAATGACCGTATGGTGATCGTCGCGATCGGTCGAGAATTTTCCTTGTTCATTTTCGGCACACATCTTCTTATTATCGTATCGGCACCTCTTTTAAATAATAATGGATCATCCCAGATATAATACGCCACTTTATGATTCTGGGTTTCCTCTTCTGTTGGTAGCTGAATTACGGAAGGAATTACTCCTGAAGCTAAATAGTTCCACGATATCGACATACCGTGGAAGTTGGAAGGAAACTTTAAGCGATTAACATCTGGGAAGTTCTCTTATCCAATATTTTCTCTTCTTGATGGTGCTTCTTTCTACTCTTGACAAGTGATTAGCTATCCCATTCATCACACCCCTTTTATCCTTGATTTCAAGTCGAGCTCTTTTAATATGACACCATTGCTCCGATCTTGGCTTAGCTTCCTTCTTTGACATGGTACTTGATTGCGGCGCAGTCAGTATGAATGATAACATAGGATCCCCCAAAATGTATTACTGAATTTTTCCGCAAACAAATACTATGGCTAGCATCTCCTTTTCAAGTTGTTGAGTAATTTTCTTGTGCTTCATTGAAGGTTCTACTAGCATAGTATATGGTCACGAATATTTTCTCCTTTCTTGCCTAGGACTGACTCCCCATTGCAAAATCAACGGCATACACATTATTTCAAATCCCAGTCAGTGCAGTGCGACCATTATAGGTGCTTGAACCAATTTGATCTTAATCTCTTCAAACGACCTTGCTGAGTCATGAAATTAAACCTTGTATCCTTCTCCGATGTCGCATATTAGTGCGGCTATTTTGAGAAGTCCTTGATGAATCTCCTATAAATCTGATGCCCCCGAGAAGCGACTCCTTTTCTTGTGGTAGGGGTGTAAGAGTTTTGATAATGGATACCTTGGATTGGTCTACTTCGATCCGATGCTTGAAATTACCAAGTAATACCATACGTACCATAAAATGGCATTTTTTCCCGATTCAATGCTAGTTGTTTGTCTTGGCATCTTTGAAACCATGTTTCTGGTTCTTTGAGCAACGTCCAGCCCCGGATCCATATACGGTGAAGTCATCCGTAAAAATTTCCATAACCTTTGACCGTATGCGAGAATATTGACGTCATACACCTTTGGAATGTAGCGGGAGCATTACGGCCCGAATGGCATCATACGAGCGAGTGCAGTAAGGGGCATGTGAAGGTGGTCTTATCTTGGTCCCTCAAATTATGTAATCTGAGCGTAATCACGAATACCCATCGAGAAACAAAATGAGGGGTGTCACCTTTGTCATCGACATTTGATCGATGAAGGGCAAGGAAATGATCTTTTAAATTGGTTGTGTTCCGACTTCACGTAATCAATGCGCTACCCTCCATCCTATCACTTTGTTCTTGTTGGAATCAATTCATTTTTCTCATTCTGGATCACGATCGAAGCTACACTTCTTTGGAACCACATGGTGGGCTTACCCGAGAATTTATACGAATACATAAGATAAAACCTGGCATTATTGATTTGAGTACCTCCTTCACGACCACTTCCTTCATCACTTTGGATTCGGTCTCCTTTGATGTTCTACGGATGGCTTTGAAGTTTCTTGACGAATTTTGTGCATGCAAATTGATGGATTGATACCATGATTCTTGATGGACGAGCTATAGACTCTTTAGTGCTTAACTTTAAGATTTGCGGCAACCTCATTCCTCATCATCACTGAGTCTGGAGATAATCTTTGGTCTTCTCTTTAGTGGTCCTAAATAAACATGCACTTGAATGACTTGGCAACTCTTTCCAACACTAGACCCTACAGGCTGGTTTCTTGATAGATTTCCCCTTTTCATTATTTTCCCTTTGTCATTTGTTTTGCTTCGGGTTCAACACGAGTTTCTATAGAATGGCTTGTTTGTGGACAATCAGAGTAGTCATCTTCAATATACTTGGAATTCATCTATTTTTCATTGATAAAAATTTGAGCATTACAATCATTGTGAACATCAGGGTTGTAGGTATAGACATCATCAACTACATTGCAATTTTCTGCATGCATGTCTATGTGCAGCCTGGCGCAGTCAAGTTGAAAGCGTGGCTTCTTCTCGACCCTCAATTAAGAACTCCTTTTTACATGTCGATCAGGGCAGCTCCAGTAGCTAGGAATGGTCTCCCTAGTAGCAGGGGTACTTGTGAATCTTCTTCCATGTCCAGAATGATGAAGTCTCTTGGAAAACCAATTTATGATGACCGGCTATCTTCCAAAACTCCTTCGGGTTTCACCATCGATAAATGCGCCATTTGAAGGTAACGAGTGGTGGGAATAACCTCCCGAACTTGTTTGCTTGGCAGCGGAAGGCATCAAGTTTATCTTGGCTCTGAGTCCTGAGAGCTTTACGGAATTCAATTCCTTGATGATGCAAGGAATTGTAAAGCTCCCACTGGTCCAGCCGTCTTTTACGCAATTCTTTCTTTATCCGCAGCCTTTGCCAGTGGCCGGTGAATTCACGATCCCTTCTTGCTATCTTTCACTGTGTCGACATGTCCTTTAGGAATTTTGCATAGGTGGCATACGAGTCACCACTTTAGTAAAGGGCATGCGATCTGCAGCGAAGGTTTTCAAAAACCTTGGCCTTCATATCTTGGATTTACAGGTCTACGTGGAAATACTGGGTTTGCGGAAATCTAAACCTTGATATCCTTTACATCCCTCCTTCTTTCTTTTTCTCAGTGCTTCTTCCTTTTAAGGCTTCCTTCTTCTTTCTTTGCATGTTTTGCTCATCTTTTCTAACTCCTTCCTTCTAAGGCTGTGACCTCAGTCCTTTGGATTCTTCTTTGCATCACTTAGGAAGGTATCTTTCCTCTGACTGCGGGGTTAGGGCAGTACCCCCTTGTGTCTCAGATTCTTCGGGATCGTGGTGAATTACGAAAAATTTGAGAATTGGTAGCCGATTGCTTCGACTCTGCCAAACTTTTGTTCATGAGGTTCAAATAGCTTCTTATTATCCCCCGTAAATACGGCATCTGTTCTTCAAAAGTTGGGCCCTCCTCACGACCACACGATATTCATTTACGTGTTCATTTCCTTCTTCTTCTTTGCTGGAATCTTGGTGGTTGTTGTGCCACATTGAGGGTTCTATCCATGCCTTGGGCATGAAGCCCCTCCCGCGCATGTAGAGAAGTTCTCATGGTTACCAGTCTTTGAGTGATAATGTCTTTGGCGAGTTAGTATTGGGTTTAAGAAATGGTAAGTTCTTAGCTCCACCCGAGATACACCCAACCTCTGGCATCATAGAATTGTTCTTCGAGTGATTCTCGACACTTTCCTTGATAACTCTCTTTCACTTTGCTCTTATCTCATAGGCGGTGTGTGTCTTCCTTTCTTGCTTGTCCATTTGTGCATAATGGCATCCAACTTGGCCTCCATGGGTCATCTTGCTTTCGGCTCCATGATCCCTTTCCTCTCTTGCTTCCTCATGGCTTTCGGAGGAGTTTTCATATTGCAGTATCAGTCTTCAATCGACTCTTGCCTCTTGACGCTTTTTAAGCTTGAATGCTCCTGACATAGGCATCAGTAGTCCTTTGATATATCTTCAAGGCATGATATACAATGTCCATCACGAAAAGGTCTTGGATCTATCCCGTACATTGGACATCTTCTCGGCAGTTTGAATCTTTCCCAGTACATACAAGCTTTCATCTTCCCCCTGTTTGAAACCTGATGATTTCCCTCCTTCTACAAGGAGGTGAGAATTTGGGGAAAAAAGTCTACCTAAGTGGCCTCTCACTAACTCCTCCCAGTCCATGATCATATGGTAAGATTCATGTACCATGCCCAGGCTACCTTGTATCTCTTAGAGAAGGGAATAGTACGGTTTAATGACTCTGGTCTCACCCGTTTCAACTTCCTTTGTATTAGCCATCTGAAATCTTCCCGGGTGCTCGTTTGAGTCTTAATTAGGATGACCAGTGGCCAATCTTCTTTGGACCATGGTAATTAGTAAGTTTTAAGTTCAAAATTGTTTGCATCAATAGGCTGTTTGTTACGATTGCGAGTACTAAATCTTGAATAATCGGCTTCAAAGTCCTCTTATAGTATCGAGTGATTGGAGGCCTTCTAGGCCCCTTCTTTCCTATGTGCTTCATTATGATCTTATCTTTCCATCTTGCCATGGTTGAGTTTTCTGCCTTCTGTCTTTCGAAGCTTAAGGTGTTCTCTACAGTGCGTATGCTGTGGAATCGGATCGGTGTTAATTTCACATGCATTAAAATTTTGTCCTGAAATCCACTTACATTAATAGGATGATGCAGTCTCAGCAAATATTTTCAATATGGTTTGTTAAAGATTAGTGGCTAAAAATAACCCCTTTGCTTGAAAAGCTATTTTGTTCTTTTCTTGAAAATGTCGGAAGAATTAGCATTTCCTTCTTTCCGTGCGAGATATTGATTTACTAAATTCTTTCGATCCGACAGCGTATAAACTTGTTAGTAGGATCGGTATGTACAGTGTATAACCTGATTACCAAAAAGATTATTATCTAATCCCGGCCATTCTTTATAAAACTGTTAGTTGGATCATTTTGATGTACACCAAAATTTATGGCGCGTTATCACTGGGACTATTCTCTGACCTAGCAACAATACCATAGACTCGTTAAGACTACATCAATAAATTGTTATGGATCAAAACACCTATTCAAATTTGAGACTTATTACCAAGGGACTGTTATGCAATCCTCAGTTAATAAGCCATTAAATTTGAGTGTGAGTTTCCTTAAGTATTACTTGATTGAAAGATTTTTTAAGAGTAAACCATTTTTCGTGGTTTTGATCCAGTATCTTGCAAATTTGCAATTAGGCAAGTAATAAAATGGATTTAAGTCGGGCCTCGATCCCACGGAGATCCTTCAAGAATTTTCGTCAGCTATCGACTACTTAAGCTCCATGCCCATTTTGGACGATAATACGATAATGAGATTTTGCTTTAGCTTGGAATGAATAATGTAAAGAAAAATGAATGAACGATAAATGAATTGAATATTGAAATATCAAAATAACAAATTTAGATTTAACAGTTATCTCACAGAACATTGAATAATCGGTATCGTGAGAGAATCAATTCCCTCTGATCCCATGCTATATCTTTGGTTTCGAACTCTGGATCACTTTAAAAGCGGTCAAGGATTAATAAAGTGTATTTGGATCTCTCCATACCACACGAGTTCATCGTCTCACCTTAATTGTTTCTCTCGAACCACGGGGGGGTGAAATAACTACTTTTAAAACTAGTTTGCCTTAATTGCAGGTATTTTCTTTCTCAATACTTCATACCCACAACATGAATTTACGCGGACACGAGCTCAGCAGAGTGAGTCATTCGAGTTGCCTTGTCTTGGTTCCTGCTTCCTCAAGTAGAATAGCTTACTCTTTCCTTGGTTAGATCCTTACTAACCGCGGGATCAATTCAACAGTCAGTTGGGGTGAACTCTGTCTACTTAGATTTATAACTCACTCAGCTCATTCGTTTCAAGCGAGAAGAGGATGTGATGATTTAAATATCTGAGCGCATTAGATTAGTAATATCGGGTTCAAATACCTTCCCAAGGTGTTCTTACTCTCGGGAATGCCTTCTCTGTCACCGAGGGCCTCCACGAAATCGGAGGCGAAACAACCTCGTTATGAGTGCAGAGACTGAAATTTGGATCAATTCCAAGAGCCACGCAAAACGTGAGTGATTTAACATCACGAAGTTATTGTATGAATGAAATCACTGCGGGAAAGATTATTTAAATGATAAACGTCGATTATTTAGAAAATGGGTTTCTAAATTACGATTATACCATCTGATAAAGCTGTGATCAAAATCCTTTGTAAGCAGGCTGGGTGTTCGAAATCCCAAAATTTATGCGGAATTCAAACAACCGAGACCAGTAATTTTAAAAAAATAAACATGCGCATTATTCGATCATTTACATTCGCGTTGAATCGAATTAGAGCGAAATACACACTAATCTAATCTAAAATAAAATGGAAAGAAAACGAAAACAAAAGTAAGAAAAAGAAAAGAAAAGAAAAAAAATACGAGGCCTTCAACAACCGGATCTCTCTTTCCAAGTACTTGAGAAATGCCCTTCACATTGGTAGGCCGTATTTATAGGAGTTACGAGTTTAATTTTAATTCCCGTCTGATCTTTATTAGATTTCCCGATGTGGCGTATTGCTGACCGGTCGTGACTCAAGAAGCCCTTAATCGCGACATCGGTTAGTTTGGCACTTGTTGCGGCATTTGCTCCGATAAGTCATAATATTCCTTTGTTTTCTTACGAGCACCTTATGTCGCCAACGGAATCAATGTCGCGACATCAACTATATTACTGACCTTTAGATGATGGTTTCGATGTAGCGACATCAATCTTTTGTCAGCGACATCACTCTATGGCTCCTGAGTTTTATTGTTCGTTCACGATGGCGACATCGATCTGCTAATCGTGACATGGCTCATGTCTTCCGCTGGTCTTGTGATGATTCTTGATGTCGCGACATCAATCTTATTGTCCCTTGACATCGCTATGGCTCTGCGACTTTGATTTGTGAGTCGTTCCTAGTGTCGACGCCGATCTCTTGTCAGCGACATCGGCGAATCTATGACCTTGAACGCTAATCTTATGTAGCGACGCATTGATCTCTTGTCGCGACATCAACTTTAAAGGCTATAGCGTAGGCGGTATCTTCTTACGTCGCGACGCCGATCTTGTCGCGACATCGACCGATCTGCGGCCTTGACGTGGACTACGATGTCGACATCAATCCCATGGCTCGGCGACATCACTTTATGGAATTCGGCTTCGGTAGGCAAGTCATATGACCTCGATCTCTTGTCGCGACATGATTAATACTTAACCAAAGCGGATTGCTTTGGTGTCGCGACGTCGGTCTATGCGACTACAATTTCAAACTCACATCAGTTTCATCTTTTCAAACACATCATAGCATCAAGGTGCTTCTCTTGTCACCAACCTCCATCCGCTTGTCGCGACATCGATCCGTCGCGACATCACCGTATTCGCCAAAGCATCATTTCTTAAGTCTCACAGGTTAGTCTTCGAGTTCTACGGTTGTAATGCATCGCGACACCGCATCAAATTTTCATGAATTTTCTACGATGTCGCGACACGCATAGCCCCGGACAATGCAAGCCAGCGCAACATTAGTTACCGGTACGCTCATTTTACGCCTGCCATTTTACGTATTTTTTACCATGGAGTTGCGTTTTTCTCTTGCTTTTTTATTGCTTTCTTTCACACTCCTGCTAATAACATTGGTGAGTTTCTTCATAATTCTGCATATTAATTATTCCTTTTCGGATGAAAATCAAACAGAAAAATGGATTAAAAATAGATGACTTTTAAGCTCATCAACACATTAGCAACTAATGGAGAAGGATAACAACACTAAATCCGCCCGAATGAAAAAACCCATCTTACCAACTCGGTAGATTGAACGAAATTGTCGTTCCGGACCTGTATCCCATCATCAATGATTTGCAAGAAATCCTCCTTCGGAGTAGAAGCGGGGCCCGAGAGCGATTATAGGTTTCTATGCGGACCAGTACCCGGCGATCCTTCGGAACGTGCATAGTAGAATCACAAATCATTGATGATTGGCCGCGAGACTCTCGCCCGGTGAAAGGGCTCCCAGCGGCGTAGTATTTTCTAACCTCCTCCCAGTGCAAATTTCTACCCTAGGGGCTCCGGCCCTCGAGGGGAATGGTTGTGGGTAATCATGGTCGCGTTGGGTTTTAGTGACCGGGCCATATCGCTTCAGATTTGCTCTGTGGCCTAAACTTTCGGGCCATAAGCGATTATTTGAAGAGCTGTGGATCTGGATCATCTAAATTCGATTCGGGTGGTCTAGCTCGGCTGGTGATGCCTCGGTCGGAACCCGGGGATGGTAGTGCGTCCCCGACTACCATCGATAGGAGGCCCGATCCTTCGTAACCGGTGCTGAGCACAACGGTCGACGAGGGCAGCGTTTGACTCCCCACTCGAACATACCTACCGCTTTCTTTACGCGGCGTAGCAGTCGAAACAACCGCTCCCTCTCCATACGCTCTTCCTCTTCTAAATCTGGAATCGTCCCGGTGAGTTAGGAATCAAGGAACAAAATCTTCGGACCCTAGACCCCAGCCGTTCAGGCGGTTGGCGCCTGTGCCCGGCTCACCGCAGGGCGGCATTTCTGCGCTAGGAGGGACGCGCTCGGGACCTTGCCCGCTGCTTCCCCGAATCCCGGTAGTATATGATGAATCCCGGGGGCAGGCTCGAAGGCGAGCGATCGTGATGAATAGGGCTCCACACGACTCTAGGCCTCGACTACCGGGTCCGGAAGAGCTAAACACTCTGGGAAGCGAAAGTCGTACATGCAAGCACGAAGTGTTCCCTCCACAACATTCGAATGGTAGAGGATAGCTGGAAGAATTTATAGGAATGGGATTGTTCCCTTCGTGAAATATTCTCACGTGTAAGAAGAACTTGGCAATGGTGCTTAAAACAGGAAATCTCGAAGTAAAATTGAATCTTTCTATGCCTCGAATTCTCCACACACTTCACCGGCCTTCCCCTCGAGCCTTACCTACATGCGTGTGACAGATTAGTACATCACAACATCGGAATAAGTACAAATGAATGACCTGATTCTGGACACAGGAAAGACTAGGATCGGTTGACATTAAAAAGCTGACCAGGGAACCGGGGTTTCATCCAGGACCCCTCACTTAACAACACCTTTTGCGTGTCTTAGGCGAGTGGGGGAGCAGGATTCCGCAATCGTAGTCGATGGACTCAAAATGACATGGACATTAGATCCGCTTCCAGTCTATGTTTATGAGATAAATGATGAAAGCTCCGTCGAGCGTAAGGTCATTTGGGACCAGTGGTTCGTACGCAACAACCAACTAGAATCTTGTTGATCATCATTGGGTGAATAAAATTTGTGGCCTTGAGGTAAAATGAAGAAAGCGTTTGACTATGGCCGTGAGGAAAGCGTGATCCATTTGCTAAATGCTTTCGCGAGTAAAAAACACCCATTGTCGTTTTGTTCGACGTCAGACTCATTCGTCCCCTCCATGTTCGAAGTCGATGCTATCGGGCCACCTCGCCAATGCACCTTTAGTTCACTCATCGTCATAAACCTTATTGATATTGCTTGCGAAGGGGTTTCACTTAGGTAGTCCTCACAGAACAACCACTTTCGTGGAAGTTTCCTCGAGCCTCTCACCGTGCGAAGCATATCAAAGGAGAGGAAAAGGTGAATATTAAACCTAGACACTAGAGTAGGTATAAGGAATACACCACTTGCAGGCGATAGAGGCTGACGGGAATACGAGTTGAGACTTTTTTCTCTGAGTTTTTTAACAACCAAAGTCGTCACCCACGAGGGCTAACGGTGTAGCTTGACGAAGATGCAGCCAGAATGAAATGTGCTAACACTGCTGACAATGACCGGAATGAATGCAAGGAAGAACAAGTTAGTCACTTTAGGAAGGAAGAGAAGCGAGTTGAAAGCGATCGTCGAGGAATAGGGTGCGACAATGATGCCTATCTATTACACCTCACTTTAGGGTATGTAGCCGCATTTAATCTGAGGTGGTGATCATGCTATACGGCATACAAGCTGAGCCACAGTGAGTTAGTACTGCTAGGCGTAGTAGATTACCATAGGCGAAGCCAGACCTATTCTCAACCCCTTAAGAAGCTCATCCAGTTAGTTGGTTTATTAATGGTCGACAGCCATATTTAAATGGGTTATAGAACCTTATACATAATGGAAGCAAGGCACGAAAATGGTAAAGGCTAACGAGTTTTATTTAATATCACCAAAGTGTGTTTGGGAGTACATAGCAATGCTTATTGTCAAAAGCGTGTTTCATGACCAATTCCACGTAACAAGATATCCGTGATGACGTCGTATTAGTCAGCCCAGATGTTATCGAAGTCAAAAGAATATGGTGTTGAATTTGAGCGAAGCGAAATCCTACGTGCGATCAGGAACAGAAAGAATAAAGAGGATGAAACTGGTCAAGCTTGTGAACCTGCGAGGATTTAATAGGGGTGCCCCACGATCAGAGATTTGGCATTGAGTTTAGAACCGCAAGCGCCTCCCCGAATATTTCAACTCACTTTCAATTACATATAGTTCGACAAGCCCATGCGAGGCATGGTCAACGATGATAGCTATCCCACATACTCTAGTCCCTTCGTACGAGTCGCCGTCATTAATCTAGCGACTTTAATACCAGAAAAACTTGGGTAGCCAGTGAGATAACGAACTTCATCACTCTCCCAGCACATAGCCATTCCTATCTCGAGGATCAGGCGAGTGGTCAATTAGCGTCTAGCAGCGATTGCATAAGTTATAAAATTCACCTTTGAATTAAATTGCATTGATAACGGGCCCATTCCCATATTCTGACGGTCGGGCTGCTCTTTTTCCCCAGCAGGAGGCGAAACACACTCCGTTAGGAAAGGGGGGGCGTGGGTACCTTGGGCCCCGTGATCATGCGAGGCAAGTAGTCGAGGGTCTTGAAGAAAGGCCCGGAACCGAGGCGCCCGTAGGCTCCGGCGGAGCCCTCAGGATATCTCGAGGTGAGCCCGAGGAAGTTAGCGACCCATGGATGCGCAGGCTAGTCGTTCGCCGGCGCAGGGACATCATGGCTTGGGCGCTCGTTTATCTGAGGGGCATACTTTCCAGGCGGCGATCCTCAGAGACCGAGTTGCCAGCGGGGTTTCTATCTTCTGAAACAGGAAATTCATTTATTGATTTAGTAGCCTCGAAAAATGGGGAAGCATCCCCCGACATTATCCTATCTGGAAACTTGAGTTACACCTGAGAAACAAATCCACTTTCTAAAATAAGAGCTAACTTCCCGAAATGAAATGGGGGAAGAAATATCCTGTGGGAAAAAGTTGGATCTCCGATCTTCCTCAACAAAGGAGACATATCTGAATCGAGTGCGCATTCTAATCTAAGAACCTTGTTTTACTCTTCCCGAAAAGAGCTGCTTTGCCATCGGAGGGGCAACGGATCATCCCCGTCGTCCTCTTGTTTATTTTACGGAGTTCTTTGGTTCTTGTCTGTGTGATGCCACGACGATCATTGGTTCTCGAACTTCAGTGATCTGACAGCAGTTAAGCGAAAAAGAAGCATTTCGAGGCTACACATTTTATAATAAAAAATGCTTAGAATACCTAAGATTGTAGATATATAGTATATGACTCTCTCGGGTCAAAACTTTGCCATTTGAAACGGCAACACAAAAGCCCATGAAGAAGCCAATCGTCAACAACAATGTACGTAAGTAACAAGTGGCAATAAAACACACTTGTAGTTGATGACCAATGACAACACGAAAAAATAAAGGAAAATGAAGGTAAAATCATATAGGTTTGGGGAGATATTTAATTAGTCTCAAAATCTAAACTTGCATCATGATCATCATGTTTATAAGGAAATAAATTCTCTGATTGTCCCAATTAAAGAAGGTGTTGGTATTACAAATTCAATCAATTGATTGATGACTGAATTTCTCTAAAAATGTTTTTTATCTTTTAAAAAAATTTTAGAAGAATATCGCACCTAGTTCTTTGATTTATATGTTCATTGGGTTTTCTAAAGAAAATTTGTAGCTCATAAAAGTCATTGGAAATCTGTCCAGAAATTCCTTAAAATAATATATTATGAAAGAGACTTTATGTGTGGGAAGTTTAGTATATATATATATATATATATATATAGGTATATGTAGTAAAAGCACAAAATCAATAAAAAGAAAACCCTAAAAAACTCTAATACGCTCCCTTAAGAGGGTGTGTTAGAAATAACATAAATCTTGTTACATAGGTAAATGAGGAATTAGTGAGACGAAATTTGGTAAGTACATTAGAGGCGTCACCGCGAGATATGAACAACACGCGGCTTCGGATGAATAGACGAGGAGTCACGATGACAGTGGTGGATGAGGATTCGTCGGCCATTGAACCCAAGAGCATATGATCAGTGGAGCATAATGGGCGGTGGCGGCTAAGGCTAAGGTTAGGGTTTATTTTATTGTTAAGCTTGACGCTCTGATATCATATTATGAAATAGAGTTATATATTATTGTGAGAGTTTAGGTATATATATATATATATATATATACCTAAATAAAGACAAAATAGTAAAAGCACAAAACCAAAAAAAAAAAAAAAACGAAAACTCTAAATTACTCTAATAGAACAGACATAGGCATCGATATAGAGTTTGAAAGTCCAGCCTTCTCGTATCTCAACTAGTCAATTAAACCCTCCTCAATTAGCTTATTTAATTAATGAATTGTAATTAAGTATCTTTAAAGTTAACTGATTATATTTTCTTGACTCTAAAATTAATTAGTATATTTTCAAATGTGGTGATCGGCGGAATGATCTCCCCCCTAGTTTTAGGAAGTATTGCAACTCTTCCTCTAGTACCTAGTGGGAGGGAGCTAGAGATCAATGTGGAAGCTTCCTTGGAGGGAGGAGTCCATAGATGGTGGATTTTGAAGGCCTTGAAAAGGCTGTGGAGTCTGTTAATTTAAGTGTTCTATAAATGTCTTTTATACATATATACCTGTGTTGTGTGGTCAAGTCAATAACGTTTTCTACCTTTCGGTTTCCCAAGAAACCTAATTAAATAGGTGTGAAAACCCGGGTAAAGTGAAACGATAGATTATTGTTACAGTACAGGCTGCAAGTCTGGGAATTTCTCTTGATCTTAGAAGACGACACGGACCACACCGTTGAGTTCGTCTCGTGAAATCTAGTTGCACAGTTGAATTACGTCAAATTATGGGACAGTCGGAATTTCACATATTTTGAGGTAAAATGAACAAACGACATGGTGACACATGACACGAGGACATGTGTCATGCGGCACCAAACAAGTGGACACTTGGCACATGGGAAGCCAAGTGTCATATTCTTATCATGCATAAACTAAGTGGGGAGAAAAGTGGCATGAGAAACACATGGCATGGTGATTGCCATGTGTCAAGATGATTGAGAAAGGTGTTCTACACTGGAGCGAAATGAGTTTGGTGGAGGAGATGAGAAAGGAACGAGAGAATATAGAAAGAAGAAGAAAATAGGAAGAAAGAAAAGAAATGAAAGGGGGGAGGAAAGGAGGTCCGGCCTGCTGAAGTGCAGTGTTGAGCGGCCCGAGAGGTTCGACGGGCGGAAGTGGGCTAGTCTAAAACGAGATAGGAGTTCCTCTCTCTGGATTTATTCTTTGTCGAAAGGGTCATTCAATGGCCGCGAGGTATATGCAATGGGCTAGAACAATTTGATCAAGCTTGTTGATAATTTAGGATCGGCTTACGAGTCCTTTCTATTCTCGAAGCTACTGATTTTAGAACAAGTGGTGTTTCTTTGGAAAATATGGGATTTAGGAGTGTGATGATTTTGTGGCGTGTCATTCTTTGGATATGGATTGACATGCCCAGGCTGTATATATGTTGTTTAAGGTTAAACAGAAAGATCCGGTTTGTGTTGTTAGCGAGGTGCTGAATGACATGCGGGTTACATGAAAATCATGTTGATATATGCTTACTTGATGTATTAACATGGGTCATATGATGGATGTAAATTATATGCAATAAATATGCATTATCATGATTTGCTTAAATGTTGCATGTAGCTCTCATTATGCATGTAACATGAAATAACATGCGTGGTATTCTACGTGCCTGCTCTACGGACATCGCTAAACGAGTGTGAGTGCATGACATGAATTAACATTGTGTTTGGTGTTTAATGGTGGGCTATGTCTAAGGGATAACGTCCTAGAGTCGCACGGTTTAATATGTGTCAAGTAGTAACAAGAAGGGATAGACACCTTCTCAAGTGGAAGACCTGCATCCTTGGTTAGACATATATATCCAGTGGTGAAAGCCCGCGAAACTGTCAGAAGGTGCACGACGCTTGCGATGAGACCTCGAAAAGTTCGTTACCCACAAAAGACACATGACTTTTGAATAAAGCAGTTTATCGAAGGTTGTCTAATGAGTTGAATTATAAAACAAAAATCTTTTGTTTTGAAATGAAGTTTTTCATACATGACATATGGATGTGTGAGGGAGTCAATGAAGGCTATGGATATTGGCATGACATGTGAACATTCATGTAGAATATATATGTCATTGCTCAATGTGTTTATAAGTGTTAAATCATGGCATTGCATGTGCACTTAGGTGGGGAGTAGCCCTTATAGGAGAATTCCTTTACTGGGCATTGCTCTTGGAAGTCGTGAGAGAAAATATTCCAGTCTTGGAGGTACCGGGGTGAACTCATCTGAGACCTTAGTGGTGAAGAAGGCCGGATTATGGCTTTATTGTGTATTTTGTAAAATTCTGGATAGTTTATCCAGTTTCTGTTAATGTAAGAGAAAAAGAATTGTAATGAAACTCATTTGATTTGTTCAACTTAGTTTGGCAAGTATTTCCCAGGTTTTATATTGCCTTAATATATGCAGAGGCTATGGTATTGAGTTTATTGTGTTTGGGAAAAGAGTCGGAGGCGCTATTGCATGCCTGAGAGGGTTTTAGGTCGCGACAAGGGTTCCTAGTCGCGATAGAGCTTTCTGGTTTTGTGTCGTGACAGGGGTTCCTTGTGTAGCGACATGGTTCTCTGGTTTCAAGCAGTCGCTATGTCGTGACATAGCCTTTCCCTATTGCGACAGAACTTTTGCTTCTCTGTCGTGACAATGTCGCAAACAGAGGTTTCCTTGTCACGGCCGACACGGTCATGACAAGAGGTTAGGCGCTGTGATTTTCATGTCGCAATGGATTTGGTTTTGGCAGGGGGATTTCTAGGTTGTGACAGAACTTTCCTTGTCGCGACAGAGAATTATCAAGACTAAGGCCTCATATGTCGCGACAAGGTATTTATGTGTCGCGACAGAGTTTGGTCAAGGCCAAGAGTTTTCACATCACGACAGAGTTGCCTGGAGTTGTGTCGTGACAGGGTATATTTTACGTCACGACATAGATTTTCAGGACATGAGGTTTTCCATATCGCGACAGTGAGGCGTTGCGTTGCGTCGTGACAAGGAGGGGCGAACACGACAGGGATGCTCGGTCATGATAGTAGGGTGTGCCTTGCGACAAGGCTGGACGTGCACGATAGAGATGCTATGTTGCGACAGTGAGGCACTACGCTACGTCACAACAAGGCCGAGCATGCACGACAGGGATGCTCTGTCCTCTGTCGCGACAGACTTCATACAAAAAAAAAAAAAAAGGGACCCCCAAAAATGGGGCGTCACAATAAGTGAGGAACTCATTTATCCAAGACAAGACTTTCCTTGTAGTTTAGATGATGGGCCTTTGGATTCCATCTTTGCTTCCAATGAGCATGTGAAAGGTTGACTTAGCAACTTTAATGCAAGCTTGAGTTGTTTAAATAATGCACAAGGTCTTATAGGACGTTAGTTTTTTTGGATTTTTTTTTTTCAAAAAGCAATTTATTTTGAGACTTTACATTTTTTTTTTCATAACTTATTTCTAAATTTAAAAAAATTTCTTCTCAATAAAAAAACAAAAATATTTGATATTTTCTATTAAGAAAAAACCATTAATTTTTAAAATCTGCACAAAATATTTTCATTGATATATTATTTTGTTATCTTTTTACTCTCAAGAAACCAAACACAACTTAATAGTTTCCTTATTCCATAGCTAATTTAATTACAATGATATATAACCCAATTACAACTCTAGTAGCTATGGAACTTTAAAAGCTAACTGATCAATCTCATTTTTTTAAGTTCAGGCTATTAAAACTAATTTTGAGTTGATGGGACTAAATTCAGGTTGGTAGGATGTATAATAAAGTTCTTCTACAATATTAAAAAATAATAATTTATCATATTTAGATGAAAACTTTTTTTAAATAATGCGCGCACGTCCATGGTGCGCCGTGCTCTGTATATCAAGTGGATGATGTCTTGAATGTGGGCAGAAAATTCAATTTTCAAAAAAAATTGCAAAATGGTAATTTAGGTCTAAAGAAACCCAGAAATTTTCTAGATCTGGAATGTGAAGCAGTTTCACCATTGGAATCGTCTCGCGGAAATCTATACCACGTCGAATTTTGTCGAATTAAGAATGGTAAAATTTGCATTTCGAGTATAGATTGCATGGCAGAAACTCTTGAAAGACATGTGGCGTGATAAAAAGTGCTTTCTTATATATGCAATGTGTGTGCGTTGCGCTGAGTAGAGATAGGATAAGATGGATGACCGAGATTGTGCCAAGTGTCAAAAATCAAGAAAAGGGACACATAGGGAATTAATGAAATGTTAATTGAATAAGACAAAATAGCAAATAGTTGTCTTATCCATTAAAACAAACAAATTGGAGAACAAATGGGCAGTGGCTGGAACGGATATGTAGTAGGTTGGGTTTTTGAAATTCTAGAGAGAGAAAGTGTGTCTTCTCTCTAGATTTCCAGTCTTTTGGACCGTTGGTTCTCGACGAAGCAAGAAGCAAAGTCGATCTGCGGCGAGAGCTGCAGCGTGGACAGATTTAAAGTAGAGGATTCAGAAACCCGAGCTTAAGAGGTAGGGATGTTTTCCTACTTGTATTATTCTTTGGCTAAAGTCATGTAAATGGTTAGGATGTTACGAGGTTTGGATTAAGTAGTGTTTGGGGTCTCAAAAACTGGCTTGTTTGAGCCAAGTGGAAAAATCCCGTTGTTGTGGCGTGAGCGATTACTGACGGGTTTCCGCGTGCCTGTGAATAGTGACTTGATTTTTTATTGGTTACATGATGTTGAGTGATTCAAAATGAATTGCTTGTGTTTATTAATTAATATGTGAGCTAATTTTGATGTTATTAGTTTGAATTTATAACCTGGTTATGTAGATTAATTACGTTGCGTATATACATATTATATATATTAGCATGAGTTTGTTGCGGGATTGGCATAATGCATTCCATATGCAACTGGGGCACCACTAAAATATTAAAAGTGAGTGCATGACATAAAATTGAAGAAAAAATGTTTGTGAGTAATTTGTGGGAAGATTTTCAAAGAATTTGCTGGCGGAGAGTGTTGACATATCACTTCGGATGAGATCATAGTTGTTCAGCCATCCCGGCAATTAAGCACCGGAGGGTAGTCGATATTTCGACTGGTAGCAAGTTTCGAGAACAAGAGCTTTTGTTGCAGCTGGATCTTTCACTGCGTTCGAGCAGGCATATGTGAGAGAGTCGGTGAGGACTCGGGACATGGGATTGGTCATGTAGACATTAGTGAGTTCATGTAAATGCTTGGATGTGATTGTTTGCCCATGACATGGCCTTGGGTGGGGGGAGTAACCCATGTAGAAAATTGTCACTGCGGAAGCTGCTCGCCCCTGTCGGATCACTATTTGAAGTACGGGAATGTACGGGGAGAGCAGGCGCTCTACTAGAAGGCAGTGTTTAAGAAGAAGCCGGGTTGGCTTTAGTATCATTTGTATAACATGTATTATTAGAAATTATACGTTTTAATATATGTTTGGTAAAAGTAATTTATTAACTCTTGAACTATTGTATATAGTTGATGTTTTTTGTGAGGAAATTAATCAGGGGGCTAGAGTGGTGTTCTTTACTACGCATGTGGACCACAGTGTAGTCAGAGTTTACAAATTGTTGAACGAGGTTTTGTCGCGGGTGGCTCACGCCTGAAAGAGACTCTACGATTTTTCGTGAGTGGTGTTCGGTTGCGAGCATCGTGTCCATGAGTTGACGGGTTGTCTCAGCCGGACCTCCGGGTTTTGGGGTGTCACAGAATGCTTCCCAATTGAACAGAAATTATGATGGAAATGATTTGAATATAGATGATAACAAACATGGTATCCGATATGGTGGATTGTAGTTTTTTTTTTTTTTTGGCAGATATATTTAGGGTTCTTATGTTTGGTTTCAATTTTGCTTATTAGTTATATACTACCCTATTCTTACAAGGATTGCATCCTATCCTGGTTTTCGTATGCCCATTCTACTCATTTATCTTCATTTCTTTTAAGAAATATGTAAATTTGTGACTACTCTTTTTTTCATATATAAGAATCAATGGCGGTCAGGTAAGGCACATGCAGGCCTTGCGACGCCGACATGGCGGTGGTCTGAAAGTTAGGGTTTACCATCGCCGGACCTTCGAAGATCGCCTGATTCATCTTCTGAAACTCAACCCTAGATTGAACAAGTTCAAGCTTTTCCCGCCATTTTCTAGCGAGATCGGGTTCAGTCGGCGGAGAGATCGTTGAGGCGGTCGTCAAATGTGGGGAATTTTGAATTGTCTCCTCCATGATGGCCGAGTTTTGAGATTTTTTTCTGGATTTTCTTGGTTCGTTCTTCAAAGAATCCCGATAAATCTTGGGTTTTCAGCCTTCTTTCCTCTTTGCAGTGTTCTTTGTATCTGTTGATAATGGATTTCACCTCGTCCGGATTCGATGGCCAAAATCAACCATCTCGACTGGTCATCGGACAACTGTAAATGATGACGCGGCCATCGACTCCGCATGAAGTTGAGATCTCATAAGTTTTTCTTCTTCCAATCCCATTGTTCTTTCTGGAAGGTTATTTTTCGAGACTTTTCTTTAGGAATCGGCTCAATGGCAACCTCGACCGGCCCCATCTTGTTTCTGTCAACCAACAACAACAACTTATTCTTAGTGGGATTGTTTTCAAAAACATGAAAAACAGGGTTTGTTTATTTGGTTAGCTAGGGTGTTTGAAAAACTGTTTTCTGTTGTAAAAAACAAAGAAGAACTATGGAAACACATTTTCCCATTGTTTTTTTTTTTTGTTCTGAAAAGTACAGATAACAAAAAAAAACATTAAATTTAGATAACAAAAATAATTTTCAAATGACATGTATTCTATGTTTTTGTTATCAAAAACACTTTTTAAAAATAGAAACCAAGCATGGCCTGTACAATTTCTCGACACAAAACCAAACATGCCCACAATTTCTAAACACAAGGTTTTCCTTTTCTCTGTTTCAGGAAACGATTTTACTAAAAGCCCTTGAATATGTTATTTCTTTGAAAACTTCGTTAAACAAGAAAAGATCTTCGGAATTATAAGGAAAAGAAGAAATTAAGAAGGGAGAGAGAAGCACCTTGGGCTTTAATGGAGAATTTCTGTAAAAAAAAAAAAGAAATGTGAGAAGCTTACCCTTTAATGGAGAATTTGTGTAAATTTCTTTATTATAGGTCTTTATAGTGGACAGTTGCTAAAAAGAAAATATTGAGAATATTATTATATAAAATATTGAGAATATTATTATATGGAAGGAAAATCAAATCAATATTCACTTTCCATGCTTCACAAAAATATTACCACCCCCACCCCCTTAATTCAGCGTTTCCGTTTGACTTTCACCAAATTAGATTTTAACTCATTATTAGAGTTAAATATTACCACAACCTTTCTAAAAATAAAATTAGAGTTAAATTTAATTACTTATTATTTTTATTTGATACTTCAAATTTATTTTAACTCATTAGTTAATATTAAATAATTTAAAAAAATGTAAGTTTCTAAATAACTTTGATTTTCTTTAGAAAAAAATTCATTATAAGAAGAGAATCCATTTGGTAGATAAACATCTGTCCGTTGTTTTTGCAGGAACCAAACATGACTTAAGGGTCAAAAGACTCAAAACCCATATACATGAAGGGATCAATTTTCTTCTAGTTCTCATTTTTGTTAGTCCCTCTATCTTGTTTTCATGATTTCCAAGTTTAGTGATGACTTAGAGCTTGTTTGGTTTATGTTTTTTAAGAGAATAGTTTCGGAAAACACAAAGAACACAATTTTGGTGTTCTATAAAAACTGTTTTTAGTATCTGAATTTAGTATTTTATTTATTTTTTGTGTTTTTTAAACAAAAAAATTGAGAACCAAACATGTTTTTATGTTTTCATTGTTCGACTTATTTTTTAGAACATAAAACTGTTTTAAAAAATAAGAACTAAACATACCCTTATTTTCTTGGCAACATCACAGGAAAAATTAACTATATTAGGATATTGTGTTTATAGTAATAAATTAATTGTGATAAAATTTTGGTAATGATTTTAGAATTGGGACATTGATCATGGGATCCTATGAAATTTCCTTGAACTTTCTATCCCATTGTGGGTGCCACGGGCTTTGGCCCATGCCCTTTAGCCAGCGATCAGTCTATTAAAGGCTCACAATTCAGATCGACCCATCTCGCTACAGCGCGAAGCCCGACTTAGGAGCCCCGGATCGAGATATCCTCTCTGTGGGAAGGGTTGACATTCCCCGGATGCCATATCCCGAAGAGGTTTTATTTATAGTGTTATTGGATAGACTCCCTCGGAGAAGCACCGCGTCCTTCATGCCTTCTTGAAGTGGTCAAGGTGAATGACGCTCACCGAGATCTGTATTCGGGAAATATGTCCTCTTAAGGAAGAACTAGTCTCCGCACGCGATATATAAATACCTTCTCCCCTTCGATCTTCCTTTAAAGAAGAACCGATGCTCACTTGTAGGAATGCCATTCACCAGGTTGGGAGGAAATTGCCCATTTCCGCATCAAAGTGGATCCCTTCCTCTCCCAATAAAAGGAGGTCGGAGACGTGAAAACAAGGTATGCACTCTAGTAAAATATCCAGATTTTGGAGAGAAAGGATCCGCCCGACATCGGAGAGGCGACGGCGAGGCCCTTCACTTGCTTTCTTAGGCTGTTTGTTTTAGGTTGTCATAAGAAGCAGAGTGTATGTTAGACGATCGTTATTTCGAAGGTCTGGAGCTTACGGTGAAACGTAGTTTGTGGGAGAAAAGCCCTAGCGGGAAATCTCGAAGCGATAAGCGAGGAACCCTAGGTTCATCGCTCTTGGTGATCTCCTTTACTTAGGATTCGTAGTTCCGTTCGTCCCGCGGACCGTCGAGTTTATCGCCATATCGCATAATCCAGGTTAACGACGGGTTGAGGATGATTTCTCGTGTGTGTTAGGGAGATGGAGCGAGCAAGAGGAAGCGGAGTCGAGACAGGATGGCGAGTGCGTGAGCATACGAACCGCTACATTGAAGAAGATAACTGCGAATCAGATGCGGAGGCCGTGGTAGAGAACTGGCTCTCGGCATGTACCCCGACGGACGAATAAAAGCGGCGCCCCGCCGCGACCATAGCGATCCGCCGGCGGATAGCCGGGTTTCTCTTCCGGTAGCTCTCCACTCCTCCTTCGCTCCACCACCGGGCTGTCACGGAAGTCGAGTCGAAAGAGGCCACCTCGCCATTTCGGTCGAATTTATCGGTAACGCAGCGTCATTCGGATGTGAAGAGAGGCGTGAGGCGGGCCGGTGGAGTTAGCTGAGCATATGCCTACTCGGAATTGCAGGGCATGGCCCCAGTTTCTCTGTGATGCGCGTGGAGGTGCTTTCGCCCGAATCACGGCATCTTATCCTGCCGAGGTAGTATGACATGTTGTCTTCCCCTTTATGCCAACATATTTTGGATTACGAGCCCCCTCGCGGATTCGTCATTGATGGAGTTTGCTATGTCACGGCCCGACTCCTCACGATCCATACGATCATTTGTTGCACTTTAACCAGGTAATGATCATACTTGGCGGGAGCGATCAACTTTGTGTAGGTATTCCTACAGCACGAAGGACGCTCTAACTGGTTCCATAAGCTTCCGAAGGTCCGCAACTTCGTTAATTATGGGCGCTGTCTCTCATCATACGTGCTCAGTTCGTGAGAAAGGGAACATCCCATTTCGCTCGATCCATCTTCAAGCGGGACGGCGAATACATGAGACTTCACGGATTTAGACAAGCGAGTACAACAAATTGTCACGTATAGTATGGATCAGGTCTTACGAACTTCAGAAGAAGCTTTGGGCCGGCCTCCTTTCTTCAATCCACTTTCCCACGATCACTTTGCAACCATGGAAGAAGTGTATCGTGGTGACAAATACTCGCTCACGGAGGATAATATCAAGACCACCTCTGTGATAATGTTAGCGCGGAGCGATCATTTGCGCGAGACGGCTGAGCGAAGGGGCGAGCGAGGCAGCGCCCCGAGAGCAATCAAAAAGGATCCTCCGATTCACCCCTCTTAAACATCCCTATTGGTTGCTCCCCTCATCAGGATCACCCGAGTTCAAATGGCCGCCCGTGTGGTAGTCCGGGACAGTAGCGGTTCTTTAAGGTGCTTGTATCACGAGGACCATGGCCCGTAAAAGCAATCAATGCAACTAAAATTCTTGGCTGAAAAAATTAATCCAGGGCGGGGCACCTCGGAAGGATGTTCGGGGCCATCACGGGCAAGAAGCTATCACTCTTGACCAGAAATGAGCTATCGTTTGCTACTAAAATGCGTAACACCCAAGCCAGGGGTCTGTGACTGCCGTCGACCCCACGGAATGTAGTGGAAATTCGGGTTGCAGACGCCGCTTTAGAAAATGAGCGAGTCTCCTTTGTACGGGAGCTCTGCCCAGATACGAGAACTGTATAAAGCGCATCCCCGACGAGTTGATATAATCCCACGGGATAGCAACATGGATAAACGGCCACTTGGGCACGTAAAACAATATCCTTGACCCATGCTCTGACCATGTCCCATAGTTCTAGAGTATGTAGCTCTTATGCAACATATCAAAATAGAAAACTCCCATACATATGGAAAACCATCAAAGCCACACGGCTTTCTTGAGAAACTCGACTCCTAGGATGGCGTCTATGCAGCTCGATTTTGTAAAATAAGGGGGTCCCACGATGGGGTGAAATTTAAAGCTCGATGGGAAAATACTCATGCAAATTAGGTTACTCACCACCTAAGTGCGTCTGATATTCCCGATTTAAACAAACATTCAAGCTCAAATGCATGGTCTACTTGAATGTCTACATGACCGACCTGGATCCAGAGTCCTGTGACTCTCTCACACTCGCTAAGCTTGTGTGAGAATTTATATTTTATTAATTGAATGACCCTCAGTGCATATACTCTGATTAGTGCATTTCCAGGCGATTGATATATGCCAGTTGTATGGACTACCCTGATGAATATATATCAGTAAAATCAGGCGGGTTGATATATTATTTAAGTTAGGACTATCCTCAGATCATTTTACATTATTAGACAATACTCCCGATAAACTACCACGGAGCTTATGCAAGTACCTGCTCCTATGGTCCTAGGACCGTTCATGCATATGAATGCATGTATCCAGTTCTATCTGAGTCCCAAACCACATGCGAATATAAACATGGATATGTTTACATAAAGAATTTAAATCACACAAATATTAAATTTAGCATTTCGAACACCAAAATTAGCTCACTTGGGCTAATGTCAATAAACTCATTCGATTCGAATTGTAATAAACACGGATTTTCAGAAATGCATTTCTTGGGTCACTATTCTTAGAACGTTAAAGCCACAGGTTTCTTTGTTCACGACACTATTAATCTTAGATTCATGTTTGAACACTGCATTTTTCACAGGTACCGATTCCAACGATACAAGATTCAAACCACACTACCCACCATGTTCATACCCACGGCCGTGGAGGCGACTCTGGTACACTCCTGCGTTCCGATTCAAAATTTTGTATAATTCGGTCCCATGTTTTGGAAGTAGATCCAACCGCCTAATGTCCTCAATCGACTCAAACATTCAAAAAACACTAAAAATAGAATAAAACCAGTAGGAAAATCTATAGGAGTTTGTCAAACTTCATAATCAGAATCCACCCAGCGTAGCATTGCGATAGAGCGTTCATGCTTTGCCGAGGCCGCCAGTGGTCGGATATTACAATCTGAGAGAAGTTCCTCTACTCTCTAAAACTCTCTCAAATCGGCACCCTCTTTGGTTCCAAAAAATGGCTTCCACGTTTTTGGCCAAGGTAGGAGAAGGGAAGCTGTCACTATTTGTCCTCTGTGACTTAAAATCAAATTCCACAATACCCGTTGCTATCCCTCTTTCTGATTTGATATTGAACTCTTGACCGTCCATTTTCATCATTTCTCTACTCATACCACTTATGGTACATGAGTACATGTTATATCATGGCTTCGTCGCGTAAAATCGGTTTCTGACACCGCAACGATGCCTCGGCGTCTTGAATCATTGTCTCAGAAAATTACGAAATTTCGTGCTAACTAGATTTCATAGAGGCGATTCCAGCGGTGCGATCCGTTTTGTCATCAGAGTCCTAGAAATTAGTTGGTTTTATCATAATTACAATTTGTGTTAAATTTCACGATTTGCCCTTATTCGGTGGAATTTCAAGATTCTTACATTCTCCTCGTAAAAGGAATTTGCGTCGAAATTCTGACAGTCAACACTTTCATATATCACGCGTATACTCTGTGCATGTAAAGCTGATTATTTAATTCTTTAAGCAATGGCTCCACGTACGCCGTGCTCGCGAAGGATAGGTGACGCGTCGTGTCCTCGGCTCCCGTGAACTCCTCCACTCCATAGTGTCTCCATAGTACCTTCACTAGCCTCACGGTCTTGCGTCGCAAAACGATCTGGTATCAGCGATGCGCGCGGTCGCCACCAGAAGGTCGAAAAAATACATGTCAGCACGATCTGTCTCGATCCGTCGCTCAAATTTGGATGCGGAGTGTCTTTCGAACATGGAGCGTGAAACACCTCATGGACGACATCTTTGGCGATGCCTTCGCCGATGCCTTAGCGGTGCTACCCTCTGAAGTATCTCGAAGGGCCCAGTGATCGGCGATGGCTTACGCGCTTAGGGCGACCACTCCTGCTTAGGCATCGCAGCGAGAAGGCGTGATCCCGATCTCGAACTCAAAATTTTGCGTCGATGCATCTGCGCATTTCTTGTGGCTCACGGCGTGGCTGTTGTCGTGTCAAACTGTCTTCAGAGGTGTCTCACAATCAAATCGGGACTAGTGATGGAGCTCTCCTTTCCGGTCCGACATAACGATTGATCACATGACCTCCCATATGGTGTTCTCGTGCGGTGCCATCCCCCGTATGCTTTCGCTGGTAACTATTATTGGCGAATTCATTCAGGCAAATGTTAATAATTTCTTCCGCCTTGATCCCAGGGCCTTTGTCTTTGTGACATGTCTCACAACACTGTCACAGGTCTCGGGTGACCGTCACGTACGGTGGAGCAATTTGTACTCATCGTCGTCGTGTACCAGCAGCCTTGAGCTCTTCCAAAAGTCTTGGCAGTAAACCTCAGTCTCTATCAGGCTAACCCATAGATCTTGGCACCGTAGTCGGACTATCTACCGCGAATGTATAAGCGCGAGAATCTCAGGCGAGGGTGTCAGCGCGGTACAGAAAATATCAAAGCCATTGAGTCGGTCGGCTATGCCATCTGGGCGTCGTAGCCTGTGCGTTCGTGGCAAGTGGGTCACAAAGTCCGTCGTGGCGTGCTCACACTTCACTCAGCCACCTCGATGGTTGATAGCCCATTGTCGCCGTTAGGCGCTACTGCGACATGTGAGACATGTCGAACAAAGTCCCCTACGTGTCTCTTCATCCTTCCGATATGCGGCGAAGATCACCGTGCATCTTCGTGCCACTGGATGCTCTGTGAATCGAGTAGTGAAACTCCACAGAATCTTCTCTCTGAATCGGTGTTGGGGAACCTTATCAGTCCCTATGTCGAAGACTACCATCTGCGTAGACGGTCCGACCCTCATCACGTGCAGTGTACTACGTCACGGTGGACACTATTTGATCACGCCCTTTGGGACTCAATCCTCTCATTCACTTGAAGCGGTGTAGCCACTAAACTCCCCAAAGTACCACAGATGCGCACCATTTGTCTTGTAGTGGCGATCGGTTTGAGCGTCTGCCCTCAGAGAAGCTATCTTTAGCAGGCTCCTCGTGACTTAGGCGAGTGCATCGCTACCACATTCGCCCAGGGGTGGTAATGCAAAGTGAAGTCATAATCCTCTAGGAACTCCATCCATACTGCGTTACTCATGTTAGGTCTCATTTGCGTGAAATGTGCCCGGACTTTTTATGGTGCAGTGCGAACTCTCACCGTATAAGTAGTGGCGCGAATCTTGATCGCGAAGGCCTATGTGCGCTAACTCCATGTCATGGGTGGGGTGGTGCGCTCATGATTTTCAAGGCGCGAGAACCATAGCTATTACCCTCGGTGCATCAAAACACATCCCGATCACCTTTTCGAGGCATCACAATATCTCTTGTGTACCCCTGTCCACATCGGCCTTATCGAGATGGAGTGGTAGTCTCCTCTTGACTCACGGAATGCCTCCTGCCTCAGTTATTCCATAAACTTGACCTCCTTCGAGATTGACCTAGTCATGGAATCTGTCTGGAAATCCTCAATGAATCTCACGTATTCCAGTAATCCAGAAAACTCATTATCTCGGCGACTTGGTCTGCCGACAATCCTTTGCCTCGACCTTCTGCAGATTCGTGACCTCGATGTGAGCCTCGTGTCCCCGAAATCTCACCTCGATGGCGGAACTCACGCCTTACTAAGCGGCGTATAGGCAGTGGTCTCGACAAATTTGTAAAACAATCCACCGAATGATACTCCGTGCTCACCCACTCGGTAGGTAATTAAGAATCATCCACGAAAAGCTACGATGGCGGTAAATAGGGTTGGAATACCCTATCATGAGTCCATGAATCTTCTTTGGCGCGTCGTCAATCCGAAGGCATCACGAAGTAAACTCATAGTGCCCACATCTGGCGTCCTGCGCTGTCTTAGGGCATATATGTATCCTAACCCTCAGGCGATGGTAACCCGGTGCGAGAAGGTCACATCTTTGGAGTAGACTCGCTCCTCTCGGCGATCGAATAAATCATCAATCCTCGGCAATGGTCGCAGATTCTTGATCGTAACGATTCAGCTATCGTGTCAATGCACGATCGGAAAGGTCTGTCCTTCTTCTTCGTAATAGAGAGCTAGGGCGCGCGGTGAAGTGCTCAGTCACAATGAACCCCCTTATGCAATGACTCTATGCTTGGACTCGATTCCTATGACTCATTTGGTGCCAAACCACATGTGGAGTCATAGAAATGGGTGGTACCGAGGTGTAACTTCGATCTGAAGTCTACCGCCACATGTGGAGGTGATCCGGGTAACTCATGCGGAAAAACATCCCGCATTACTCGCACCTATGCGGAGGTAGAGCGGTCACGAACTCATAAATTATCTAAGGTGGGCTAAGCTAACTGACGCGGTATCCTGACACCTAGACTTCATTATACTTTACGTGGCAAAATGTCATGCTTGTCTCACTGAAATGCCACCACAGTGCGAAGATCTGCTGTGTGGTACTCTCACTGCGCCTCCTGATCGATGTGACCACGTAAGTTGTCGGTGATCCGTCCACAGGGATGACATCGAACTCGACATATCCATGATCCTCGGGTCCGTTGTGAGTATAGTCCCAGAGATCTCCGGCTCATGACCTCGACTATATCGTCTCTTATTCTCGCCCAATCACTGAGGAGAACTGTGATACAAAGGCTCCTGCAGGTCTCGACCTCGGCGCATTCAATCCGCGGCGTCACGTGATGAATGAATCGCGAGTACCGGAATCAAATAACACTCTTGCCCGTAGGCGAGATAGCAAAACGTACCACTGTATGGGTGTCGATGACTCGGCTGCGGTGTAACGGCGTGGGCACGCCTGAACCTGAGGTCCTGTGGGCCCGAATCCTCTGCCTCCCACTCGTGCCACTCCCGGGCTGCACATGAAATATGGGGTGCGGGTGTGGCCCCCTGAAGCCGTGGCCCGGCTCATCGGCAATGCTTATCTTTGTGGAGGAATGTCTGTATCTCTCACAGTGCTGCTTTCTTGGCCCTGGGATTTGTGATGTCCCGAACACGGGATCTCGTCTCGAGGCTGATCCCAGTCTCATGTGTCAGCTGCGACAATGGAAGCACATCATCATCTTTGCCTAACTACTTGACTCGTACGCCTGCTTTGATAGGCGACTCTCGTACGTCCTTGGCGGATGGCCGTGACTCTGAGATCCTCACAAACTAGAGGCTCTCTGTCTTCCACTGAGTGGAGAAGGCGTTGTCCTTCCTCTTACACTAACACTAGCCTCAGGAGTGTTGGGCATCCTCCATATCTGCTCTATGGTGGTAGTCGACCATAGAATCCGTATCTGTAGGCAGTCTACAATCTGGCAAATGGACGGCCTCGATCCATTCTCAGGCCACCTCTAACAGCCACGTCAGTATGCGGCGTAGTCAAATCATAAATCACGGCTAACTCGATTGAATCGAGCCACGTAGTCCATCAACTGTCATGGCTCCACAGCCCGACTCTAGGAACTCGAGCTTTGTGTCTCGCGATCTCACGGAAATACTTGCTCGTGAGCCGGCTCCTGGAACTCTGCCCGAGTATCACCAGTCTCTAGGTCTCTGAAACCACTAACCACGTCTCCACCATATTCGGGCCTCGCCTCATTTGGAATCACGGCCCGGCTGACTGGTGTGTGCTCGGAGGTGATCTCGCTGGCCTCAATCGTTCTCTATCTGCATGAACCCGATAGTGCGCCACCATCGGGTCTCCTCCCCCAGTAAATGTCGGAGGGTGATGCGCTCTAAATCTCTGGAGGTTACTAGGACCTCCACGACTACTCGGCCACACTAGCTGGGTCGTGGCCATTGCGGCCTGTGACCTCATGAGGCACGCTGGTCGAATACTGGCGGCTGATCATATGTCGGTGGTGCCTGACCGGCGCCACGTGGACGTCCTCGGCGTCCTCGCCCTCTACTAGCCATCTACCTGATCAACGGGGCGGTTAATAAACAATGATATCTACGGCATGAACAAGGCTAGGAGACACTAATAAAACCTGATAATCGGCATATATATCAAGTTTCTACATTTATGAAGCAAGGTAGAACCATTTATCCACAGTAACATAGCGCGAGAATCATTTAGCTTTGTTTCAATCTAGCTGTGTCTGATCTTGATTACTCTAATAGACGGCGACCGTGAACTAACAGTTCATTTCCTAAGTGGCATTAAATTTGTTTCCAACCACTCGATTCATCTATTTCAATACAATTTTAGACTCTTGTTCATTTTCGCTATCAAAATCCTAAGATTAAAATCCTAACCTTAGCATTCACCCTTTTTCCTATCGCATTACACCGTACATATAATTTCGTGCGCAACTCTGCGCGATCACCATTTGAATGGTAGTTAAAATCAAATCTGATATCTCTAAGAGCATAGCCTGGCCCAGAGACACTAATCATACACATAACTCGGTGTATACGCAATCAATTCGCGTTTTAAAATGTCGCTTTTCGTAAATTTTATTTTCAAAATTTATTTTTGAAAATTTTATTTTTAATTTTATAAAAATTGATTTTATTGCAAATTTTAATTAAATTTAATAAAAAAATTTTTCGAAAATTTATTTACAATGAGCAGTGTTCATTTAATATTTCGGGAAAAATCACAGAATTAAGTAAACAGTGAAAAGCGGCCCGGGTGCCACGAGCACCAATGGCGTGGCCTGTGCGCCTGGCTGTGTGCGCTTGTACTGCCCGGCCAGTGCCGTAGCGCCTGCCGTCTTGTGCCACGCTTAGCTGCCCGACCTGCGTAAGCTTGCCTGCCGTAGCGCTTGTAGCGCCCGGCACCTGTAGCGGCGCACTGCGCCTGCGCTGCGCCTGCATATCTGCATGGCAGCCTCTGCCGCTGCGCCACGCACACTACCTTTGCTCCCCCGGCGCCCGACCTCATGCTCGATGGTGACAGCCTACTTCGTTCTGTACCAAAATTTTTTTTTCTTTTTCCTTTTTTTCATTAATTCCATTAATTCAGCGATGAAAAACCGATCAAAACACTAAACTCAAATTTTTTTAATACTGAATAAATTTATGAAATTTATTTAACCCTCTTTTTTTTCTCCCGATAAATTCATAAAATTTATTCCTCAGTTTCTTGACTTAGAAATTCTTTTCCTCGACATATTTTCTACACATTTATATTATATCTGCTAAGCACACATCGTTTCACTCTCCTATGACATGGCGACCTTTGCGTTCACCCGAACCTTGATGATCACATGTTACAACTTCAATCATAGCATCACATGATCACAATCAAAATACATGCAGTGTTCTAATTTCTCTCTTGTGCCTTCCTAGGTAATCTCATACCTAACCTACATCAAACCACACCGAGTGGTGATGGATACCCTAACCCGAGCTCCCTAGGTATTCGTATACCTAAGCTCTGATACCAAGCTGTAACACCCCTGAGCAGGAGTGCGGTGACGGCTACCGGGTCGACCCGCAATGTAAGTGGAGGTCGGGTTGAAGCGCACTTTAGAAAATCGAGGCGATTAAACTTGTACGGGGGCTCTTGCCAGTCTGAGAACGTATAAAACTGTCCCCAGCTGATTCAATATAATCCCGAGATAACAACATGGATAAACGGCCCTTGGGCCGTAAAAGCAATATCCATCAACCATATCAACCATGACTCATAGTTAGAGTAATGAAAGTAAATATACAACATATCAAAATAGAAAACTCTAATACATATGAAACCATCAAAGCCACGGCTTTCTTGGCTTCGACTCCTAGGATAGAGTCCTACTCGCACGCTCGGTACCGTAAAATAAGGGGGTCCCTGATGGTGACGCTAAAGCTCATTAGGAAAATCGCCCTAAGTGGGCTACTCACTTGCGCAAGTGCGTCTGATGTTCAATTTAAACAAACATTGGCCAATGCATGATCTTTGCGGATATCACACTGACCAACTCGGATCGGTCTCAGGCGCTCTCTCACACTTTCTTCAAAGCCTTGTATGAGATTTATATTTTATTAGTGGACAACCCTCGGAGTGTATATATATCAATTGGTAGCTCAGAAGCGATTGATATATATAAGTTCAGTAATAATGGACTACCTCAGATGAATATATATATCAAGCTAGTGCTCAGACGAGTTGATATATTATTTAGTTAGGACTATCCTCAGATCATTTACATTATTAGACAACCCTCCCGAACCATTTTCTCTAGACTTGTCATGCACTAACTCTATGGTCCTAGGACGTTCAGTGCATATGGAATGCATGTATGCCGGTTCCTATCTGATCCCAAACCACGTCTGCAATGTAAACATGAATATGTTTACATAAAAATTTAAATCACACAAAATGTTATGAATTTAGCATTCAAACACCAAAATTAGCTACTTGGGGTAATGTCGAAGCAGCAATTGATTCGAATTACTTAACGAGCTACCAGTTTTCAGAAAATACATTTCTTGAGTCACTATTCTTAGGAGCAGTAAAAACCACAGGGTTTCTTGTTCACGACCTCAAATTAATCCTAGATTCATGTTTTGAACCGCGTTTCACGGCCACTCGGCCACCGGTTCCAACCAGCTGAAGATTCCAAACCACTACCCACCATGTTTCATACCCACACGGCATGGAGCGCTACGAGTGCTCCATTTCGTTCAAAATTTTGTATTAATTCGGTCCCGTGTTTTGGGGCTAGATCCAGCCGCCCTAATGTCCTCGGTCATTTCCAGACATTCAAGCACTAAAAATGAGATAAAGCGTAGGGGAGAAAATCTCATCGAGGAGTTTGTCAAAACTCGCAAATCCGGGGTCCACGCGTAGCCTGTTCCGCGTAGAACGTTTCTCCTTCTTGCCGAAGCCGTGACGGTCGGATCGTGTCGCGAAATCTGAGGATTCCCTCTCTCTACAAACTCTCTCAAATCGGCACCTCTTGGTTCAATGGCTTCCGTTTTTGGCTTAAGTGGGAAAACTATTCCTATTTTGTCCTCTAGCAACTTAAATCAAATTCCTTGTCATTATGTCCCTCTTTCAGTTGATATTGGAACTATTTGGTAGTCCGTTTCATCATTTCTCTCTTTCCTTTTTCCTTATGGTACATGGTACATGTTATATGTGGCTTTAAATCGCATCGAAAATCCAGTTTACGGCGCGAAGCGATGCCTCGAGAAAAGCGTCGTCCGTGTCTCTCGAGAAAATTACGAGAATTTCGCGTGCTAACTAGATTTCAGCAGAGACGATTCAACCAGTGCCGTCCGTTTCGTCGTCGAGGTCTAGAGAAAATTAGTTATGGATTTTTAGCGTAATTACAATTTTGTAATTAAATTTGCGATTGCACTTATTCGAAATTGGAATTTCTCGGGTCTTACGGCATCGTCGAGCCGGAGCCATGCATCAACTATGTATTGGGAGGCCCGATCGATGATCAATACCCGTCTAAGAAGCAAGGCGAAAAATGCTTTCCCTGTGCGACCCGCAGTCAGCGGAAGTAATCTATCGCTACGAGAAGCTGACCTGGTTCGGTCGATCGATGCCCATATCCTTTCCTCCTATAAACTGGCAGGTCATACTCCCATTCGATGTCTTATACTCACCTTATGTATTATGATTTTGATGTGCACAGATCTAGTTGACGTTTTTTTTGCGGCTTGCACATCATTGTACCTCAGAGCCTTTATCACGGATGAAAGTCAAGCTCAGTCATCTCAATTTGGTCGGCATAATTTTGTCTGGATTCAATGGGTCCACCACAGCGATTAGGTGATATTGCTCTCTCATCCAAAAACGGCCCGAGGACTTGTAACTTCGGCAAGTATTGTTTTAGTGGTTGAAGATTTGGGTGCTCTGATGCTATCGTAAGCGAACTTTGGCTACATGCCATGAAGCAATCCCTCAACCTACCGCAGCCCTTTAATTATCTCACTACGATGAGATGGGTTGGCCTCCAAGTAGCCAGGTGGTTGCTCGTCAGTGTTATCAGTTGTTAATTCACGATCGCTAAAAGGGTAAAGGCCTCGATATCTTACTTACTCGAAACTCACCCCTATTCGCAGCAATTAATACTTGTCAGGCCACTTGGATGATAGGGAACAAATTATTTGTACGTCCCACACGAATCATATATGGCGGCACAGACGGATGTACCTATGTAAGTTCCCTCTGGCCAGAGGCGGTTGCGAAGTACTTGTAAGACCCGAGAAAATTCCAATTTTTGGAAAAATGGTAAAATCGTAATTTCGGTAAAAATCCTAAATTTATTCTCTAGATCTCGGATGATGAAACAGATTTCACCGTTAAGGTAAATCTAAAAATCTGGCCTAACACGTGAATTTCATGGTCAAGGATATAGTCAAAATTGCACGTTTACCGAGGCGCCAATTATGTCGGGTCTTAGTAAAGCGAAATGCGATGTGACAAAGTCACATATAACAATATCTCTATGTGAGGCATAAGTTAGATAGTAGAGAAATGATGAAATGGAATTTGAGATAGTCACCCAGAATGTCAATCAAGCTTGGGGACATAAATGACATTAAAGAATTTGTTTTAAATGATAATAAGACAAAAACTGTAATAGTGTCGTCTCCTACCTTTATTAAAAGAAGCCTAAATGTGGGAAGAAGAAAAAATAGATGCAATGGCTATGGATTTTTGGTTTTAGAGAGAGAGTAAGCAACTTCTCTGAATTTCTAACATAAATCAGATGAGTCGAATTCGTGGAGACCCGAAGGAAAGTCACTCCTACGCGGGCTGTGGCGTGGGCACGGTTGAGGTTTGTGAGCTCCGTGAGGTAGGAGTTTCATCCTACTTAAGGTTTACACTTTGTTTAAGTGTATTTATGATCTTGAGTTGATTGCGTGAGTGAGTCGTTTGGTGGTCCGAAAACGACAGGAATTGATAGAATTTTGAAACCCATTGGCGGTGATCTGTGTTTGTCCACGGGCTGTTTGGGTTGTTGATTGTAAAATTTGTGAAACAAATTGCATTGTAATGTGTATGAGGCCGGAAATGACCATGAAATTCGGGTTCACAAAGTGAACCGATTGATTGGATGTTGGCCGTGAGCGATGGCACGAGGGGTTTTGCGTCATATGAATAGTGTTAAATAGAATTTTGTGAAATAATATGTTTAGTTGAGTAATTCAAGTGAATTGCTCGTGTTTGATAATTAGCTCACGTGAGCTAATTTTTTGGTGTAATGGATTGTGAAGTGCATGCGTGTTTGTGATTAAATTATGTAAATATATCGTGATGATATATTTTTGCATGTCTTTATACCAATTAATTTAGATTGGCGTCATTAGAGCCCATATGCCTTTGGGGCACCACAGAATGATAGGGTGAGTGCATGAGGTGGTTTATTGAAGTGGTTTGAGGTTGACTAATAATAATAATTATCGGAGTGTGTCCATTACAATAGCGGAGGGGTAGTCATTATAAAATATCGATGGTCGGTCGGCTGATTGATATACATCGGAGGGTTGTCCTTAAATAGAACATCGGGTCGGTCCTGCTTAGATGAAAGAGTTTGTCCACGATTAAAACCAAATATCTTTGTTTGAAAATAATGTTTCTCATACATGGCTTAGGCAGAGTGTGGGGGGAGTCGGTGAGGACTCGGGGTATGGAGTTGATCATGTAGACATTGAGTAGGATCATGCGTTTACTTGAATGTATGTTTTTCATTAGACGCGTGCATATGCACTTGGGTGAAGTAGCCCATTTAGAATTGATTCCCTTCTTGACATTAGCTCACCACAATAGGGGATATTATTTTTCAGGTATAGGGAACGTGCGAGGAGACGGCTCATCACAGTGATCTTGAAGAAAGTCGGGTTGTGGCTTTGGTGTTTATGATGTATTACATGTATTAGAATTCTAGATTTTTAATATATGTTGTATAAGAAGGAATTATTAACTCTTGAAACTATGGTATATAGTTAGTGTATGTTGATGAGTATTGTCGTATGGGCCCAAGTGGTCGTTTTTACTCATGTTATGTCTTATGATGTTGGTGGATGAGTTAGAGTACCTCGGGTAGAGCTCCTGTACAAGGGAGACTCACGCGCGATTTTCATGAGTCGTGTCGGTTGCAGGCATTCCACGAAACCATTCTGGCGGGTTGATGGGTTGTCGGCGGACCACGGTTTTGGCGAGTCTGCAATCTCTTTTGAAGGCTAACGTTGAAATGTTCGCTTTTGTGTCCAGTTCAGACGCCCAGCGGGATAAGCCCGTAAGCGCCTCCTGAGTTGAATGTCCTCCCGTCAGCGAGACTTGTTACCGGCGGAGAGTGCAGTAAGCTTCCACGGGTTTGCCATCGGATCATCGGTAGAGGTAGATAACGAAATTTGGGTTCTCGGAGAAGTGAGGAAATACCGAATGGCTTGCTAACGTGGTGGTAGTTCAGAAGAAAGGGCGAGTGGTATGCGTAAAGCCATCACGGATCTTAGCAGCGCGTGTCAAGGATAGCTTCAGCTACTTATACGATGCGATCAGTTGTCGGCGCATCGGCCAAGATTGTAGCATGTTATCTTCTAGACATTCTCGGTTACCATCAAATCCCGTATACTGCACGTCTGACCCATCTCCCCCCCGCGGGCTCTCTTTGCTCACGATGTAATGCCATTGGGTTAAAGAATGTAAGGGGCCACCTACGAACCCCCAGTAATCAAGATGTTTCGGCCATTGCTCCAGAAAATCATGAGTGTATAGATGATATGTTGATAGATCCAGGGCGTTAGATCATGCTGCGCATTTGCAACAGGTATTTAACCTCTATAGAACCTCTGTTGAAACGATCTGCAGAATGTCGTTAGGTCGGTGCGGGTCGATTCCTAGGATTCATGATGACTCATAGGGGGATTGAGGCCCAGCCCCTCCCGGCTCAAAGCCATCCTAGAGTCTCGGCCCAGGAGCTACAGAAAAGAGTCCACAGCGTGATGGGCACGATTAGTTGCTTTGGGACAGTTTATTTCCTAGTTCTGAGACGGCTTAAAGTCATTTTATACACCATGGGAGAAGCTAATCGGGCGAATGGAATGAAGAATGGTGAAAGCTTTTTATCCATATCAGCGTATTTAGCTAGCTTGGATTCTCCTGATCCCGACAGGCGAGACTCTCTTGATCTGCTTGGCGGGTTCGGATACGTGATAAGTGCCACATTATTCAAAGAGAATGAGCGGTAAAAGCGAGAACTGTATTCTTTATCCGGCAAATCCTTGGCAATCTGAGGCGAGTACAATAGTCGCCGAAGCCGGGCCGCCAAGAAACTTCGCCCTACTCCAAGCATCCCATCAAGGTATTAACCGACCTCCCTCTCCGAAGCACTATACATAAGCCTGATTTATCGGGAAGAATGGCTTGCTGGGCAATCAAATTAAGCGAATACGGCATCCAATACAGGCCAAGGCTTTCAAAAAAGGGACAGGTGCTGGCAGACTTCATAGCAGAACTCCCCCAGTCAGAAGCACGCCCAGACAGCTCGGATTAGTGGATACTTAACATTTACGGGGCGTCTAAACAAACCGAGGTGGGCATCGGCTTACAATTAAGATCCCCATTCGGGGTTAAGATTGAACAGGCAATCCAGCTCAGATTTAGTGCCTCTAACAATGAATCAGAGTACGAGGCCATCCTAGTCGGGCTTGAGTTGGCAGCCACCCTGTCTGCCAACAAGCTCCTCGTCCGAAGTGATTCTCAGTTGGTGGTCGGGCAAGTTAATGAAGAATTCGAATCCCGAGACCCCTAAATGGTGAAATATGTGTCCCGGGTGAAACAAATGGGCTAAGGCCTTTCCCACTGAACCCGAGCATTCCCAAGGATCAACAGGTGCGGCATATGCCTTGGCTTCGTGGCGCTCCTCGCACTCACACTAAACTATATTTCTCGCTATCTACTATCGGTTTCTTCAATCGATCCTCGCAGTCAAATCAAATGGATGAGAATCCCCCTTCATGGATGGACCCCATTTCACTATATCTAAGCACAAGCCAACTCCCTAGCGAGAGAAATAAGGCCCATAAACTTCAAGTCCAATCAGCTAGATTCTCCTTAGTTGATGGGCAACTATTCAAACGATCCGTAGGCGGCCCGTATCTGAAATGCCTGACGCCCGAATAGAGCCAGTATGTGTTAGCAGAGCTGCATGAAAGGATATGTGGAAATCATCCTAGCGGCAAAACTTTAGCCTATCGGGCCCATACTCAAGGGTACTATTGGCCAACCATGAGAGCCGATGCCGCCAATTATACTAGAAAGTGTGATCGCTACCAATGACTAAGCCCCGCCCCGAAATCACCTAAGTGCAAATGATCCCATTCTACTTCAAGCCCGCCCTTTCAAGCCACTAGGATCAATATAGTCGCACCACCGCCGCCTCCCGCCCAAAAGAAGTTATTGTTGGTGGCCACTGACTATTTCAGTAAATGGATTGAGGCCGAAGCATTCTCCTCGATCAAAGAAAAGGATGTCACTTAGTTCATCTAGAAGAATATTGTATGCCAGTTCGGCATCCCCAAATCAATTGTAACTGACAACGGGCCCCAATTCGACAGCCAGGTCTATCAAAACTTTTGTCATGAATTGAAGATAAAAATTCATACCCACCCCACTCGCATCTAGAGCAATGGTCTAACTGGCTCAAACAAAACCCCGCAACACTCAAGCAGCTATTGATTCAGCCAAAGGCAAATGGGGATAACCTCCTGGTACTGGGCTTATAGGAACTACGCCGCAGTTCCACCCAGATATCCCCGCTTGCAATTACTTACGATTGAAGCTATAATCCCTACGTAAATCGGGCATGCCTACCATCCCACAAACGCCCTCGAACGTAGGAATACGCATTTAGTGGTCAAGGATTGACACCGATGAATTGTAGAGCAGCGAAGAATCCATAGCATCTACCAAATACGGCTAGCAAATTCTTATAACAAAAGGGTCAAACTCGAACGCTCCAACAGGAATCCGGGTCCTAAGAAGAGTATTTCGAGAATACAATGGATTCAATGCAGAAAGCTCCAACCCAACCGGAAGGACCATATTCAGGACACGTGCCTGGCCAGTAATCCGGATCATACGCATTAGACAAACTTGACGGGACCCTTGTACCTAGAATGTGGAACGCTACACATCTTAAGATGTATTATCAATAAAGAATGATTCAATATCCAGCGTACATGTAGTCTATTTTTCTCTTCTTGCAAGGTTAAACTAAAGTCCGGGTGGCGCTGAAAATGACCTGCCCAGCTCAGTTAGATAACATCTAACTGGTCAAATTAAAGTCCGGATGGCGCAGAAAATGACCTGCCTTGCTTAGTTAGATAACATCTAACTGGTCAAATTAAAGTCCGGATGGCGCAAAAAATGACCTATCCGTCCCAATTAGATAACATCCACCGTCAAATCCAAAGTCCGTGGTACGTAATGATCACCCGACTCAGGCTGAATAACATCTAACTGCTCAAATCAAAGTCCCGATGGCGCAAAAATGACTTAATTTCTACCCGCTTAGGATAACATCTAACCGGGTCAGCCTAAGTCCGAGTGGCGCGTAAAACGATCTACCCCGACTCGCTTAGGATAACATCTAACTGGTCAAATTAAAGTCCGGATGGCGCAAAAAATGACATGCCCGGCCCGATTAGATAACATCTAACTGGTCAAACTAAAGTCCGGGTGGCGCAAAAAATGACATGCCCAGCTCAGTTAGATAACATCTAACTGGTCAAATTAAAGTGTGGATGCGCAAAAAATGACATATTCGACCCCGTTAGATAACATCCAAATGGTCAAACCAAAGTCCGGGTGGCCCAGAAAATGACCTGCCCGGCTCAATAACATAACATCTAACTGGCTAACCTAAAGCTCGGATGGCGCGGAAAATGACCTATCCGGCTCAGCATAGTTAATATTTTACTGGTCTACATGAGAACCGGCGCAAATACGCTAGCCCCATCCCGACCATTATAGTAAGCGTTATCCGATTCGATTAATGCACCCCAGATGATAGCACAACTCTCGGCATAAAATCCCGGATAAGCATCGCAGAATGAGATATCCCATCTGACCGAGATAATTATAACTCTACTGGGATAAACCGAAAGAAAGTATTTTTCCAAAAAGTAGAAGATAAAATGCCTTTCAAAACGTCAAGTTATAAAAACGGGGAATAAAATGTCTGGCAAAGAGAGTACGCTCGACTAGCGAACGACAATTTCGAGCCCTAGCCCTTTGCAACAACCTTGGGTTCCTTATCCACCTGCCGACGTGCCCTGGGCTAATATCTATTCCTTTCCTCGCAAATGATCCTTGGCCGAAAAATCTTCCGCAGTCTCACGAGGCTTAACCGCATCTAAGAGCCCTGGGGCATCGAGGACCACAAAAATTCTCGAGGCAAAAGGCGTTGATGTGTCCGCATCCCTGGCCGATCATCGGGCCGCTTCCACGTATATCGCTGCGGTGCCACGCCAGCCGCGAAGCCATAGTCAAACTCACATCACTACTTGCATCAAACCGCCCAGCTCGACCGCAAAATCTTCTCCCGTGAAAAGCCGCAGTCCTCTCGATGGCCCCTAACCGCGAGCAAACACGCCGCCATCCGTTAGGCGACTATTCTTCCTCGCCTCCGGCAGCTCCTTCGGGCAGCAATGGGCTCGTTGAGTCGTTCGACGCCTTCACCGCCACCGCCGCTATAGTCAGGCGCATCGACCCGTGACGTCCCAAAGGCTCACTCGCGCCGGCATTGCCCGCCGCCTCAGTCTCCAACCGCGCCATCACCGTTTCGTGTTGGGCAGCATCCCTCTCCGCCTCCGCCCGAGTTACCCTATCCGCGACTTCTTTGGCCTCTAACTCCCAGCGTTGGGCGGTCAATTGAACCTCTTTAAAGCAGGCATCCAGTTTCGGTAGAAAGTCCTCGACCGAACATACACAAATTAAGCTCTCTGCATCCCTAAATGATTTAATGAATTCACCTGTCGAGGGACATGTTCCAAATGGTAGTGATACCGCGAAAGAACCTGTGAGCTTGGGTAAGACTAAGAAAACTATGGTTTCTCGAACTTTTTATAAGAATTATTACTTTACCAGCCTTCCGCCGGACTGATGTAGTTACTTGCCAGTGACCAAGATCCCGTTAAGACCATTTGCCGAATATCCTCTTTACAAGACCCACAAGAATAACTCACGGTAATACTCTTTTCACCCGGGCCCAATTTTCCGAGAGGTTACGGGCATCCGTAGTGTTCTTAGGTACAAGTCGTCTAGACGATCAGCTGCAGATTCGCCCCAATTGAAAGGCTTCCAGCGGTGGAGGATGAGTTTGATGTCGTCAGGCCCGGGTGCTATCACTTCCTCCATCGCCGGAGCAAGGCCGCGAGGGGGGAGATAAGAGTTTAGCAAGATTCAATCGGCAAGAGGCTCGCGCCCGGCCAGCGCAGCTAGCATTACCCGGCGGCTCAACCGGTGCCGGGAGGGTGATCACCCGGTAGCGCAGCGAAATCGTATACCTCCTCGCTCTCCACTCCGGCCACGCCCTCCGAACCCAACTCACATTGATCCGGGCCGAGACCCCGAATCAATGACAAGCCGCATCTCCGAACCCCCCATCCGTGGGGAGCCTGCTCGATCCTTCAACCTTTATCGCCCCTCATTCTCCTCGCCGTTTCACCTCATCGACGACGCACGATCGCAACCCGTCATCTCTTCTTCCTCTCTTCCTTTCCAGCGTATGTCGCACCGGGTTCCGAACGAACCTGCGGCAAATCTTCCACTTCAGCCCCGAGTACTCTCCCCTTCACCCGACCTCGTTCCCCTCTCTTTCTCGATTCAAGGAGCACGGGGCGTAACCGGTCCCCTTTCGTAGAGGAAGTCTCGCCAGCTTAATACCCTGTCGTCCCACCCAAGTCCCGGTGAGGTCGAGATGGAACCCAATTAGTAGAGGTCGACTGGCACGCACGGTACCGGACGCAGGCCTGCATGATGCTTCTACTCTAGGTCCCTAGTTGATGGCACACGGCCTGCAAGTAAACATAGCAAATCAAAGGTAATCTATGTTCCCTCAGTCTCTAAGGGAAGCTCGAATCCAGGGATAATCTAAGACTATGTGTGAGCGGATTTGTTCACACGCAGTTCTTTAACGTGAGAAGAACCTCATAATGGCACTCCTGTTCAAAAACATCCAACATTCCCACACACGACCTTCGAGGCTCGCCTTCTACCCACCGTACCAACCCGCCTCCGCTTTTTCTCCTGCACCCGCACCACAATCGCCGTGCATAAAGACATGTGTGTATCCCAAACTCCGCCCACTTCCTAGTTCCTACACAACACCCTAGGGAAAGATCAGACCTGGCACATCAAACTGTAGGCCTGGGACGCAGAGCCCGGTCTTCATCCCAAGGTCCTCACTAGAATAACTCCTTGCCTCGTTTTAGGGGAATCGGAGTCCATTCACCCATCTGTACCGGAACTAAGATCGACATAGATCCCGCCCTCGCCTTAATGTCAAACATCGCGAAGCAAATTCCAGGACCGTTGAAAGGTCGAAGCCGATATAAGAAGTTCGAACGCCAGACTGCTAGAATTCGTATTATGTTGGGATGAACAAGGGCCAGCGACGCCCTAGTAAAGTGCAAAAACTGTTTAACAAGGGCGGGCACTGGAAAATGAATTCGATCGCAGCTGTTTCGTAAAAACACTAAGATTGTGTTCTCACCCGTAGCGGGACTCGCCCGCCTTGTCCATTAACTTCAAGTCAATGTCATCAGGGATCTCGCAATAAGTTCTCAATTCCTCCATTGTCAAGGACGAGACGATATGGCTTACAAAACGCGCCACTCACGCTGGCCCTCGTCTGCAACCTGTTTGACTGGTGGAAGTTTCTTCCTCACCTCTCGCCATTCTACAAACATATCAGAGGGAGGAAAGAGAGCGAGTATTAGTCCCAAGCCGCACACCAAACGAGTAAAAAGGCAAAATCACCAAACCTAGGCAAAAACCATCCGGGCCTAATAAGCCGTAGACCTACCCTCACCCTAGAACTTCCCATGGCCAGATAAAGGCATATAGTAAAGATTCAACACACTTACAAGGGAGAAAGAGACTACCTGTAAAAATGGGAACTGAACAAGTGTCTGGAAGAACGATTTGAAAACGAACACAAAGTCGCAGTAGCTGTGCGCGTAAGATGAATTGGGAAAGGAATAAACCCGAGGATGATAAGAATGGGAAAAAGAAAAGCCCAATGATGACTCCCTATATACCAACCACCTAGGGCCTACGGGCGCATTAAATGCGGCACTAACCTATCACTCCACTAGTCACTTCGCTTCCTGGCGAAGCTCCAACTCTTAGGGCACAATAGGGGTATACGGGCCGGATTAGTGGGCCCTCTTGTTATCCTAACCTGTTGGGCCCCAGCCCAGAGCCGTTCCATTAACTAGAATCACTGAATATCCCAACCGATGGCCAATGGATTAGCCCATGCCTCGAGATAGAAAGTAAGTACAGGAATATCGAGGTGTAACAAAGTACATAAAATGTCAAAGAAATACGATTTTATTGATCGGCGCTCAAACAAAGATCCATCATTACATTCATATCCTGCTGTAAGTGACAAACCAAGCAAGCCGTGATAAAATGGCTCATAGTTCATTCGAATCAAATACTAAGCGTAGGTCAAAGAAGAAGCAAGAATAGGCCTAAGAGGAAGACGGCAAAGAGGAAAATCGCCACCAAAAAAAAAGATGGAAAGGAGGCTCAAGAAGAGTAAAGCCCCGCCATCGAACGGGGGTTTCCTGATGCAGGGTCCATTCGAGTTTTGGGAACTGACCCAAAGGCCAAACTGCATGGATAATCTGTTCGACTCCGCCAAAACCATGCAATTCCTACCGATCTACGGCCGGAAACATGCTCAAATGGTCGGTCGCGATCATCCTTCATTTCGCAATCCACCAAATCTGATTCTCAGCAACGTTCAATTATCCTTCTCTGATGGAGAAATGTGGATAACAAGTGGCTCAACGCATCTTCGCCACCCTCCGCCAAATCTTTATAAGCGTACCTTAGCCTCGTGTGGTCATCTCAAGCGCCCACATGACATCTAATGCACATTCAAAAAAGTTAGAAAATTCACATTGGAACATACCAGCATTGATTGCCTGCTGTTTCCCATGATATGATGGTCAAGCATGTTCTCTTTTTTCCAACCGAGGACAATCGCCCTCCCTAGTAGGAAAGTGGTATCATGGGTGCCACAGCTGGGCCCAAGCCCCCAGCCGCCAGACCAAGACACCAAAAAGGCTACAATTGGGTCGGCCCATCTGGCCCGACCTGCGAGCCCAACTTAGGAGCCCGGATCCAAATATCCTCTCCTTGCCGGGAAGGGGTTGACATTCCCCGGATGCCATATCTCGGAGAGGTTTTATTTAACAAGTGCTGACAGATAGACTCCCCCGGAGAGAGCATGCGCCCTTCCATGCCTTACCGTGAATTCAAGGTGGATAAGCGCTCTCGGGGTCCTGTATTCGGGACATATGTTCACTTAAAAGGAAGAACTAGTCTCCACGAGCGATATATACGCCACCTTCTCCCTTCGATCTTCCCTTTAAAAGGAAAAACTAGTCTCCGCATGCAAGATATGCACCACCTTCCCCTTCCAATTTGGGAGGGAATTACCCACTTTCCACGTAAAGTGGATCCCCTTTCTCTCTGATAAAAGGAGGTCAGGACAGAAAATAAGGTATGCACTCTAGGCTGAAATATCCCGATTTTGGAGAGAAAGAAAGGATCTAATCCTCAAAGATTCGAGAGGCAACTGGCCAAGACCCTCCCCGCCGCTTTCTTACCGCTTGTTTGGCTGTGTCATTATAGGTGTGTATGTTCCGGCGATCCAATGACTCAAAAGATTCTGGAACTTACACCCATAGGATCCCGTGATTTTAGAGCTGGGACAATATCTTTTTATCTGCAAAAGGAGAATTATTTACCTTTAATTTCTTTTTTTAGAATGTTAAAATAAATATATGTTATTGGCTTTAATTGGAAGTATTAGATTTTAGAAATAAATTTAGAATAATTATAAATATAAAATAATTCTATAAAATTAGTATTAGATACGCAAATTCTAAGAATAAAATATATTGTTTTGTTATATAAAATAATGATGATATACATAATAATATTTGATTAAATATTTTTCATATATTAAATTCTCAATAAATAAATAAATAAACCAAAATATTTGACATTTTCTATTAAGAAAAAACCATTAATTTTTAAAATCTGCACAAACTATTCTAAAATCCACATAGAATATTTCAAAATATTTTACAAACATGGAATATTTAATTTTACTTTGATCAATCTATTATTTTTTAAATTATTGATTTTATATATTCTCTTTTAGTTATATAAAATAAATATAATACTATTTTTTATAAGAATGATAATAATAATAATAATAAATTATTTATCATAATAATTTAATCATTTTAATTTTTTGTAAATATGTTAATATGTTATACATATATTATACAAATATTTTTCATTTTATCATAATAATAAAAGTTATATATCAATTAATAATAAACAAGTATTAACTTAATACTTTTCTTAATATATTTAAGATGTTGATTTTAAGCATATAAAAACAAACACCTTAATATTTAATAGAAATACGATATTAAAAAAACAAACAATTTAATACTTAATATTATTAATAAGTTTTATTTAACATTAAATAAAATTAAAAATAAAAATAAATAAATAAATAAACTTACTTAAAAGACAAAGCATGTAACATCAAGCTCACTTTATAAAATAACTAAATCATATAGTTTATGAAAATATCCAAATTTTCTAGTATACTTCATATAAGCAAAGCGCCCATTATAAATTAAGAACACCAAGCATCACACGTGTTTGTTTTCATGATTTTCAAGCTTGGTGATTTGTTTTCTTTGCAAGCAAACAAAAGAGAGAAAATTAATTATATTATGACATTGTGTGTTGACGGTAACAAATTAATTATCACAAAAATGTTGGTAATGATTTTAAAGTTTAAGACATCGATCATGTCATCCATAAAATCTCCAAATATTGTTAAAATTTCTATTATAGAAACTTATATTTTAGCTGCAAAAAGATTATTATTTACCCTTAACTTCCCTTTTAAGAATGCTAGAATAAAGGTTTTATAACTCAAATGAGATCACATGTAACATTCAGTTTGAATTACAAAATATAACAGAAAGTATAATTTGAATTATTTTAGTAGATGAAAATATTGAATAAGAAAAAGGAATAAATATTTGAGATTATGAGAGAAAATAAAATAAAATTAGAGTTAAATTTAATTACTTATTATTTTTATTTGATACTTCAAATTTATTTTAACTCATTAGGTAATATTATATAATTTAAGATTTTGTAAGTTTCCAAATAACTTTGATTTTCTTTGAAAAAATTCATTATAAGTGAAAATCATTTCCTTAATATTTTTTTCATTTATTGTCCAGTTGTTCTTACCAAGAACCAAACATTTGACCTAAGCACGTTACTCAAACCCATATGCATGAAGGGATCAATTTTCTTCTAGTTCTCATTTTTGTTACTCCCTCTATCTTGTTTTCATGATTTCCAAGTTGAGTGATGACTTAGGGCTTGTTTGGTTCATGTTTTTTATGAGAATAGTTTTTGAAAACACGAAGAACACTTATGATGCTTTTTCAACCGAAACTCGGGCTGGGAAATTGGTTGAATCGCTTTTGGCCACCACGACTTGATGCTCCGCCCTCTCGCAAAATAAGAAACAAAAGGATTGGCGGGGACGCCCTGCTGCCTCCGATGCTAAGTCGCTTCTTTCTGGGTAAAGTTATAAGTTATCAATCAAGTATACGCAAATTGAATGCGTACCTTTCACCGATGGGGTGACATGATATTATAACGGATGATCACAGAACTTTCCTACGGACGACGATACGTATATTTCTCCCATCGTATGGAGTGATTTTCTTTTCTTATCGCAACCGATTAATAAGGGATAATTGATGATCAATTATTAGGAACATCCCACCTCCTCAATTGGTGGAGATTTAATTAGGAAGTCAAGTACTTTCCCTTTAATACGGGTTCTTCGATGCTTCACGCCACCCGCTCGACCTGAGACCCGTCCCCAGCCAATTCTCGTGCTCGGGGCCTGCGTGGGCGGGCCGAGCTCTTTAATGCCTTTTATCAGTCGCCTTTATCTCTTTAAGCCCGACATTTGGGCCAGGTTCTCGGGCCTCGCACGCCTATTATTTTAAACTCAATCAAGCTGCCTCCACTCAAGGTGCGGGCGCAGCAAGGGTCGCATTACCATGGATCTAGCGTGACTTCCACGTGGCTAATGGGGGATGGCTCGATGTACATGTCAATCGTCAAACGCCTGCGGATAATGACGACTTTTCGATTTTAACACCCAATTCGGCTATCACCCCTATTGCCTTTAGGATATCCTCCGGCAAGCATTTCCGCATTCCCCATTCTTGAGTCCTCTTCCTCTGCGGGTTTGGATTTTCCCCCTTTCGAAACATCCTTGTCCGTTGCTCAAAATCGCTTTTGTCATCTTGCCCTCCTAAGGATCGTTTTCTTTGTTTTCTTCCATAGCTTGGTACGTCTTCCTTCTTCTTCTTTTTAACTTTCCCTATCTTGGCTTTCAGGTTGTTTGGATGTGTTCGGAGCCTCTTTTGTCACTCTTTCGCCTTTCTTTATCTTTGTCCAATCATTTGTGCTTCTTCCGGTCCGGGGCCGCTTCACAAGCCCCAGATATGTGATGTGCCCGCCAGGTGTCCCAATCCTGGTCAGTGTAAATCCTGTGAGCCTCCAAGCAGCCTCGTTAGGTCTATGTCTTCTCGCCCAAGAAGGGTAAAGAGAGGATTAGCAAGATCAGGTACCCCATCGAATTGGAATATCTTAGGGCTGCCGTGAGGTGTTTGAATGCAAGGCCCTGGGCCAGGTCGATTCTTCCTATGCGCAGTATTCTTTACCACTGCTATAGACCCTCCTGCTGGTATCCATGCTCGCGCCCGTATTTTCACTTTTATGTCGCCCATGTTCCCAAGATGGCTCGATTTTGAGGCGGCCTTTGAAAATGGTCTCCGCTTCCCTTTACACCCTTTCTTCGCGCCCCAAGACTTCAACGTATGCCTAGCCCGGGGCCTCTTTCCAACTTCTAGGGCATTTTTGGTTGGCCTCATGTTTTCAGGGATAAAGGCTGTGGGTCTCAACCCAGTCTCATTACTATAATCTTTTCTGTAAAAGAGTTCGCGGAAGGTTTCTTATACATTTCTAAGCGGTCCAACTCTAGGCTGATTATTTTCGACATACCATCCTCCCACAAATTCTGGAAGGAATGCTATTTTTTGTTATCGTCGCACTGGGAATATAATCCTCGATCAAGAAGACACGCGTACGACCTCTTGACCACCCTCAGAACCACTGAAGTTCTCCTCGCTCCACCTAGAGTTCTAATTTTCGGAAGTCCTTAGGTTTCTCTAACTCTGGTTTGATTGTGTGGTTTTCAGGTGTACGGCCTAGTCTTAGCCCTGAGGATGAAGAGGTGAAGCGGAGGTTAGTTAGGTGCCACCCATGGGCATACTCTGAGCTCATTAGGTTGGATATTCCCAAAGTCGCCTGCAAAGCCTGGCCACGACTTCCTCGCCCGAGGTCTTCCTCCTTCATGAGCCTTCTCACCCCCCCGGTTTCCAAGTCTTCTTCGTCTTTGCTTTAGAGCCTCTATCGCAGCCCACCTGTGGAGAGCTTCGAGCCCACCCGAGGTGCTCGGCAAAGAAGAAATGAGAGTAGCTTAAAACCTGTGCTTCCCTAAGGGTTGCCCCCACCCGTGGTAAGATCTAAAGGTGGGGGGTCTTCTTTTTGCCTTCGTCCACCGGTCGGCTTCGGAGATCTCCTCTGGGAGGGCGGCTCGACTCTCGGGAGGTTCTTCCTATTTCAGTTTGAAGTCCTACGCCGCAGGGCACCGAGCCCCCTCCTTCAATGCCAGATGAAGTGGGAAGGGGTCGCTTTAGTGCTATGGGGGATGAGGACTCTCTGCTTTCTCATGTGGAGCTTGCCGCTGGGGTTGCTTCCTCCATCCTTCGCGATTCCGACCTCAAGAAGGTGGACGCCCTATCCGTTGAGGAGGCTCTGACTCTTATGCTTTAGGGGACCGCTTCTGTACGTCCAAGTGCCTTCGTCGATCCATTTCCTTATTGTTTTAGATTGTTAATTGACTCTTTCTTGTTCTTTGGTAGGTGGCCACGCCAAGGGGCCCGACAAGGAGTGGGCCAACCTACTGCTGGGCTCGCCTGTGTGGCTCGGTCTGGTATAAGGTTGCCTCCCTGACCTCCGAGAGGGCCGACCTTCAAGCTCAGATAAGGGACCTGACTAAGGAGCTTGTGAAGCACAGGTCTAACTTGAAGCATGCTTCGACGACGAGGGCACGAGCAGAGGATAAAGAAAAGAAGGCCCGAAAGGACTTGAAGGTCACCAAAGATCAGTCATGGCCGTCAGAGGAGTTGGCTGTGTCAATAAGGGTGACTGCGGCATCAAAGTGACGATGTTCGACCTGGGTTCGCAAGAGGCTTTCGAGGCCGGAAGTCCGCGGGAGCGCTGACGTAAGAGCTTGACAAGCCTCTAATGACCTCGAGAAGCAGGAGGCTTTGCCAGCCTAGGGGCGGCGATAGTAGAGCTCGAGACGAGGCACCCAATGGGGCCTGTGTGGCTTACCTTCCAGAATACATAGGCTTCTTGGGGAGCCCTGCACTTAGAGTTCAACATCCAGCCTTTCTCTGATGAGAGGCAAGAATCTCGCTTAGAGGTCGAGGCCGCGAGGTGCTTCTCGGGCCCCCGATCGTGCTCCCCCGCTCGATGATTCGTTCCTCCTCGAGTCAGCTCTCTTCGGCTCTTACCGCCGGGTTTCACCTTTTCACCTCTTTACTTCCATGAATCTAGTCCACATCGTTTGAGACTTTTTATCTTAACCTTACGGCTTTCGGTGCTGAAGCCAGATTTTTGTATTGCTTATGACATTGACTTTTCATTGATATGCAGAGATTCATTGATTAATTTTATCACTCTTTTTATTGTTTTTCCGACTTAGCTACTGGCTCATGGTCCGGCTCCGAGTTTGTTTAGCCCCCGAAACCGAGCTATCTCGGGTTTGTCATTTCGCCTGCGCCTAAGATCTACAAACTCATTAGTTAATATTATATAATTTAAAATTTTGTAAGTTTCCAAATAACTTAGATTTTCTTTGAAAAAATTCATTATAAGATATGCTTTAGAAGGAAAACTTTTAAGTCCCGCTTTCTCCATTATTCCTGTCCTCCCCTCTTTTCTCCCTATCCCCCCTTTTCTCTTTCTCCTTCTCCTTCCTTTTCTCTTTCTCATTTTCTTTCTCTTTCTCCTTTTCTCTTTCTCCTTTTCTTTCTCTTTCTCTTTCTCCTCTTCTTCCTCTTTCTCCTCTTCTTTTTCCTTGTGGGTTTTTCTTTTTGAGGAGTAGAGAACTGTTTGTGCCGCTTGTCTCTAAGGTGCAAGGAACGGCTCCGTTGACTGTGGTCCTCTGCATTAACTGTAACTCCTTTAAAATAAAGAACAATCTTTTTGTAAAACATGCGCTTTTTGCACCCAGACCTTTCTGAGCCGAGCTCCTTTCTTTATCATTATAACTTATTTTTTGACCCACTATAATATTAAGCAGCCTAAAAATGAACATCGAGACTGTTATTTAAAATCAAAATGTCGGATACTTTATTAAAGACTACATTCCGAGAGGTGTTCATCGTTCCATGAGTGGGGTAGAGTTTGTCCTTCTTTTGTTTAGAGCTCGTAGTTGCCAGGTTAGACTCTACGGGATACGATATAAGGCCCTTCCTAATTAGGTCCCAATTTCCCATGTGTGGGGTCTTTCCACAAGCGTAAGTTTCTTTAACTAAGTCGCTGTGGATTGTAATTCTTGCTCGACCATTACAAGATTCACTGCCTTTCTCGTGATACCTCACACGCTTCAGACCCGTCCCGCTTTCTTCTGTGAGATCAAAGCCAGCCAAGAACCTCCTCGTCAGGTTCGAATTCAATCCTCTATGACTTTAATCCGACCTGGTCAGAGCTACTAGTTCAGTACAAAGGCCGCAGAGCGACCTAGGTCTCTGAAGTTGTTGACTTGCGCTGTAGTTTTATGTGCCCATAACACTGGGAGGTATTCCACCCATTTTCCCTTTTAGATCTTCTAATTTAGTCTCTGTCTCAAGAGTCCTTATAACATCTCGCTTCGCCCATCGGACTGTGGATGAGCCGAGGATGAGTAGTAGCTTCAATTCCGAGCTCGGGCGCAAAACTAACCCTAGGGATTGTCAGAATCGCTTCCACACGTCACAGGGACCTCGTGATCCCGAACTGCAGATATTATAGAACGCCACTTGGGTTACGACCTTCACTGTGATTGTTGCTATGGTTCGACCTCTACCACTTGGTAAAGTAGTCCACTAGCCAATAATGATAAATTTGCATTAGCCCTTTCCAATGGGTGGGGTCCTAATATGTCTAGCCCCCATTGGTCGAAAAGGCCGGGCTCGTGATCGACGCCGTGGCTCGGGAGTGTGGGAGATGATCTCGCATGCTCGACAAGCTTTGCATTTTTGACCAATTTTGTCAAGGCTTCGAGCATCATGGCTAGTAATACCCTCGCTCTTTAAGGTTTTTCCTACTAAGGTCCGAGCTCCGATGTGATTGCCATAAACGCCTTCGTGTACCTCCCTGAGTATGTAATTGGTGTCTTCCTTCCCTACGCACTTAAGAGTCATGCAGAGAACCCTGCTATAAAGGGTCCCCTAATGAACTAAGTGAATCTTACCGACCTTGCTCGAAGCCCGATTCCTCTTGGGTCGCTTCGCAATGTTCCTTATACCAAGTAATCTCGCATAAACCATCCAGCCTGGCTCAGACATCACGTGGTGACTCTCCGCTGTCGAGTGCCACCAGTGGTTCCTCGGGAGGTGCCCAACAAACACCGCCTCGCCTGTGTCTTCGTGAGGTCAAGCCGCCAAAGCTTTTGCCAAGGCATCAGCTCGAGAATTCTCTGCTCTTGGTACATGTTTGGTACATGTTTGACCGGAACTTGTATGAACTTTTTAAGCAACTCTCGCACTTCTGAGGTGATAGATCATCTTCGCCTCCGTCGTAGAGTCTTCATCTCGTTTTACTACCAATCGGGAGTCACCGCTCACTTCCAAATTCGACAAATTCTCCTGCGAGTGAGGCGAGGTTAAGCCCAGCACTATGACACCCACATTCTGGCCGCTATCGAGGCTCAGCTCCAATCAGCTGCCGGCTTTCCACATCTATCCCGTCTCGAGAGGTCGATTGTGACTCGCACCACTTCCGAGCATCATGCCATCCACGATAACCCATACGGGAGGTCGAGGCTTGAATTGCAGCTTCAAAGAAGCTCCCACTAGGGTGAATTTCATGATGAAATCTACTAAGATCTCGCCTTTATCATGTCCCGTTTGTATGATGTCAAACTCGCCAAACATAGCTCACTTTATCGGGCCTCTGTGAGGTTTATGGTTTGTGCACGGCTTCCACCTGACATTCAATTGGGACCTCAATGGTATGAGCTAGGCGGCACTGGCCTGAGTTTTCTGGATGTAAAGCTACCAACGCCATGATCACCCCTCCTGCCTTTGGATACCTCCTCCTGGCCTCCTCTCAAAGCTCACCAGACAAGATCAAGCCGTCGTGACCCCATACCGCCCTCCGACTGGCGGCGACTGGCCGAGAAGTCCGAAATGGCCAAGTAGAGAGTGAGGAGTTCCTCCTACAGCTTACTAGAACTGGGAGAGCTTAGGGTAGGTTTTGCCGCCTGAATGCCTCCTCGCAAAGGTGCATCCCATTGAAGGCCTTTTCGTGAACCCGAAAGAAAGGCATTCACGGCTCCTCGACACGGCTGACTCAACGCAGCTATTTTTCCAATTGAATGTCCTTAATGTTTGAAGGTGGCAAAGATATCGAGCACGCCTTTACCCACCTCTGGCTTGATTCTATTCCTCGATCAAGACTATAAACCAAGAACTTCCGACTGAGACCAAGGCACATTTATCGGGCTTAACTTCATTGTAGCTCTTCTCAGACCTAGAACGCCCGCATAGGTGGGGTTATGGAGCTATCAACCATTTTACCAACATGTCGCTATATATACTCATAGATGCTCCAATTTGCTTCCGGAACACTTGCTTCACCAACCCCGTGGTGTGGCTCCGGTGATTCTTCAATCCGAAGGGCATCACCCGATAGCAAAGAGGTTCCTGCCCAGGCAGAACGGTCGAGGTATTTCTGGTCGCCGAGATCCATAATCGATCCGTCAGGAAATAGCGCGTCCATGAAGCTTCGAGGAGTTCACGACCCAGAACGGTGTCCACTAATGCAGGTCAATCCGAGGTGTAGTGGAAGCATCTTTCAAGCGTGCCCTCAAGTGATATCTATGAAATCGATGCAAAGTCGCCATTTGTCGTTTACTTTTTTGATGAGAACAACGTTGGCCAACCACTCAGGATCTTATTGCATCTGCTTGGAGGAGCTTGCCGACCTCTTCATTAATCGCTTCTCGCCTTTCTCGACGAAGCCCTTCTTTACTTGATCGACTCAAGGATCTGACCACGCTCAACCTGCAGGATTACTACCGGCCGATTCCCCATGTCTTCCTGCTTCCAGGCGAACACCTCCATGTTCTACTTTAAAAAGTGGATGAGAAGGTTTCGGGATCTTTAGCCGCCTGCACTCTATGTAAACAAATGTGTTCTACCAGTCATCAAGCCGCATAGCCTCTAGTTCTTTCGAGGCTACAGGTCGGGTGCTTTACTCCTTCCTCGCATGTCGAGCCTGGCCCATGTAGATGTTGTCAACCGCTTTTGCCTATCGATGTCAGTAACACTCCGCTAGCATACTGCTCTAAACCATTCATACTCCATTACTGGCCAGAATCTGATAATCCAGCAAAGTGCAGGGACGCCCTTATGGTATTGAGAGAGGCCTCTGCCCAAAGAACATGTTGTGTCGATGGGGGCATCTACTATGAGAAATCTTACTGTTGTTGTAGCCTGGCATAGGGGGTCTCCTAAAGTGAGCACTAGTTGTATCGACCCTAGAGGTAGCACTCTTTCTCTAGAGAATCCACATAGGTAGGAGTTGACTGGCTCTAGCTTCTCCCTTCCAATGCCCATTTTGTCGAAAGCTGATGCGAAGATGATGTCGGCCAAGCTTCCATTGTCGACAAGGACCCTATGGATTGTTTTATTGGCTACAACGGCCCTTATCACTAGTGGATTGTCATGGGATGATGGCAAATTCTTCCACGCGAAGTCCCGAAAAGGTTATGGTAGTGTCCGTACCAAGGAAGTCTGATACTCACTTGTATTTCTACGTTTCGGGACCGATGTTGCGATGGGCCTTCCCGGGGCTGAGCCGACTTCGCCCTCAGGAAATCCTCCCAGGATCACATGATCTCTCCCAAGGCAAAGGTGCTAAGATGGGGTTAGCTGACGAGGTGGTGGTAGCTGCACCTGGCACTGACCTTCTAAAGCCACGTAACGGCGAAGATGCTCACATCAGATTAGGTACTCAATTTCTTTCCTTAGCTGGATGCAGTCATCGGTTCGGTGTCCATGATCCCTGTGGAACTCACGCAAAGACATTGTCTCTTTTGCCGGGTTCGACTTCATCCGAGATGGCCATCTCGAAATTTTTCATGTCAGCGACTCGCGTAGGACCCACGAATAATCGAGGTCGCCAGCGTAAATTGTCGTAGGTGAATACCGGCCGCTATAGCCGGGCTGAGGTGGTCCCATCATTCTTCTACCATCTCTCGCCTCTCGGGATCGTCGCTTTCTCCGTTCCTCCTTGGGATCTCTGTCCTCGTCTCCCTACCACCTCGGGCTTCGCTCCCAGCTACGCTCGCTTCTTCTCCTTTTTAGTAGAAGAGCTCCTTTGCTTGGATAAGATGGCTTCTTCACTATTGATATATTTGCTTTTATGAAAGCACTCGGCCATGTTTACCCGAGGGTTCTTTGAGATAGAGAAACATCGGGGTCTTCGACCGCACCCCTAAATTCTTACGATGAGTGCTGATGACGAACTTCTGCCTAGAATATCTACCTTTAATGACCTCGCATCGAATCTCTGAACATATGACCTCGTGCCTCCTAATGAGTTCTCGCTTTTTATGGTCAAAAGGTGAGGCACTGCTTCCCGTACGTCCCAGTCTCGATAAAGGGAGACCTAAACGCGATGGAGAGCCTCTATGAATGACGATCAGCACGCTAAGTCTCGTTAAAACCGTGCCAACAGCCAGCCCTTTGAAGAGATAGCGAAGGCTCTGCATCGTATGGGGTCCTGATATCCGTGCAGCTCCATCTGGTTCTTATATGTATTAAGGTGATCTATGGGGTCTTTCGTCTGGCCGAACACTTCAATCGCGACACTCGAACTTCGTCGAAGAGGAAGTGCAACACCTCGAACGGGATTCAGCCATTACAGAGCGCCCATAGAGACTGTGAGCTCTGCCTTTACCGTCCTTCATATGGTTGAGCTCTTGCTAAATTTCCCTGAACCTCTGCTCCCACAACCACTCCCCTATATCCTGTTGAGAAAGGATGGGTCCAGCAGCCTCCCGGTTTGTCCTTTATCATGCCCCTCCCCTAATGCACCTCCGTGGGCTCAGGAAGTGGTCATGCTCCCTACCGCGCCTTCTCCATCCGTCTCTGAGAGGGTCGAGGTCTTGGCTCGTTCTTAGGTAATGGTGTTTTGGCCTTCTGGCCTTATCGCTACTGGGGGCGTTTAGACGGTTTCCAGTGAGTCGCTCCAACTCTCTTTAGCAAACGCTGGTCGAGAGACTGAGCGCCCATCTCGCCGCCATCGGGCGTGCAGTTTCTGTGGCCTCCCGAGGTCGGCTATCTACGCCGCCTTGGCCGGATCTTTAATCCTCGGGATTGGCGTGGCTCCTACTTATGTTTCGAGTTGATACCACTGGCCACCGAGATCGCCTTTATTTGTGGAAGGAACCGGTCGTTCTAACAGACTACTTAAATCGATGATGCTTTTCCAACCGAACTGACTGAGTTTATTGAATTACAGCCGATCCACGACTCGATGTCGGGCCTCGCAAAAATAAGAAACATTGGCGGATCGCTTCAAGGCTTCTCCGATGCCTAAGCCGCTCTTTCGGGTGGAAAAGAAAAAAAGCAAACTCCATTATATTAAATTGAATGCGTACCTTTCACCGATGGGGTGGCCTGGTATTTATAATGGATGATCATGGTAACTTTTTTAGTTTGATGATGATACGGATATTTCTCCCATTGGGTGAGGGATTTTTTTTCCTTATCGTTAACTGATTAATAAGGGATAATTGATAAACAATTATTATAAAATATCCCACTTCCCTAATTGGTGGAGATTTAATTAGGGAAGTTGGGTACTTTCCTTTAATACATGTTCTTTGGATGTTTACATCACCCGCTTCTCAGACGAGGTGAACCAGGTCCCCAGCCTGGGCCTTCGTGTTTGGGCCTATGTGGTAGGCCGAGCTCTTTTACGTCTTTTATTGGGCCTGCTTTTTTATCTCTTTTTAAGCCTGACTTTTGGGCTTGTGTTTGGGGCCTGTGCGCCTATTATTTTAAACCCAATCAAACACAAATTTTTAAGAGAATAGTTTTTAATCGAATTTAGTGTTTTATTTGTTTTTTGTGTTTTATAGAACAAAAAAATTGAGAACTAAACGTGTTCTCCTATTTTCCTTGTTTTCCTTATTATTGAGAACATAATTTTTTTAAAAAAAATAAGAACCGAACATGCCATTATTTTCTTGGCAACATCACAAGAAATATTAATTATATTATGACCAATATTTTAAAAATCGGATTAATGACTAAACCGGAAAAGTTACCGGTTCACGTGGTTCACGGTTCACTAATTGAACCGATTGTCAAACCATGGTTGAACCGGTAACGTCATAAATAGATAATTAATATATTATAAAAAATAAAAATAATTATAAATAGATTTAACTAGTTAAATCGGCTAAACCGTCTGTTCGACCGGTTAAACCGCCAGTTCAACCAGTTCAAAGAAAAACAATTGGACCGGTTTTGATACTAGTTCATAGTCCAACCGGTCAGACTGATTGATCCGGTTTTTAAAACATTGATTATGACATTGTGTTTACAGTAATAAATTAATTGTGAAATTTTGGTAATGATTTTAGAGTTTGGACATTGATCATGGGATCCCATGAAATCTCCAAACCTTATTGAACTTTCTATCCCATAGAATCCCATGATTTTAGAGTTGGGACATTATCTTTTTATCTGTAAAAGATACTATTTACCTTTAATTTCTTTGAGAATGGTAGAATAAAGGTTTTTATCATTGAAATCAAAAAACAAAACATGTGACGTAATGGATCTGATATGGAAATATGGAAAAATATATAACTTGAATTATTTATTTAACTAGGAATCCAATATTTAATATTATTTGACTGTTTCATTTATATTGAAGATGTGAGGATTGTTAAATTATATATGTTATTGGCTTTAATTGGAAGTATTAGATTTTAGAAATAAATTTAGAATAATTATAAATATAAAATTAGTATTAGATACGCAAATTCTAAGAATAAAATATATTGTTTTCTTATATAACATAATGATGATATACATAATAATATTTGATTAAATAATTCTCATATATTAAATTTTTATTTATTTATAACTTTGTAGTACTGAATTTTAAAAATCCTACATATATGATCAAATATAGACAAATAAAGATAGGTCATAGTCAATAAGATTTAAATCAAGTGATTAAGAGTTAGGGCATTTGTGCAAGCATAGGGATGGGAAGTCCACAAGGTTCGGTCTAATGAAAAAACAAATTTAGAACTTAATATATTACTATGATATATTTAAAGTAAATAAATGTCAAAAAAATATAGATAGGTTATTAGAGATCTAAGTATTAAAAATTGGTTATATGTATACATATGTTTTCACACTATTGTAAGTTTTATCATTGAAATCTGTAAAACAAAAAGATGACGATGCAATGTTGAGGTTGAAATATAAAATATAATAACTTGAATTATTTTTATTTAACTAGGAACTCAATATTTAATATTATTTGACTGTTTCATTTATATTAAAGATAGAGAATGAGTTAAATTATAGTGTTATTGGCTTTAATTGGAAGTATTAGATTTATAGAAATAAATTTGAATAATTATAAATATAAAATTAGTATTATTACGCAAATTCTAAGAATAAAATATATTATTATTTTTCTTATATAACATAATGATGATATACATAATATTTGATTAAATAATTCTCATATATAAATTTTACTATATTTATAACTTTGTAGTACTCAGAATTTAAAATCTACATATATGATCAATAGACAAATAAAGATAGCCTATTAGGGCTAATACTTAACTGCGGTTAAGAGCACGGCAAGAAGTGCATATTAGGGATGGGAAGAGTCCATGGTTCATGTCTCAATGAAAACAAATTTGTGAACGAATATATTACTACGATATATTGCAAAATGAATAAATGTCAAAAAAAAAAAGAAAAAAAAGATAGGCATTAGAGATTCTAATAATACTAAAAAATTGGCTATATGTAAACATATAAGTTCTCAATAATTATTGAAAAATGTATGGATTTAGGAAATGATGCTGATGTTTGTGAAGAAACGAATAGTTTTTAAATTTAGAAATTGAAATGACTAAAAAAATTAGTATAATGAATGAATAATATTCTATCTTTTCCTTTAAAAAAATATATTCGAAAAAACTTGTTGTCAAAAATATATATATATTTGAAGAAACACATAATCAAAAGTGCTAAAACCTACAGGGGATGACGTAGCAACTAGGTTAAAACAAAAAAGAAACGGCTCAAGACCTACATTGATATCAAAAAATGCCAATACCAGCATTGTGTATACATAAGACAGCGACCTCTATCGGGTCAAAACTTTGTTATTTGAAACGGCAACACAAAAACCCATGAAGAAGCCAATCGTCAACAACAAAATAGCACACCGAAACAAGTCGGCAATAAAACACATTGCAGCTAGTCGACGACAATAACACGAAAAAACAAAGGAAAACAAAGGTAAAATCATATAGGTTTAGGAGATATTTGAAATTAGTCTCAAAATCTAAACTTGCATCATGATCATCATGTTTATATGGAAGGAAATAGAATTACTGCAGATTATCTAATTAAAGAAGGTGTTGGTATTACAAATTCAATCAATTGATTGATGGCTGAATTTCTCTAAAAATGGTTTTTATCTTTTTAAAAAAAATTTAGAAGAATATCGCACCTAGTTCTTTGATTTATATGTTCACTGGGTTTTCTAAAGAAAATTTGTAGCTCAGAAAAGTCATTGGAAATCTGACCAGAAATTCCTTAAAGAACATATTATGAAAGAGACTTGTATATTATTGAGAGAGTTGAGGTATATATATATATATATATACCTATATAAGGACAAAGTAGTAAAAGCACAAAATCATTAAAAAGGAAACCCTAAAATACTCTAATATCGCCAAAATCCTTACCATCGAAATCAACATAAAAACCCATGACACACTCACACAAATTTATCGACGACAACAAATACGAAACAAAGAACAAAGCGAAATCTATGGCAGTTTGGGAACATTTGAAATTAGTCTCAAAATCTAAACTTGCATCATGATCATCAGTGTTTATAAGGAAATATAATTACTGCAGATTATCTATTAGTTAGTTGTGTTTGGTATTACAAATTCAATCAATTGATTTGATGACTGAATTTCTAAAAAAAATTTTATCTTTTAAATTTTTTATATAAACATTTGCACCTAGTCTTTTGATTTATATGTTCACCGGTTTTCTAAAGAAAATTTGTAGCTCGAAAGTTTCATTGAAAATATATCTTAAATTCCTTAAAGAATATATTATGAAAGAGACTTTAGATATTAAGAGAGAGTTGAGGTATATATATACCCAACAAGGACAAAGTAGTAAAGCACAAAATCAATAAAGGAAACCCTAAAATACTCTATTCCTTCAAGATAGTGTTAAATAACATCAATCTTGTTACATGTGTAAATGAGGTAAGGCCGTAGACAAAGATTTGGCAAGACATCGTAAAGATAATCACCAAAGAAAGACATGAACAAATATACAACTTGGAGGACTAAACCAAGTCACTATGACAAGTGGTGGAAGAGGATTCACACCATCGAGCCCAAGAGCATATGAGATCAACTAAGCATGATGGGCGGCAAACAAAAGCAAGGGTTAGGTTTGTTTTATCGTTGCTTGGTGCTCGATATCATATTATGAAATAGAATTTATGAGCGCTCAGCTTTCCAGTGGGTCCTGTTTAACACCGTTAACTCATGGAACTCCGTGTGTTCCCATATCATGAGACCCATACATGAGTAAAATGACCCACTCGAGCCCATACATCCATACTCACCAAAATATAACCAACTATATTACAATAGTTTCAAGATTTAATTACACTCTTACACAAACATGTTTAAATCATAATATTTCATACATGTTTTACAAAATATAACTAAATCCACTTGTCGGCTTTCTTCTCAAAAGAGACCTCTAGTGAGCGCCATCTTCCTGTCTACTCCCTGTACTAAAAGGAGGATCCCACGACGAGGTGAGCAATGCCCGATAGTGATAATCTCCTATGACGATTACTCCCTACCTAAGTGCTCATGCAATGGCAAACACACACATTCAAGTGAATTTATGATTCCTACTCGAATGTCTACATGCCGAATCTCATGGTTCGAACTCATCGACTTCACGATGCCTGCCATGTGAGACATTGTTTTCAAAACAAAAGAGCTTTTTGTTCTGAAAAAACATAATACCATTTTTCCAGAATTTACGACAATCCCTCCGATGTGAATGTTGGATAACTCTCCAAAGCTAATATGGTCTCCAGATGAATTATTAGACAACTCTCCAAGGCAAATTCTTCTCGAAAATTCCTTCCAATCAGTTCATTTGATAACCATGTTTTTCGTGTCATGCACTCACACCTATTACTCAGGTTTCAAAGGCATATGAAACCATACGTTATTTCACAATAATTCATGTTAATATATCACGATGCATATATTAAACGAAATTCACACAAAAGCAAAGATAATATTCGCTCATAGCTGATAATAATTCAAAATTAGCTCACATGGCTAATACATAATCCGACAGTCCATACTGAGCCCAAAGCATCACACCATCAATATAATTTGCATATTTTATTATTCGGGCAATAACATACAAAATATTGCATACAAGGACCATTTCCAATCCGCAACCACCGACGATCCGAAGTTAACTTAAATTTTCTAAATATCTGGCCCCATGGTTTGGATCAACAAACGGCCACTCATTATTCACTACACCATCCATTCCACTTGAATGGATCTTAAGCCAAAAATAATAAAAGTAGGAGAAAAACCTACCTCCCGAGTCGTTGTTGAAATCTTCTAATAACGGCATCTGGTCGTAATCTTAGTGGGGACTGAACTTGTTTCGCTTCAACGGAGTTATCGGATCTATCATCGGAAATCTGGCAGAGAGGGCAAAAGCTTCTCTCTAAAAATCCCTCTCTTTTCTCTCCTTTCCTTCTCTTTTTCCCACTAATCGATCGGGTCAAGTCAGGTCTAGTGAGTACTCTCTTGCCACATGTCACCACTATCGCTCATTTGGATTACCTTATCTCTTATCCATCTACCATGGATTTTCCTCCAATGGCATGATGCCATGTGTCTCATGTGAGCCCCACTTGGCTCATTGTTTGACCCATTCTGCCCAGGACATGTGGCACCTCATGAGCCACTCATAAAGTGCCAAGTGTCCCGTACTCCTCTCCATGCCTCGAAAAATGTGAATTGATCATCTCGGAATCGAACGTAAATTGACAGATAGCTATAAATTTTGCGAGACGATTCCTAATGGTGAAGTCCATTTCACATCCAAGACTAGAAAAAAATTTTATTTTAACTGAAATTACATTCTTAATCTTTTTTCAAAATTAGAATTTTCTCGGGTTTTGCCACTTATATATATTATTGTGGAGTTTAGGTATATATAGTTCCTAAATAAAGACAAATAGTAAAGCACAAACCAAAAAAAAAAACTCAAATACTTAATAGAACACGTGCATCGATATAGAGTTTGAAAATTCAACTTTTCTCAGATCTCAACTGAATAATTAAACCTCCTCAATTAGCTTATTTAATTAATGATGTAATTAAGTATCTTTAAAGTTAACTTGCAGTCTCATTTTCCTGACTACAAATTAATTAGTATATTTTCAAATGTGAGCTGATCAGCCGAATGATCTCCCCCCTGGTTTTAGGGAGTATTGCAACTCTTCCTCTAGTACCTAGTGGGAGGGAGCTAGAGATCAATGTGGAAGCTTCTAAAGAACCTTCCCTTGGGGGGAGGAGTCCATAGATGGTGGATTTGGAAGGCCTTGAAAAGGCTGTGGAGTCTGTTAATTTAAAGTGTTCTATAAATGTCTTTTATACATACCTGTGTTGTGTGGTGAAGTCAATAACGTTTTCTACCTTTTGGTTTCCCAAGAAACCTAATTAAATAGGTGAGGAATTAACTCTTTAGCCGAGACAAGACTAGACTTGTAGTTTAGATGATGGGCCTTTGGATTCCATCTTTGCTTCCAATGAGCATGTGAAAGGTTGACTTAACAACTTTAATGCAAGCTTGAGTTGTTTAAATAATGTAGGGTTTGGTTGAAAAAAGCTCGAGCTTATTAAGCTTGAGTTTTTCAATCATTGGATTAGACTATTTTGGCATCTTTTTTGTAAACCTCATTTTAAAAAATAATAAGAATCCAGATATAAAAGTAAAAAACTTGAGCTTATATAAGTTGGAGCTTACTATAGCTCTTCCCAATAATGCATAAGGTCTTATGTGACGCCCCATTTCCCGGGGGTCATTTGACAACCCGTCAACCTCTGCTGAATATTCAGGATACCTGTAAATCCGACACCACTGTATGGTACCGGCAAAGTTTCCTTGTATCGAGCTCTACTCAAAATACAACATGTCCCAATCACATGGCAACATAGTCCAAGATTTTGCAAAGACCAAAGACCGGTCCATATACAATTAAAAATGAGTAAAAATGACCACTTCACCATGCATCAATACTCACAAAATACATATCAACTATAAGTAACATAGTTCAAGAGTTATTACAATACTTTGAACTAAAACATATATCAAAAAATTTAAAGTTCTAATACATGTTCTACAAAACTGACAATTAAAGCCACAACCCGCCTTTCTTCTAAACGTCTCTAGTCGCCATCCTCCGTGACACTCCCCGTAATTTGAAATAATGATCTCGATGCATGCAGCAGTGCTCCCAAGAGTGATAATTTCCTCACGTGGGCTACCTCACTCGGCGCACATGTCATGGCAAACAATCACACTCAAGTAAATAAATGATCCTACTTGAATGTCTACATATCCAATCCCATGTCTCAAGTCCTCACCGACTCCCTCACACATGCCTAAGCCAAATGCGAGTAAAATATCCAGTTTTCAAAACAAAAGCTTTTTGTTCTCGAAAACTTATTACCGAAGTTTCAGAAATTTATTTGAGGCTAACTGCCGGATAACCCTCCAAACACCATGGCCTTTTCCGACATGAATTGTTGACAATCTCCCAACACAATTCTCCTGGAAAATCTTCCGGCCGGGCAAATTCCTTTCACATAATATTTTCCTTAGTTTTTCTTTCATGTCATGCACTCACTTTGAAGACTTGTGGTCCCCAAAGGCACATGGAATGCATTATGTCAATCCCAACAACTCATGCAGAGAAAACATGTATAATACCTAACATAATTAAGCCGCCATAATTGCGTTATTCAATTACAATCGACACACTGTAAATTATCATGAGCTAATTAACAAACACAAGAATCGATTTTAATCACTGCAACATCATACCACACTAAAAATCATTAATTATTCATATGAACAAAGGAAAAACCCCTGGTCAAGTAATCGTTCACTTACTACAACAATGAGGATTTTCTCCACTGTCTAAATGTTTTGAGATTCCAAAACACGCCAACTGCTTCTTAACATCTCTCCAACCATTTACATTACTAACCAAAACACAAGTAAGAAAAGATCTCACCTCTGAGTTGTCGAACTCCACCAACCTGCCCACGCAGCCTCGCCGAGACCGACTTTGTTTCTACCCGGCCGAACTACCGTCCGACCGGGAATCTGTATAAGTCACATTCTCTCTCTCAAAACTAAATCCACCACGTAACGATTCTCCTGGCGTTAATATTTCCATCCTATCTATTTAACTTTTCAATAATTTCATCCATGTCCCTAAGTTTTGGATTTTTTAATACATATTTAATCCAAGCTCATTCATCTCATTTTCTTCATGAATCACAAGATGTATCATATGTGATATGTAATATGTGACTTTTGTCATATCACATGTCTTTCACGAGCCGTTTTACGACACCCGACACCCGACACCCGATGCCCCGAAAAACGTGAAATTCCTACTGTCTCGGAATTCGACTAAATTTGACGTGGTAGCTAGATTTAGCGAGAGGATTCCAATGGTAAAGTCCGGCTTCGCTGCCATCCGAGATCTGAAAATTCCCGCATTTGACCGAAACGAACATTTACCCTTTTAAAAAATTGCACTTTCTCGCATTTTACATCTGAGGATCGCTACTTTTCCTCGGATTTTTTTTTTCTAAAAGCAATTTATTTTGAGACTTTACATTGTTTTTTTTTTTTCATAACTTATTTCTAAATTATTAAAAATTTTCTTCAAAAAAAAAATCAAAATATTTGATATTTATTAAGAAAAAACATTAATTTTTTAACTGTACAAACATTTTAAACTTTAATATAGAAGATTTAAATATTTTCAAACATGGAATATTTAATTTAATTTTCAGAAATCTATTATTTTTTAAATTATTAATTTAGTATTCTTGTTTTAGTTTTATAAAATAAATATAATAATTATTTTTATAAGAATGATACAATATAAATTATTTATTATAATAATTTAATTATTTTAATTTTAGTAAATATGTTAATATTTTTCATTTTTATCATGGCCAATAAAGGAGATTAATTTACTTTACATAAAACAGTATTAACTTAAATTATTTTCCTTAATATATTTAAGATGTTGATTTTAAGTATAGTAAAAACAAACACTCAATATTTAATAGAAATATAATATTAAGCATAAAAATGAACTTAATACTTTATTATTAATAAGTTTATTCAATATTAAATAATAAAGAAAAAAACACAGGAAAAGCACTAAGTAATAACATCAAGCTCACTTATAAAATAATCATAGCATATTATATAATATTCAAATTTCTAGTATACTTCATATAGGTTTAAGCGCCCATAAAATTAAGAAATCAATTCAAGATCATAATGTGCTTGTTTTCATGATTTTTAAGTTTGGTGACTTAAGCTGGCAAATAAATGTGAGAGAGAATCAATTATGCCATGACACTGCTTGATCTTAACAAACAATTTATAACAAAAATAAGGTAATGATTTCAAAAGTTTAAGACATTGGATCATGATCCTGGTAAAATCTCCAAATATTATTAAACTTTCATTAGAGAAAACTTATGGCTTCTGGCCGCAGGTTGTTATTATTGGTTTTAACTTCTTAAGAAAATGCTAAATAAAGGTTTTATAACAAATGTGATCACAGTGTAAATTTAGCTTGAATTACAAAATATAAATGTTATATTTAATATCAAAACCATTCTCTTAGTGGGATTGTTTTCAAAACATGAAAAACAGAGGTTGTCATTAGGTTGTTGTAGGTTTTGAAAACTGCTTTTTGTTGTAAAAACAAGAGAACTGATTTGAATCACATTTGTTTTCATACTTTCAAACACAAAGAAAATGATTTACTAAAACATTTTGTCTTTGTTTTCAAAAATAAAAACCAAACATGCCCACAATTTCTAAACACAGGGTTTTCCTTTTTTTGTTTCAGGAAACTATTTTACTAAAAGCACTTAAAGATGTTATTTCTTTGAAACTCTATCATTTTGTTGTTTTGAGCACAGAGTAGAATATTTAAAATATTTTAAATCATATAAGGAATTTAAACAAAGAAAGAATTAATCAACATGAATTAAAAGAAAAAGAAGAGTATAGAATTAAAAGCAAAGAGAGAGGAGGAGAGATAAAGCAATCTGGTTTAATGGAGAATCTCTCACAAAAATTGCTATATGAGAACTCTACGAAAGTAGGTTGTTTCAATAAGAATCTATAAATTGCTTTATGAGAGCCTTCTTGCTTTCTGTTTTATAGAGTACATAAGCTAAAAGAAAATTATTGAGAAGATACATATATGAGTGGAAAAATCAACCAATATTCACTCCATCAATGTTTGAAAAACAGATTTGACGGTGGTCCACATCATGATTGCAGAACAAAGATCAAAACCTTGCTTTGCCTAAATGTTAAAATCTTTTTTTTTTTTTTTTAACTGGTATCTCAATCAAATCTGCCTGGTCAACCCATTGAACCGATTAAATCATTTAGTAATTATTTTTATTTAGACATAGATAATGATTCATTAACATGCCCATTCAATCATGATTCACCAATCAATCCAATCAGAACCATAATCTTCGTTCAAGCACCAATTCCATTTATTAAAAAATTATTCTTCTCATATCATAGTAAATATTAATCTTTTCAGAAAACGAACGCGTTGTTTTTCTGTTTAATTTTTGCCATGCCATCATCATAATATCAAATCTATTCATTCTTTATTCTGACTGGTTTTCAAACACAAACTTGATTTATTATGTTTATTTACAAAAATTGTCAAAAAGAAAACATAAAAGAGGAAAAAATAGAGTTAATTTGAATGTTTATTATTTTTACTTTGAGGTCAATTTATTTTAATCATTAGTTTATATTAAATAATTAAAATATAATTTTCTAATAATTTGATTTCTTGAAAATCACTGCAAGGAAAATCATTTTCAATATTTTTTCATTTATTATCCGTTGTTCTGCTAAGAATTTAAACATGACCAAGGGTCAAAAGATTCAAAAAACCCATATGCTTATGATCAACTTTTCTTGTTACTATTTTCATACTTTTATCTTGTTTTCTTAAGGATTTGTTTAATAGTGACACTTAGCTGTATGGTCTTTATGTTTTTTAGAAGAACAGTTTTGAAACACAAAGAACATTTATTTAAGAATAATTAGTGTTTACTTGCTCATTTTTAGAACAAAAAATTTCTGAGAACCAAATGGTGCTTTCTGCTCTTCCCTTGCCTCTCCTGTAGTATTAGAAATATACAGTTTTAAAAATAAGAATCAAATAAGCCCCTGCTTTCAACATCTGTGAAAATAATTTATATTACACCACATTAAAATCGGGGTATAATCGAACTGAAAGTTACTAAATATGGTTCATTGTTGAACCGAAGGGTTTCAAACTGAGTTGGAATCTAGTGGACGCTATAAATAAGTACTGTTATATTATTAAAATTAAAAATAATATAATAGATTTAACTGCCTCACTGTCAAAGAAAAATGATTTTAACCTTCTTAATCAACTATTATGTTTAATATTGGTCCTAATCACTGTGATCATCTGATCTGATCCAATTTTTAAAAACATTATTATGGGCATTTATGCTTTATAAAGATAATAATTTTGATAAAATTTTTATAATGATTTTAGAGTTGGGACATTAATCATCATGGATCCAAGAAATCGTGAAAAACCATTGAATCTTCCATCCCATAGAATCCTAATGATTTTAGAGTTGCACATTAGTCTTTTATCTGCAAAAGATAACATACCTTTGAATTTTTTTGACAATGGTAGAATAAAGTATTTATCACTGATAATACAAAACAAAAGATGTGATCGCATTACAACATTGAGGTTGAAATATAAAATATAATAACTAGAATTATTTTTTGATTAATTAGGAATTTAAATATTATATTATTTGACTGCTTTTAATATATTGAAGATGAGTGATTGTTAAATTATATATATGGTTTGGATTTAATTCAAAGCATTAGATTTTTTTAAATAAATTGAACAATTTAAGAAATATAAACAATTCTAAAATTAAAATATATTACGCAAATTCTAAAAAGAAATATATTGTTTATATATAAAATAATGGGATATATACATAATAATATTTGATTAAATAATTTCATATATATTTTTTGTAACTTTTGCATAATGAATTTTAAAATCCTCACACATATATGATCAAATATATGATGAATTTGAAAATCATCTATTTTAAATTCATTTTCTGGGTTAAATTTGATCAAAAGTTCACTGATAAAAACATGTAGAGCACCTTATTTATGCTTTGTTAAAACTTAAGGAATATAAGTAGACTTAGAAACAGTAAACAGAGCATAAATCAACATTGGGTAGAGGCAACAATGCGCGATTATTGTTATTTCAAAGTATCACACATTATGTGGTATACTCACGTTATTGTATGTCACAATAACAACATTTAAATAAGAGGGAAGGCAGGTATTTCAATGTCGCGGACGCCATTACGACATTGAGGCACATCACGCACGTCGCACAAAAGCAACTCAACGTCACGATCAAAAGCAAACTATCATCAACACAGCAATGATCCAATGTCGCGAAGATCGCTCGGCGATTGCTACGGTTATTTCGTTCAGTCAAAGAACCGATTTGTTAAACGCATATTATCGCCACTACATCATGGCGACATCAAAACAAGCCTCAACCGTATTGTAAGATATTAGCCAACATTGTCGAACATCAAAACAAAGACGCGGCATCATTTACCAAAGCAATCCCGGTTGAAGTTTTAAACAATTTGACATCAGATACACTACTTAATGCATACAACACGTCACAACAGCATTAAGCGCAGGGCTTCAGAACAGAATCAATGTCAATATTAACACACGAAAAGTTTTTCCACAGATAATGTTTATAACACAATGTATCTGAATCACTCAATGTCACATTAGATTTAGCAATGTGTCACAGACAAAAACAACTAAAAAAGATTAGAACCGCAAAGGCAATGTCGCGACATTAGGGCAAAAAGGTAAAAGCAAAAACAACAAGCTATACCAACATTTAATTTTACTGGTACGCATCGTCTGACACGTGTAACATTTAAATAACGCCCCTAAATCTCGGGTCCGTCACACCCGCCAAACTCGCTGAAACACTCAGAATGTTCAGACCCACATCTCTCACGAAAAACTGAGCAGAATCTCTTGCACGGAGCCTGAACGATAACCAATCCTAACACAATCCATACAATCCACCACACAGGGTCCAAATGATAATACTGGGTCACTTAACCCCAGATCATCACCCAAACCAATATCCAACCAACACATATCCCCATGGTTCAAGAGCTGATAATCCACTGAGTACAAACATATGACTGTAATCTAGAATCTTACATATATTAATAAACCAGTTACAACCCCAGCTCTTCTTAAAGTCACTCACGACTTGCAATGCTCCTCAAGCCTCTCAGATCTGCAATAAGATCCCTACAAATAGAGCACGTCAGAGCGAATCAACCTAATCGGGCTACTTCCTCTACTCATGCATATGTTCGTTCTTCTTTCTTTCCTTCCTTTTTTCCTTCTTTTCAATGCTCCAACGAATATATTCATGGGTAATGCGGATCCTACTGAACGCTCATACGATCAACTCCATATCCTAGCCTCACTCACTCTCATGACTTACCTGGTTTAATATATGAGAACTTTATTCTTTCTGGGTTATATGTTATTTTTATTTATGGACAACCTCCGATATAAGTAGTGGACCCATCCGATATTCTAATAGTTATCAACTTCCAACGTATAATAATATAATGACTCAACGATTATATTTATATGGACTAAATTCCTCCTATAATTATTATTATTTAGTCAACCCTCCAAACCATTCTTCTAAGAATCACCTCATGCACTCACTCTATTGTTCTAGTGTGGTGACTCATAAAGGCATATGTTCTTCATGATGTCAATTCCAATACAATTATAACACATGTAACATATAATAATGCATATATTCACATAATTTAAATCACACAAATATGTCATGTAATTTCACAATTCATTACACCAAAAATTAGCTCACTCGGGATAATTATCAAACACGAGCAATTCAACTTGAATTACTCAACCAACACATTATTTCACAAAAATTATTTCAGAACACTATTTAGGCATGAATGTTGAAAACCCTCGGGTCACCGGTTCCCTAGCACTACCAATCATCCGCTCACTTTGTGAACTCCGAATTTCACTCGCCATTTTTCTACTTCCATACACATCACAATACAATTTATTCAACAATTTCCAACTCAAACACCTGAAACAGCTGCGGTAATGTCACTGACCGTCCAAATGATTTCAAAAAATTCCATTTTCAACCTAAGTTTTTGGGAACAATCAAATGGCATTTATTCAAGGTCAAACCAACCGAACATTGAGTAAAAACACTGAAGAAAGTGTAAAACCCAAGTAGGATGAAACCCCACCACGGAGCTGTCGAAACTCCCAAAATCTGAGCTCCACGCTGAGGCCTCCCAATGCAGAGATAAATTTTCCTTCTGTCTGGAAGAATTTCACTCGGCCGACGCTCGTAAAATCTGTAGGAGAGAAGGCCCTTACTCTCACTCAAACCCAACAATCTCTGCCACGCATCTCCCGTTTGCCTTCACATTTTTTCGCTTCTTCAATTTGGTAAGATGACACTGCTTCACTATTTTTGCATTATTATCATTTCAAAACAAATCCTATAATGTCATTCACATAACCAAGCTTTCTTTGATTTTCGACATTCGGGCACTATCTCACCAGCCCATTTCATCATCTCCTATCCATGCAAATACATAACATGTGTACATGTTATAGGTGACTTTTGTTACATCACAAGTCATTTTATAGCACCCGTAACTCAATGCTCAAAACGTAAATTCGATCATCTCTAATTCAACGAATCGACGTGGTAGCTAGATTTCGCAAGACGATTCCAACGGTGAAATCCGTTTCGCCATCCGATCTCTAGAGAATAAATTTCAGAATTTTTTAACCGAAATTACGATTTTACCCTTTTTCCAGAAATTGGAATTTCTTGGGTCTTACATTCTCCCCTCCTTAAAAGGAATTTCGTCCCAAAATTCTGGACAATCAAAACACTCACATGCAGCATATGCAGTAACGCGGCACTCATATATATTCATGAATGTGAATTCACTCAAACTTAATGCGTGATTCTTCCATCCTTAACTGGTAGTGGATAGGGTGGGCTCTGGGATTTGTATGGTCTCACAGTTCTAATGACTGACTTCAACTCAGATGGAAAGTGTCGCTGATAAAGATTCCTGATTAAATTTCTCACGGTTCATGGCCGCAAACCCGATCACTACCATCCAAAACGACACCCGTCCTCCTCAAAGGTTCTATCGTTGTCAATCTCAACTAGTCTCCTAACCACTGTTATATGAGTCGGATCCGAGTATACTTCCTGAGCATGGAGAAGTGAAATAATTCGTGGACACCGACATGTCAAGGTAGCTTCAACTCGGTACATAATAGTGCTTACCCTCGAGTATCTCGAAGGTCTACGAACTCTCGCTATAGCTTCCCGCTCTCGCCAACTCGACCACTCCTTAGGCATCACCTTCACAAGAAGACGTGATCCCAAACCTCTAAACTTAAGGGTCGACGTCAGCATCAGCATAGCTCTTCGCCGGGCTTTGAGTCGAGAAGATCCGTCAGATTGCTTCACCTTCTCCTCGAGGTGTCTCTAATCGATCGATTCAATACGAGCTCTCTCCCACCTCGGTCCAAGATAACCGGATCTACACGGCCTCTCAATGCCCCATACGGTACATCCGTATACCGCCGACAACTACATGTAGGCGAATTCCACGCAAGGGCAAGTGCCTTCCTAGCTACCCTTATGATAATCCAGACGCATGCTCGCAAAGATGTCCTCTAACACCTATTTAAATTCCTCCCGACGACCATCCGGTCCGAGGGTGGAAAGTTGCACTCATCGCTGCACCGTAGCCCATAGCCTTGAAAACTCTAAAATGTTCTGTAAATTCAACCCTTATCCACATCAGACATCGGTAATTCATGTAGCCGACTATCTCTCGAATATACAACCTGTAGAATCTCTCCAATGTGAAGGTCATCCGTACGGTTAGAAAATGTGCCGACTTCGCGAGATCGATCCACTATCACCCATACCATCATGTCTCTTCGCTGGTGGTCCGTGGCAAAAGTGGGTCACAAAATCCATGGTGACATGTCTCACTGCATCAAATCACTTCAATTTTACTTCAAGTAGCCTCACTGTTTCTCGCTCACTTAACCTCGCTGACACGCGAGACATCACGCACAAAGTCCCCTACTGTCTCTTCATCCCGCTCCATTAATGACGATTTAAGATCCTGGGTATTATCTTTATGCTGCCACTTTGGATGCACGTAAATCGAGAGAAAAACTTCCTGAGAATCTCTTCACCTGTCGACCAAACCACACCGTCCTTTCAGCATCAAGACACATATCTTAGTGGGATATCCAAATTTTGTCACCGTACTGACACCGGCCCTCGATGACACTCATCTCGCCCCACACTAGGGGACTCAATCACTGCTCAACGTAGACGGTGTAGCCAATTAAACCCCCAACGCGCCCGGAAGTTCCGCCACTGCATCAGAACCAAATCGCCCCACAGCTCGAGCATTACACTCCTGAAGCCATGATTAGCAACACCGACTTCCGACTGAGTGCATCAGCCATTACATGTGCCTTACCAGGATGGTAATGCAAAAGTGTGTCATAATCCTCTAGGAACTCCATCCATTGCTGCCTCATACTGGTGGTCCCACTGCGTGAAAATATACTGCACTTCTTATAGCCTGGGCACCTCGAACTCACAGCATAAGTAGTGGCGCCAAATCTTCAAGGCGAAGACCATGGCCGCCTAACCCATGTCGTGTACCCTTCAAAGATTCTTCAACCGGTTGAACCATAAGCGCCACCCTCCCATCGCATCAAAACACATCCTGTTCTACCGAGGCATCACAATACACCAGAAATTTCGGTCTCCTATCTCGACTATCAAGACAGAGCCGGCAAGTCTCCTCTTCACCTCGGAATGCCTCGCACGCACATTATCCCAATCAGCCTGACCTTCGGGTCAACCTGTCATAGGTGCCGCTATCCGTGAGAACTGAATGAATCTTTCAGACATCACTAACCCAGAAATCATGGATTCAAGACTCGACTTCGGTCTCTCCCCAACTCATCACGGCCTCAACTTTCTTCATCCACTGACACGCTTCACGTCGACACCACGTGTCCCAAAAATCTCACCTCGCAGTTTCTCAAAACTCGCACTCATCGAACTCGCACAAATGATGGTCTTCAATGAACTTAACACGATCCTCGGGCGACATACTCATGCTCCCACTTTGATCAGAGTGTATCGTTGATGTCGCACAATATAATCCATTAACCACCTAGATAGGTTATAACAATCTTCTATGAATGAGATCCATGAATGCCGCCGCCCATTCGTCAATCCAAAGGGCATCTGCAAACTCAAAGTGCTCATAACGCCGCCCCAAACGCCGCCTGGGGACATTTTATCTCCCTAACTCGCCTGACGGGTAACCAGCACGAAGGTCTATTCGAGGCAGACTTCGCGCCCTCCCTTAAACCGACAACAAATCAGCCAACTGTACGGTACCGATTCTGATCGTAACCCGTTCAACCGCCGTAATCAATGCAATACCGGCGGTCTTGTCCTTCTTCGCAAATAGAACCTGAGTGCCCCATGGCAGAAGCTGCTCGCTTCCATCGAACTCGCCCACAACCCCCGGGAGCCGACTCGAGTTCGCAACTCAACCGTGCCATCCTATGGCGTAGATGGGCAGCACCGTGGTGTAACTTCTATACCGGGTCACGCCCTCCGCGGGAGGCGCTCGCGAGCTCATCCGAAAAACATCCACATAATCGTGACACTACTCGAGGTGGATCCAAGTCCGGTCTCACCTCGTCCTCTAGTAAGGCTCGCTAGCAACCCGCTAACCGTCCCGACACTTGGACTCATACCGTCCGGGGCAAAATATCATGCCACCCCGAAATACCACGCGAGTACGTCTCGTGGTGGGGCAGAACCCTCCTACGCCACAATCGATAATCTAATTTCCGTAGTCGTCACCAATCCATCCCCGGGATGACATCACCTGACATGTCCACGACCGTGTCCACACGTGAGTAGAGTCCCCCGAGACTCCCAACTCGCAACCTCGACATATCATCCCTATTCTCACCCTAATCCCTAGGAAGAATCTCATACAAAGGCTCCTCTAAGGAATCAAACCCTAAGCTCTCCCAACTCTATACTTCGAAGAAGACTGTTCTCCTTCCTGCTACGAATAATCTGCATCCCGAGTGCCCGAGCATCCCCATCTTCTCATGGTCGTGGCCGTCCCAACCATGGAGTCCATGTCCCGCAGGCGAAGTCCCACGATCCCGCTCCTCCCAATGGACAACTTCACCATTTCGAATCTCTCTAACTCGCCATGTCTTATGTCACAATCATCAAGAATACAATTTTCGAACCTAGCCACATAATCCATCACCGTCATCACCCCCTACTTTAGCTCTAGGAACTCCTGATCCTTCGCATGCCTAGAAGTATCTCGAAAGTACTTACCCATGAACAACTCCCGAACTCCATTCATCATAGCTCTAAGTCTCTGTGAGGTCCTCGCCCAATCCACGACTGGTCTCACCCCTGAATTTGAATCAAACACTAATCCCGGTCGCGCCAGGTAATCTCCATGGCCTCAACACCTCTCAATCTCGCACAACCCATGGTTCGCCACCACGACCTCCTCCCGTGAATGCCTGAGGATGATGCGCCCTAAACCCTGGAGGCACAGACCTCCCCGACTGACTACATACCGTGGCGAGGAAGCAGCCATCGTAATACCTACACTTCACCAGGGCACCGCCAACAAATACCGGTGGCTTGACCAAATGCTGGTGGTGCTCGACCAGCACTCGCGGACGTCCTCTACGCCCTCGTCCCTCTACCAGCCATCTACGCTGAGTCGTGTTAAATGGCCAATGCAAGATCCCTAAGGCATAAACGCAGCTCGGTGACACTAATCATACTGAATATACGGGCCCATATTCTATGTCCTCGCATTTGCCGGACAATCATTTCACATGTACACTATTTTTTTCTTTTCGTTACCAACTCCGGGACCATTTTGTTCCAATTTCTCAAAACCTTCCTCGTTCTCACACATTAACTCCTAATATTCAACCTTAAAATTTTATTTAATTTTCCACAAACCATATAAATTTATAAAAATTTATTTTATTCATTCTCTTTTTCCGCTTTACATACCTGTAGTGTTCAAAAATCTTTATCGACATCAATGTGCTTAATCACTACAATAATCAATTACAACACATACAACATGGTATATACACAATTATCACCAAACAACTACACATCACACATGTTATAAACATCAATCACACAATCACACGATCACAATCAAACACATATGGTTCTAATTTTCCGTGCCTTCCCAGTAATCTCATACCTAAACCACATCATCACACCAAGTGGTGATGGATACCCAAACCTGAGCTCCCATAGTATTCCAGGCCTGTTTCAATACTGCCGCGACGCCCAAATCCCCGTGGGTCCGTTGGACTACTGTCAACCCGTTAGAACACTGTGAATGCCGGGTGACCCGAGCATCTCTCACGAAAAATCGAGCGCACTTCTCTTTGTACTGGGAGCTCTACCCTTAGTACATAACTTGTCCCAACACATCCAACTAATTATATAGGTTCAAATGAGTAAATAATGGCCACTGCCCCTACATCATCACTCAACCAATATATCCTAACCAAATACATATCTCATGGTTCAAGAGTTGATAATTCAATTCTTGCGGCAAACGATATATCAAAATTCTAGAATTCTAATACATGTATACACGAATAAAACCAAAGCCACAACCCGCTTCTAAAGCGGCCTCTATGATTACTTCGCCTCTGCGCTCCTCAGACGAAAAATAATATCCTCGACTGTGGTGAGCTAATGCTCGCAGCGAATCACCCAATCGGGGCTACTCTCCACTTAAATGCATATGCAATGCCCAATGAAACATACATCCAAGTAAACGTGATCCTACTCAATGTTCACATGATCAACTCCATATCCCGAGTCCTCATCGACTCCCTCACACCCTGCCTGCCACGTATAGAACTTATTTTCAACAAAGATGTTTGTTTTATTTATGGACAACCTCCGATATAAGTAGTGGACCGAATTCGATATTCTATTTTAAGTGATAACTCCGATAGATATCAATCGGGTCGACCCGACGATTGATATTTTGTATTGACGTACCGATAATTATTATTTAGTCAACCCTCCGAAACCATTCTCTCAAGAATCACCTCATGCACTCACTCTATTGTTCTGTAGTCTGCATATGGAATGCATGACGCCAATTCCAATACAATTATATAACACACGAATATATAATACGCATATATTCACGTAATTTAAATCACACAAACATGTCATGTACTTCACACTATTACACCAAAAATTACCACTTGGCTAATTATCAACCACTTAAAGAATTCAACTTGAATTATCAACCAACACATTATTTCACAAAAATTATTTTGTGAACACTATTTATATGAACAAAGGGAAACCCTCTGTTACGCCTCGCATTCACCAATTATCGCTTCACTTTAGAACCCTAATTCACATCACTGCCACGTTCTCAAAGACCACTAATTATCTGCTCACTTTGTGAACCCGACTCACTACATTTCTGCCAGTACACATCACAATACAATTGACCAATTTCAACTCAAATACTTAAAAACACCAAATAGTGTCAGCTTGACTGTCCAAATGATTTTCAAAAATTTACATTTCTGTCCCAATTGGGATTCGATCAAACTACTGCTCAAGGCCTCAAACCAACCGAAACATTATAAAACACTTTTGAATAAAATGTAAAACCCAAGTAGCATGAAACTCTACCTAATGAGGTTGTCGAAACTCCTAAACCAAGCCCACGCAGGCCTCGACACGTAGAGCAGCTCTTCCTTCACCACACTTCGACGGCCTGACGCCTCGCTATAACGTAGAGAGAAGGCCCTTTTTACTTTCACTCTAAACCCAACAATTTTGGCTAATGATCTCCCCCGTTTGCCTTTCACATTTTCTACTGTTAATTGTAAGATGACACTGCTCACTATTTTGGCATTATTATCATTTAAACAAACTTATATATAATGTCATCTATGTCCCCAAGCTTACTTTCGAGATTGAAAATTATCTCATCAATTTTCATCATCTCCTATCCATGCAACATGTATAACATGTGTACATGTTAGCACTTTTCACATCACAGTCGCTTCCCAAGACCGAAACTCGATGCCTTGAAAAAGTGTAAATTTCGACCGTCTTCGAACGATTAAATCACGTAGCTAGATTTCCGTGAAGACGATTCCAACTCGGTAACCTGTTTCACATCCTGAGATCTAGAGAATAAATTTCAGAATTTTTTTTTACTGAATTTTGATTTATTTTACCTTTTTCCAAATGGAATTTATCTGGTCTTATAAAGGAAAATATAAATGGTTCATTTAACATCAAAATTGACCTACAACATTGATTCTAAATGTCGTGACATCGCCACTGACATTTTGACTTTATCAATGTGAGAAATCGAGAATTGGCCTCTGAACAAAGCTAGCTCAACACAATGCATATCACCAATGACATCAACATTTACACGCAATTAGGCAACATTTATGGGCTTTTCGGGCGCTGATTCTCACCTCGCTTAGGCCTAAAGACTGAGCCACAAACAGAGTTCAGGGAAGATGCGCCTTCCAATCGTTTCACTAAGTCCGTACTTTGGGGAGACCTAAAGTCTCATTATATATATTTTTATTTTCTTCTCTTTTCTATTTTTTTTAGTTTGTTTTCTAGATTTAGTTTTCTTCTTTCAGATTAGAGTAGTGATCTGAACTGGAATTCGAAGCTGAATAAATGTAAATCGAAGCTTAAAATTATGTCTGAATTTAAATGGAATTTGAGAATTTTTCTAGAATTCGTTTTTTTTTTAGTTTTGATTACAATTTCAATGAATTTGTTTGATCAACTAGTCATTGTCATTTGTGATCCAGATTTGAGAGGCTCATTCTCTCGGGAAGAATCGTTGTCGTAGATTATTGCTCGTAGTGTCAGCAATGTTGTTTTAGAAAATGGAGTGATGAATTGATATTATTCTACATTGGTTGTCTCACACGTGTTTAATACCGTAAATGCTTGTATCATTGCTTTGATTTCTAAGAATCCCTTTGAGTGACACAGGGTTAAGACTACCTGAGAGCAATGAGCAGTAACTTGAGGGTAAATTCCACTAATATTATTTGAACTAATGCACTTTTAGAATTACTTTGATACATCACTAGTGAAGATCCAACCTCTACTTTCAAGGTTCCCTTATGGGTGATAACAGGAGTGTGTGCTCAAGGAATATGATCCACTTACTGATCTAGAAATTCTAATTTTAGAGTACTTCACATGATTAATCTGAGAGGGCAATTTAACTCTGTGGTTGTACAGACTTAATCAAGGGGAGAAAGAATTTTTGTCTAATTGATGGTTGAGATATCATTTATTTTGGAGAGGGTCAGATGCCACCTGTTTAATGGGATACAATTTCCAAATTCAAGAGATGGTTAGAAGTAATCGAAAGGAAAATTAGTCAGATCTAAAAGAGGATAACCCTACAAGTAGCTCTTTCACCCACTGCTTAAGACAGAAGTGTGGTGCTTTTAGAAAGTAAAATGTGAAGTTAGAGAAATCCATTTCTACACTAATCGCTTCGACACCAATGTGCCCGATACTTTAGACTTTATTCTTTTATTTGAACTTGCAAAATGATAGTCACAACACTATTTTCAACTCAGTGTTCTTTCAATCCAATTAATTATTTCCAATCATATTTAAAATTTGTATTATTGCTTTGATTCATTTTACTCGTAGAAGATAAATATATCCTCGAAATTTGAAGTTCAAATAGTCAAAGTCTTGAGAGCGAGGGTAGTTAATCTTTTGAATTTAATCAATCATCGGGAAATGATATGGACTTAAACATCCACTTGACATTTAGGCTAATTCTGTGCACTTGCAGAGATTTGACCAAAAAAACCAATTTAAATTGCAAATTACATTTAAATGTAAGAAAAACAAATTTTCTAATATCTAGTCTATCAAGTTTCCAAGGATCAGTTAGGGATTATGAAAGTAGTCTTTGGTAATAGTGTTTCAAATTTTGGTATTTTAGATATGGTCAATCAACAAGTTTTTGGCGTCGTTGTTGGGAACTTTAGTTAGTCTTAGGTAGCCGTGTCGGAAATTTGGTCAACAAGTTTGTAGCGCCATTGCCGAATACTTTAGTTAGTTTTTGCAATGTGTTTTAAAATTCGGCCAACAATGTGACAAATAAAGATAGGTCATTAAGCCACAAGACTTAACTCAAGTGGTTAAGAGCAGATGCAGTTAGGACGGACATAGGAATGGAAGTGTCCAGGTTCGCATCTCAATGAATAAATGACGCTGTAGTATATCAACACCGACGACACCGACGCATACGCCCATGATCAAGTATAATAATAATATTCTCTCAACACTCCATGGATCATAGTTAAACGGGGTGTTGCAGCAAAGAACACAGACCGAAGCTGCATCGACGGCCGTTTACCGCCGAATCGAGAACTACCGGCCTGCCACTCGTGGTCATCATCATTATCCTACTCATCCTTGGATTCATCTTGTATTCCGAGTGCATATTTTGTCAAAAAATAATAATATATCTATTATAAAAAAAGGATAATAAATAATAGATATTCAAAATTAAAATAGAACTAAATTTATTTATTTAATTTATCATTATTAGGTTTAAAATCACAAATAAATTAAATTACATAATCCTATTCTCGAGGTTGTCCTTATTCTATTACTTTCGAATTTAATTATAGTCATTTTTAAAAAACAATAATTATAATCATATATATAATTAACTTAAAGCTAACTCAACTTCATTTTTCTAAGTTTCGAGTTATTCAAATTAAAGTTAAGTTGATTGGGTTGAATTCAAGTTGATTGGATTGCATATCACAAAGTACTTTCATAATACTTTCATGAAAAGAATTCAGCATTTAGATGAAAATTTAAATAGTGTTTCACTAAATTAATTTGGTTTGAACCAATGTTTATTTAGCTTGAACCCCATGGTTAAAAATCCAAATAAACAGCGCTTAAAACTTATTTATAAACTGCATGTTTCAAAGGGATATTTCGTACTTAAATTTTTTGAAAATTTCTTGTGTTAAGGATAATGAGAAAGTCTAACATGGTAAGAGGATATGACAATATTACAGAGTGCAAAAACTTGAGGAATAAGTCTCCTTAATGGAGATGTGGGAAGTTAGTTGAAGAGGTGGGGAAGAGATGGGATTTAGGCAATTATTCAAGAACTCCTATAAAAGGAGGAGAACTCTCATAAGAGGAAAAAATGATCAACCTATCCACAAATCATCAATCAATCATCTCAACAAGCAGTAATAACAAACTATTTCAACATTTCTTAGCTTTTGTCAATTCCAACATTCTATTTTCAAATTCCAATCAAGTTTCTTTCAATTCTGTAGCACCATATCGTTCCACTCGTTCCTAGTACTGTAATTTAACATTTCATTAAGCTTTTATTCCTGTAATCTTTACATTTTTACGACATTATTTACTTAAATTCTGATAAATTTCCAAGGAAACCAAGGAACCCATTTTGTCTTATTAAGAAGTTTGATTTCTAAGCAATCTCATATTGAAAACACTTTAAATTCCCGATACATCCATAACCACATGCTTTCATTTTGTGTGTTATAATGAAAATCACAAAATCACCGAAACAAATAGTAAATGGGTGATAAAATGTCATGACAACAAGATTAAACATAAATTAGATATTTTAGAAATAAATAAAATATATATAATTTAATTTAATATTTTCTTTTATGCATATATTTTTACTTTGCATTGCCATTGTTTTACTATCCTGTTTTTATAAGGGCTTAGCTTGGGACCTCTTGGTCATCCATCCTTCTTTTTACCATTGAGTTTCAGCCTCTATGACAAATTTGATATTTTCTTTCTTAGCATCAACATTATTATATACACAACATGTAGATAGATATTATAAAAATGTTAAATCATCTTGGAATTCTTCAAAACTTAACTTGAACCCAATCTCTAGCCACCCATTCCCTCCTTTTCTTTAGCCCATTTTCTTCAAGTAAGAAGGGGTGATTTTTTTGCCACATTTGGCTTGAAATCATTCTACATCTCTTTCTTTCATTTTCTTGCTAAAAAATGGTTATTCTACAAAGATTTATATCTTATCTTGTTTTTCGTGTTGTTGTTGTCTTATTACGGCATTTGATTTGTTGTCGACTTGTTACAACGTTATGTTTTTCGTCATTTTGTTACCACATTTTATTTGTAAATTGGCAATTTAGATAAGCAAAGTTAATATACAATCGCTGAATATATCATTATACAAGTATATAGTTAATAGTTCCAGTTTACATATTCTTAGTCACTATACATTCTATTTTGTAGACTTTATATCGATTTATTATAAATAACTAGATATCGCTTCTCATCCTTATGATTTTTATACTTATATCTTTGATCTATCGATCTATTGCAAGTTTGAATTAATAAAATTATTTTTCCTTTAAAAAAAAAACTTGAACCCAATCTAAATATTGAAAATGATTGCGCAAACCTCAAATGGGGTTAAGTTTGAATTATGGTAATCTGATTAAACTTGCATCATAATAAAATATCTTATATTTTAACTTAAAAATAAGTAGGTTTTTTCAATGTTATTAATAACATAATTCCCTTCAAATGAGGTTTATGTCTATTGAAGCAAAAAAGATAACCATATATTACGGATTTAGGCCTCAACATGTAACAAATCATTGTGATAAAACTAAATAAAAAATAAAGAACCATGTGATGTTCTGTACATGACATCAAAAGGTTAAAAATAAATCTTGACATCCCGTAGGTATATTATGCCAAAAAAAAAAAAAAACAACCATCACCCATATTTGTTGAACAAAACGGACAGAAAACTAAATCTAGTCTTATACCAGAATATATTTTCTACTCTAATATTCAGTACATATCAATGCCTTTATAAAGGCTGAAAGCTGATAATGTGCACTTGCACGTTCTCCAGCATGTTCTCCATTTCTACCATACTAAAGTTACATATCAGCATTAACTACATCTCTACCACTTCTACCACTAACAGCATGAATCCACTAATAGATTGATAACCACCTACAAACTGAAATAAAAAAACAGATGCTAAGGACTCGGTCAGAATGCAACCCACGTGCTGGTGTTGATTTATTCAATACTCCCTCTCAATACCAGCTTCTACTCTTTCAGCATACCGATGATACAGAACTTTTCGAGCTTGTTGCTGCTTGCCTTGAAACAGATCTAAAGTTTAATTTTTCGTTGTTTTGACATGCTCCAATTCAATTTCTTCTTGCAAGACTTTCTCTGGGCAAAGCGATAATGCACTCCTACATGCTTAGTTCTTGCATGAAAATGAGATTCTCCGCCAACCTATTGCCTACAAGTTGTCGCGAGGAACAGAGGAATACCAAACTCTGTTGGCTGGTGCAAGTCTGCTGCACTGCATAAGCCAAGTGCTTTCTTGGGCTGCCATAGCTGCTGTTTCATGATTGCTTCCTGGTTACAGGCGACACTGCTAGCTGCCTTTTGCTACACCACGAAATTGCTCCGGACCCGAGTATGAAGACATACCCGTGAGCTGAACCGACGGAAAACATGGTCACCTGCATAGTCAGCATCACAATAGCCAACTAGCCCGTAATTTCCACTCTTTGTGTAGCATAATAACATAGCTGGCGCATCAATAATTTCAAAGATTCATTTAACTGATTCCAAATGGTTTCCGACTTTGCATGTAGCTTACTCATTACAACTAACCAAGTAAGGAGATGTCTGATTCCAGCAGTTATAGATAAGGCTACCCAATTAACTGCCTACATGTAGCATCTTCTAAATCTTTCCTTCAAGAGCAATACGCTATATTTGTCAAGAGGTACCTAGGATTGGTTTGCATTTGGCACCTGTAAACCTTTTTAACAGATCTTTGGAATACTTTTGCTGATGAAGAAATATTCCATTCTGAAAATTACTCCTAATCTAAGAAAATGCTGAGCTGTCCCACTTTTCACCAGTTAACCGACGTATCTTTTTTTTCTTCTAGTTTGAGATTTTCTTCTTCACAGCTTCCTCGTGATGATTAAATCATCCACGTGATATCAAAGACAATAGCTATCCTTCCTCCTTTAGCTTTGACAAACAAGCTAGAGTCCACAGATGTCACAGAATAACTACTATGAGTAAGGAATTCGGCAATCTTACCATACCAAGCACTCGGTGCTTGTCTTAATCCATAGAGAGCCTTCCTGAGCTTACACATGATGTCAGATGATCTTTCACTCGAAACCATTTCACATAATTTCGCGGAGATCTCCTGATCCAATCTCCCCATGCAAAATGCATTCGACATCCATCCGTCATAGACTCCACCGCTATGCAGCGCAAGACCCGAATAGCTGTAAGCCAACCGGATCAATGTCTCATCGTATCCAAATTTCAGATGTTGAGAGAACTCCGCGCTACAAGTGGCTTTGAATCTCTAATTGATCCATCTGCTTTGACGCTTATTTTTTGTACACCCATTTGCAAAGAATAACATCTCGGGTTGCTGCAAGCTCCCAGGTTTGATTTTGCTCTAACGCTGTAATTTCTTCTTTCATAGCTTTAATCCACTCCGGACTCTGAGATGCTTCCTCAAAAGTTTCTGGTTCTTTAGCATTTGCATCTTCTACTTCATGGCGCATTAGCATACTTATGATTTGTTTTCTGCTCTAAATTGATCATTACAAAAACCCTGATCATCACCATCAATTTTCTCCTATGATTTACACCTGCTTGGCTATGGAGCTTCAGATAACCGCCACGTATCATTATCTCAGCTTCAGTTCATCAATTTTCAACTGGATTGAGGTAAGATTGGCTCCGCATCTCCGTTGTCCGCAACACTTCATCGCCATGGACCACCAATGAAGAGAGACTTCATCAAACACCACATTTCGGGACGTAAAATTTTCAGTTGTAGGATCACAAGACTTCCATCTTTTCCTTTGGATCACTGTATATCTTACAAAAATGCACCATACCCTTTTGTCCATTTTGTCGCTGTGATGGTCAGCATAATATATATGACATGCATCCAGCATTCTTAAACAGACTAAATAACAGGTTTCAGGTCCATAATTCTTTCAAAAGCATGGCAGCACAACATAACCTTTGTCAGGAAGTTCCATGACACAATGTCAGCCATTAAGCTCACTGTAAATCGCCTTCAGGCATCATTCTTTGCATGAAGCATGTTTCGACACACTGCCGATGCCCCGTTTTTTCTTCTCGCTAAATTCATTTGCCGTGGGGTGCGAGCATTATGAACTGACAAGATTTTCACTTTCAAACGAGAATCATCCAGGTGTCTCCCTCCGCGTCTAAGCGTGCAGAACTGACTCTTTGCTCAACCTTCGTCACGTATTTTTGAACTCGAATTTTTAAGAGTTTCGTATTTTTCCTTCAGTAGCACCACACGTATTCAGGTGGTCACAATGAAAGTTACCATGTATTTCATCCCACCAATGGAGTTATGTAATTGGTCCAAGCAATATCATAGTAACCCACAACATTGTTCTTTGTTTTAAATTTGATTCTTCGATGGCAATCCGTGTGTTTTTCCATACTAGCATCCCATATACTCTGTCTGCTTCACTTCCAAGTCAGGAAGACCCTTCAAAGATCGACTTCTTCATCAACGCATCTTAACTGATAGCCACCTGACTCAGCCTACAGCTACAACCCGCTGCCTGCCTTCTGCCTTTGTTCATATGCGCCTTCTGCATTATATAGTGTTCACACTCCATCTTCATCTCCTTACACGGTCCTTGTAATCTCTGTCCCGACAGGCTACATCCTCTAATCAAACAGACAGACGCTTTAGATGCACGCATCGAAAGAAGATTTTTCTTCACTCTGAACATGATAGGGATGATTTGAGTGGCACCTTCTGTCAGACCAATAGAGATTTGAAGGGATACAACGTGAGCTATCAATCTCTAGAAGATTCGCGCCGCCACCAATCTCACTCGTATTCCGATTGTGCTCAGAACTTCTTTAACACCGGTCATATGGTTCGAAAGCAAATTTAGTCAACCATCCAATCATGTTCATATAATCGATTTGATTGAATGTTGTTGCGTAAAGAGCTAGCTCCTCGCATGCAAACAGCGTGTCTGGTGATCCCATCCTTTTCACACTTTTGGAAAGATGATTACTTACCCATGTTGTTGCCGGAGACCAGCGCCTCTTCATCCAGCAAAGAGAGCTCAGATCCCATTCTTCTTCTCTTTGGACGAGCAAAGCATTTCCTATAATCCTTTCTTTCGCTTCAAAGAATTTTTCGCCACAGACCCTTCTTCTTGCAATTTGTAGCATCACTTTCAAACTTTTACACTGCTGTCTTGAACTTCATCTACTAATCGCTCTTTCTCATGACTTCTCGCCTTGTCATCATTCTTTGGATCCATCATCTGTCGCTTAACATCTCGCTTTTGTTGCATAGAGTGCCTCTTTCTTCCTTTCTCGACGGTATTCTCCCATTTGCTAGCTAATGCTTTTTTGACCGCCTAGCAAATTTTCGAATTCTATATAGATCACTCTTCCAACTCTTGTATAGCAAACACACCAAACTCCTGCAGAATTCTGGTTTAACCTATGATCAAGCATCCTTCATCCCGATTGCTAACAGGAGCCTCTGGATCCAACCCGGTAATTTCTCTGCGATAAATAGCTCTCAATTCAGGGCATCAGGCGATCGTCATGTCGCGTTGCGCCACCGACAGCAACTCACTCTCTAAGAGTTGGAGTTTTGTATCGTTCTTCTTAGAGAACAGCTTGGCGAACGTATCCCAAGCTTCTTTGGGAGTCTTCGCATCCCGGATGTGCTCCAAAGATTCTTTCTCTTCAATCATTGTCTTTAGAACAACATTACTTGCCCGCCACCTTCCACTTCCGTAATGTCCCATTCAAGGCTTTCACTTCCGTGGCTCCTGCCTCGTCCATTTACAACCTCCCACAGTCCCGACCGCATGTGCGACATCATGGTGACCGCACTGCCTGAAGTTGTTGAGCTCTTGATTCACTAATGACTTGAAGATCACCCATGGCTCTGATTCCAAATTGTTGAACAAAACGGACAAAAAACTAAATCTAGTCTTATACCAGAATATATTTTCTACTCTAATATTCATATTACAATAATGTTTTATAAATGAGTGCTGATAATGTGCACTTGCACGTTCTCCAGCATGTTCTCCATTTCTGTCACTTTAAAAGTATACTTTGCATAACTACATCTCAATACTTCTACCACTAACAGCATGAATCCACTAATAGATTGATAACCACCTACAAACTGAAATAAAAGAACAGATGCTAAGGACTCGGTCAGAATGCAACCCACGTGCTGGTGTTGATTTATTCAATAATATTGACACCTTGTTTATTTTCATTTACATTCAATTCATTTCCATCACAATCTCTATTTATCCCATTAATGTGAACAATAAATAATTTAAAAGTTCCAAGTAATTTCATTTATATATAATTTTTTATAATAATTTTCCTTTTTTTATATCTATTAACTTTGTATTTTACTTTGTAGTAACATGTTCTTAAAATTAAGATTCAAACCTACATCTCTCATAACCCTCTCAACCCTTACCACTTGAGCAGGTCTCAGAATTTGAGTAACTATTTTTCTTAATATATTATTTTGTTTTCTTTTTTACTCAAGAAACCAACACCCCTAATAGTTTTGTCTCCGTAGCTAATTTCAACATGAACAGATATATAACCCCAATTACAACTCTAGTAGCTAGGGAACTTTAAAAGCTAATCTGATCAGACTCATTTTTGTAAGTTCAGGTTATTAAAATTAAATCCGTTGATGGGCTAAATTCAGCTGGTTGATGTATAAAGTTCTTCTCACAACATTTTAAAAATAATAATTATCATGTTTTTAAGAAAAACTTTAAATAATAAAAGGACAAAATTTCAATATATGAAAAAAGAGAGTCAAATTTGCATATTTTAAAAGAAATGAAAATTAGTAGAATGGGCATTCGAAAACCAGGATAGGATGCAATCCTTGTAAGAATAGGGTAATATAACTAATATACAAAATTGAATTGGAAAAAAAAAAGTATATAATACAATATAATATAATATTTTTCTTACAAAAAAAATATCACAGATAACATACAATATTGTTGAACCTGCACATGGAGCCTAATATTGAAAATGATTCAATGATTTAGGTTGAATCAAGAGACAAGACAAAAGGATAACAATAAGAAACTAACATCAAAACCCTAAAACCAAACATGGGCACCCTAAATATATATGCCAAGAGAAACAAAAACTACAATCCACCATATCGATAATTATGTTTTGTTATCATTTATATTCAAACTAGCTTCATCGGCACTTGTGTTCAACGGGAAGCACTATGGCATCATCTGATTCGGGATATACGGTAGCATCGGCGGCGCGTAGTAGCACGACCCCGAGGACGACGCTCCATGATTGGTATTTAATATTCTCCAACATTCCTGATGTGGGATCGTAGTAAAACGGGTGTTGCAGAGGCGGCGCGTACTGAGTGTTGCAGCCGGACGGGCCGCCGCCGAACTGAGAACTACTGGCGCCGTCGTTCGTGGTCATCATCATCATCCTACCCATCTTTGTATTCATCAATGAGCCATCAGACGGTGCAACGAATCGAAGAATCAATGGCGGTCAGGTAAGGCACGTGCAGGCCTTGGTGACGCCACATGGCGGTGGCCCTGAAAGTGCTAGGGTTACCAACGTTTCATCCTTCAAAGATCGCCTGATTCATCTCCTGAAATTCTAACCCTGAGATTGAACGTTCTGCTTTTTCCGCCAGCTTTTCATGAGATCCAAGAGCATCGGCGGAGACGTTGGTGCGTCGTCAAATGGGAATTTTGGAATTGTCTCCCCTCCATATGGCCGAGTTTTTGAGATTTTTTCTGATTTCTTTGGTTCGTTCTTCAAAGAATCCTGGATAAATCTTGGGTTTTCAGCCCTCTTTCCTCTTTGCAGTGTTCTTTGTATCTGTTGATAATGGATTTCACCTCGTCCGGATTCGATGGCCAGAAAATCGGCTCCGTCGACCGGTCATCGGAGGACGAACTGTAAATGATGACGCATGCATCGACTCCGCAGAGAGTTGAGATCTCATAAGTTTTCTTCTTCAATCCCATTGTTCTTTTCTGGAAGGTTATTTTTCGAGACTTTTCTTTAGGAATCAGCCCTGAATATAAAACTCGGGACTGACCCATCTTGTTTGTCAACCACAACAACAACAACAACTTATTCTTAGTGGGATTGTTTTCAAAACAAGTGAAAACAGGCTTCGGCTGTATTTGGTTAGCTAGGGTGTTTGAAAAACTGTTTTTTGTTGTAAAAAACAATGACAACTACGGAAACACATTTTCCCATTGTCTTTTTTGTTCTGAAAAGTACGAATAACAAAAAAAACATTAAATTTAGATAACCAAAATAGTTTTCAAATGGCATGTATTCTATGTTTTTGTTATCAAAAACACTTTTTAAAAACAGAAACCAAGCATGGCCTGTACAATTTCTCAACACAAAGGTTTTCTTTTTTCTGGTTCAGAAAACGATTCTACTAAAAGCATTTTTTCTTTGTTTTCAAAACCTGTTTTTAAAAACAAAAACCAAACATGCCCACAATTTCTAAACACAAGGTTTTCCTTTTCTCTGTTTCATGAAATGATTTCACTAAAAGCACTTGAAGATGTTATTTCTTTGAAAACTTCGTTCAAACAATGAAGAATTAACCGATGCCAGAATTATAAGGAAAAAAATAAGAGAGGAATTAAGAAGGGAGAGAGAAGCACCTTGGGCTTTAATGGAGAATTTCTGTTAAAAAAAAAATACTATATGAGATCTCTCACGGAAAGTAGCTTAGCCTTTAATGGAGAATTTGTGTAAATTGCTTTATGAGAGCTCTTTATAAAGGACAGTTGCTAAAAAGAAAATATTGAGAATATTATTATAGGGAAGGAAAATCAAATCTAATATGAATATTATTATATAAAATATTGAGAATATTATTATATGGAAGGAAAATCAAATCCAATATTCACTCTGCATACTTTACAAAAATATTACCACCCCACCCCCTTAATTCAAGGTTGCCTTTTTCCATCATCTCATAATATCAAATCCATTCATTCATTGATTTTCAAAAACAAACTTAACGCCCAAGTTCCGGAAATTTTAAGCCAAAAGAAAAAATATGAGAGAAAAAAATAAAAATAAAATTAGAGTTAAATTTAATTGCTTATTATTTTTATTTGATACTTCAAATTTACTTTAACTCATTAGTTAATATTAAATAATTTTAAAAAAAATGTAAGTTTATAAATAACTTTGATTTTCTTTGAAAAAAATTCATTATAAGAGAAAATCATTTGGTGAATTTTTTTTTTTTTTGTTTATTGTCAGTTGTTCTTGCAAGGAACCAAACATAACTTAAGGGTCAAAAGACTCAAAACCCATATGCATGAAGGGATCAATTTTCTTGTAGTTCTCATTTTTGTTACTCACTCTATCTTGTTTTCATGATTTCCAAGTTTAGTGATGACTTAGAGCTTGTTTGGTTTATGTTTTGTAAAAGAATAGTTTTTGAAAACACAAACAACACAATTTTGGTGTTTAATAAAAACTGTTTTTATTATCTGAATTTAGTGTTTTATTTATTTTTTATGTTTTTTAAAACAAAAAAAAAATTGAGAACCAATCATGTTTTCATGTTTTCATGTTTTCCTGTTTTCCTTATTCCCCTTATTTTTTAAGAACATAAAACAGTTTTAAAAAATAAGAACCAAACATACCTTTATTTTCTTGGCAACATTACATGAAAAATTAACTATATTATGATATTGTGTTTATAGTAATAAATTAATTGTGATAAAATTTTGGTAATGATTTTAGAATTGGGACATTGATCATGGGATCCTATGAAATATCCAAACCCTATTGAAATTTCTATCCCATAGGATCCCATGATTTTAGAGATGAGAAAATATCTTTTTATCTGCAAAAAGATAATTATTTACCTTTAATCACTAGTCTCCACACGCAATATATGCGCCACCTTCTCCTTCCGATCTTCCCTTTAAAAGGAATAACTAGTCTCCGCATGCGAGATATGCGCCACCTTCCCCTTCCGATTTGGGAGCAAATTACCTACTTTCTACGTAAAGTGGATCCCCTTCCTCTATGATAAAATGAGGTCATGACAGAAAATAAGGTATGCACTCTAGGCCGAAATATCCCGATTTTGGAGAGAAAGAAAGGATCTAACTTCAGCATCGGAGAAGTGATGGCGAAGACCCTCCCCCGCCCCTTTTTTAGCTGTTTGTTTTGCAAAGCTGTCACAAAGTGCGCAGTATGTTCCACGATCCAATGACTCGTAAGATTCTCGAACTTACACCCAGGGATCCTTGCTGATTTTAGAGCCGACAATATCTTTTATCTCGGCAACAGAGAATTATTTACCTTTAGCTTCCTTTTGAGAATGTTAGAAATAAATATATGTTATTGGCTTTAATTGGAAGTATTAGATTTCAGAAATAAATGTAGAATAATTATAAATATAAAATTAGTATTAGATACGCAAATTCTAAGAATAAAATATATTGTTTTGTTATATAAAATAATGATGATATGCATAATATTAATATTTGATTAAATAATTTTCATATATTAAATTCTCAATAAATAAAAAAACCAAAATATTTGACATTTTCTATTAAGAAAAAACCATTAATTTTTAAAATCTCCACAAAATATTCTAAGATCCACATAGAATATTTCAAAATATTTTACAAACATGGAATATTTTATTTTATTTTCATCAATCTATTATTTTTTATATAATTTCTTATTATATAAAATAAATATAATACCATTTTATAAGAATGATAATAATAATAATAAATTATTTATCATAATAATTTAATCATTTTAATTTTTAGTAAATATTTTAATATGTTATACATATATTTTTCATTTTATCATAATAATAAAAGTTATATCATCACCACACAAATATGTATTAACTTAAATTATTTTTCTTAATATATTTAAGATTTTAATTTTAAGCATATAAAAACAAACACCTTAATATTTAATAGAAATGCAATATTAAAAAAACAAACAATTTAATACTTAATATTATTAATAAGTTTTATTCAACATTAAATAATAAAAAATAAAAAAACCTTAGTGAAAAGACTAAGCATGTAACATCAAGCTCACCTTATAAAATAACTAAATCATATAGTTTATGAAAATATCCAAATTTTCTAGTATACTTCATATAGTTTTAAGCGCCCATAAAATTAAGAACACCAAGCATCATACGTGTTTGTTTTCATGATTTTCAAGCTTGGTGACTTGTTTTCTTTGCAAGCAAACAAAAGAGAGAAAATTAATTATATTATGACATTGTGTGTTGACGGTAACAAATTAATTATCACAAAAAATGTTGGTAATGATTTGAAGTTTAAGAAATTGATCATGTCATCCATAAAATTCTCCAAATATTGCTAAACTTTCTATTATAGAAACTTATATTTTAGCCGTAAAAGATTATTTACCTTTTTAACTTCCCTTTAAGAATGCTAGAATAAAGGTTTTATAACTCAAATGTGATCACATGTAACATTCAGTTTGAATTACAAAATATAACAGAAAGTATAATTTGAATTATTTTAGTAGATGAAAATATTGAATAAGAATAAGGAATAAATATTTGAGATTATGAGAGAAAATAAAATAAAATTAGAGTTAAATTTAATTACTTATTATTTTTATTTGATACTTCAAATTTATTTTAACTCGTTAGTTAATATTATATAATTTAAAATTTGTAAGTTTCCAAATAACTTTGATTTTCTTTGAAAAAATTCATTATAAGAGAAAATCATTTCCTAAATATTTTTTTCGTTTATTGTCCAGTTGTTCTTGCCAAGAACCAAACATGACCTAAGGGTCAAAAGACTCAAAACCCATATGCATGAAAGGATCAATTTTCGTCTAGTTCTAATTTTTGTTACTCCCTCTATCTTGTTTTCATGATTTCCAAGTTTAGTGATGACTTAGGCTTGTTTGGTTCATGTTTTTTAAGACAATAATTTTTGAAAACACAAAGAACACAATTTTTTAAGAGAATTTAGTGTTTTATTGTTTTCTGTGTTTTGTAGAACATAAAAATTGAGAACCAAACGTGAATACCTGTTTTCCTTATTTTCCTTATTATTGAGAACATAAAATTTTTTAAAAAAATAAGAACCGAACATGCCATTATTTTCTTAGCAACATCAAAAGAAATATTAATTATATTATGACCAATGTTTTAAAAATCAGATTTATGACTAAACCGGAAAAGTTACCGGTTCATGCGGTTTACAGTTCACTAGTTGAATCAACAATCGAACTGTGGTTGAACCGGTAGAGTCATAAATAGATAATTAATATATTATTACAAATAAAAATAATTATAAATAGATTTAACTAGTTGAATCGGTTAAACCATCAGTTCAACCAATTAAACAGCCGGTTCAACCAGTTCAAAGAAAAACAATTTTAACCTTTGAACTGAACCGGTTTTGATGCCGGTTCACGATCCAACCAGTCAGACCGATTGATCCGATTTTTAAAACATTGATTATGACATTGTGTTTACTGTAATAAATTTAGAAAACATATAAGTTCTCAATAATTATTGAAAAATGTATGGATTTAGGAAATTATGTATTAGCTATGAAGAACAATGGGTTTTTTAAATTTAGAAATTGAAAATTACTAAAAAATTAGTATAATGAAACTATCAATATTCCTATCTTTTCCTTTTAAAAAAATACATTCGAAAAAACTTGTTGTCAAAAAAATATATATATTTGAAGAAACACATAATCAAAAGTGTTAAAACCTATAGAGGTTGCGTAGCAACCAGGTTAAAGCAAAAACGAAACGGCTCAACGCCTATATATTCGATAATCTAAAAATGCGTAAAATACCTAAGATTCTAGATATGCAGTATATGACTCTGTCGAGTGGAAACTTTGCTATCTGAAACAGTAACATAAAAACCCATGAAAAAGTCAATCGTCAACAACAAAATAGCACACTGCAACAAGTGAGCAATAAAACAGATAGCAGCAGGTCGTAGACAACATGAAAATCAAAGGAAAACGAAGGTAAACTCGGATAGGTTTGGGAGATTTTTGGTCATCATGTCCATAAGGAAGCAAATAGAATTACTGCAGATTGTCTAATTAAAGAAGGTGTTGGTATTACAAATTCAATCAATTGATTGATTACTGAACTTCTCTAAAAATGTTTTTTATCTTTTTTAAATTTTTTAGAAGATTATCACACCTAGTTCTTTGATTTATATGTTCACTGGGTTTTCTAAAGAAAATTTGTAGCTCAGAAAAGTCATTGGAAATCTGTCCAGAAATTCCTTAAGGACATATTATGAAAGAGATTTGTTTTTTATTGAGAGAGTTGAGGTATATATATATACCTAAATAAGGACAAAGTAGTAAAAGCACAAAATCAATAAAAAGGAAACCCTAAAATACTCTAATACGCCCCCTCAAGATGGTGTGTAAGAAATAACATCAATCTTGTTACATAGGTAGATGAGGTGAGGCCAAGACAGAGATTTGGTAAGTGCATCAAAAAATTGATCACCAGCGGAGACATGAACAACACGCAGCTCAAATGAATGAACCAGGTCACGACGATAATGGTGGAAGAGGATTCATCAACCATTGATATATATATATATATATATATATATATATATATATATATATATATATATACCTAAATAAGGACAAAGTAGTAAAAGCACAAAATCAATAAAAAGGAAACCCTAAAATACTCTAATACGCTCCTTCAAGATGGTGTGTTAGGAATAACATCAATCTTGTTACATACGTAAATTAGGTGAGGCCGAGACAAAGATTTGGCAAGTACATCAGAAAGCTAATCACCAGCAAAGACATGAACAACACGCAACTCGGATGACTAAACCAAGTCACGGTGACAATAGTGGAAGAGAATTCGTCTACCATTGAGCCCAAGAGCATCTGATCAGCGGAGCATGATGGGAGGCGATGGCTAAGGTTAGGGTTTGTTTTACTATTAAGCTTGACGCTCTGATATCATATTATGAAATAGACTTACATATTATTGTGAGAGTTGAGGTATATATATATACCTAAATAAAGACAAAATAGTAAAAGCACAAAACCAAAAAAAAAAGAAAACCCTAAAATAATCTAATAGAACAAACATAGGTATCCATATCTCGTATCTCAACCAGGCAATTAAACCCTCCTCAATTAGCTTATTAAATTAATGGTGTAATTAAGTATCTTAAAAGTTAACTTGCAGTCTCATTTTCCTGACTACAAATTAATTAGTATATTTTCAAATGTGAGCTGATGAGCCAAATGATCTCCCCCCTGGTTTTAGGGAGTATTGCAACTCTTCCTCTAGTACCTAGGGAGAGGGAGCTAGAGATTAATGAGGAAGCTTCTAAAGAACCTTCCCTTGGAGGGAGGAGTCCAAAGATGGTGGATTTGGAAGGCCTTGAAAAGGCTGTGGAGTCTGTTATTTTAAGTGTTCTATAAATGTCATTTACACATACCTGTGTTGTGTGGTCAAGTCAATAACGTTTTCTACCTTTCGGTTTCCTAAGAAACCTAATTAAATAGGTGTGAAAATTTGGGTAAAGTGAAACGATAGATTACCGTTACAGTACAGGCTGTAAGTATGAGAATTTCTCTTGATCTCGAATGACGATACGGATTACACCGTTGAATTCGTCTCATGAAATCTAGTTGTACAGTCAAATTAGTTGTATTGTGTAGTCAAGTCAATAACCTTCTCTACCTTGGAACCTATTTATATTTAAATAGGTAAGGAACTCATTTAGCCTAGACGTCCAACAAGTTCGGAGCTATCGTAAGACTTTCCTTGTAGTTTAGATGATTCCATCTTAGCTTCCTATGAGTGTGCAATGCTAAGAGCATCTCCAAGAGCCTTCACAAAGTCATCCCCTTAGCTATTTTAGAGAGTTTCTTTCTAAAAATCCCCTCCAACAAGCTAGCTATTTCGCTAGTTATTTACCATAGCTTTGATTTCACTTGCCACCCCACAGTTTATCTTCTCTTCTTCTTCCCCACCAGGGCCTCAGCGGAGATTTCATCGACTACTATCTCTATGAAGGTAACAATTCTAATGGATCTCGAATATTGTCTTTGATCTCTTAGAATCATCATTTTTACGGTCCGATCTGTAATCTATTGCTGCATTTGTTTCATTTTTTTATTGTTAATTTCATCTCTAATCTTCAGAGAGAGAGTCCGTTCGCTCTGAGTCCGGCGATCGAGTGCCGATTATGGATCTGTCTTTGTTATTTCATTTTGATAGGACGACTTTTTTATTTTTGGTAGTTTGTGGAGTTGTTTTATTTAGGTGTTTTAGTGTTCCGATCTGTTCAATCTTCAGGATGCTGCTTGGACTTCATAGGAAAGCCGGAAGTATACATCTCAAAGAGGTTTTTTTACGGATTTTTTGTTGTTAATTTCTGTCTTCTTTTAGTGTTTAAAGGAATCCCTGAGAAGGAGAAGGAAATAATGTAGGAAGTTTGAGAAAGTTTCTACAGACAATTCTTAGTTTTTCTCTGCAGACAATTCTTAGTCTATTTTGTTGATGATCCTATAGTTATTATACATCTTCTCTGCAGAAATATCACCATTATTTTTTTTTTAATTTGTCTTGGACTATTTTTACATCAAAGTTTCATATTAACATTTTTAATCCATTTTGTTATTATATTTGGGTACTTGAAATTCAAATATCTGTTTTTGTTTTTTGTTTTGGATGTGTAAATTTATAAAATAGGTTTTTGACATGTAGCTCCTTCTTCCACAATCTTCATCATGATGTGAGGAGTGATTCTTTACTTTTTCTAGTTAGGAAATCGTGTTTGGTGAATAATATCTTTTCTGGTGGTACTTTAAATTCACTTTTGAAATATTGGAGTTCTGCATCTTTTGGATATGATATAGATACAGAGTTGATATGGATCAAAATAACAGCTTTAGGCTTCCTTGATGATTTGCATAGCAGTGGCTAAAATAAGAATCATGAATCATCCTATGATGTGGTGGACTGGTAGGATGAAACTTGTTGTTTGTGGTTGAAATTCATTCATGCAAATTTGAAGAACTGGTCTAGGTCATAAATTATTAAAAATATATGAAAAAAATGTAGTGCTGAAGGCTTATGAGTTGAGTATACTGGAGGTTGTTTCCATCAGTTGTTTGTTAGTTAAAAAATGTCCTCCTTCATGAATTGATGAGGACTGAAGCACGGATTGATCCACTGCAATTTTATCTCACATCTCTCATTTGTTAGTTGACTTCTTCTGCATTCATTTTTAAGGAAATGTTCAAACTTTTCATAAGTCTTAATATCAATTGTTGCTTGAATCTTCAAACTCATAATTTTTTTGTATGTATTACACAAACGGGCTACTAATTTTCTTAGGAAACTCTCGCTTAAACTAATTAAGAGGTGGGTCATTGAAATTTCTTTCAGTTTATTTTTCTGCTCAGTTTGCGGGTTGTCCTATCTGTTAGAAACTTTCTTGAATTCCTTGAACATTATAAGTATGTGCCCTGATCTTTGTGGTCAATTGTTTTTTACAATATAGGCATCATCTATATTTGCAAAGCACAAACTGCCCATCTCATGGATCCATTCCATCATGGTGCGTACTTCACCAATCTCATGCATGATGGAATACATTTAGATGGTGAGGTTATAGGTCTATCTTCACCAATATCTCCTCAGGTAGACTCCACCACCAAAAAACAACGAGGTGGCAATTTTACATCAGAGGAAGACATTATGATAGTCTCGGCGTGGCTTAATATTAGTTTGGATGTTGTGAAAGGAAATGAGCAAAATCTAAGACATATCGCAAAGGGTCATGAAATTCTTCCACAAATACAAACCTGTCATGCCCCTATTCTAGTCAAAATTTTAATGAATCGTTGGTTGACAATTCAAATAGCCACCAACAAATTTTGTGGGTGCTTTACGTAGAAAGACTAAATCAAAGTGGTTTGACAGAAAGACAAGGTTTGAGTTAATATTTTCTTACAAAATAGTTATCTTTTAATGACATGATAATGAGTTTTGTTGTAAAATTTTTCAGATTCGTGATGCCAAGAACTTGTACAAGGAACTCTATAAATCTTCTTTTCCGTTTGAACATTGTTGGAACGAGTTAAGGTATCAAACTGTACGGATGGAGGATTCTGCTAAAGAAGCAAAAATCAAAACATAATGCTACTCCTGGCAGCTCTGTGCCTTCTACACCGGAGTCCGTAAATTTAGGAGATGACGATGGGCCCTATGGATCCTTAGACAGACCATCGGGTAGGAAAGCTGAGAAAGCGCAACTCCGAAAATCCAAGAGCAAAGAAGCTGGAGGTGATGCAAAAAATGTTGAACTAATTAACTGGCAATTATGCAGAAGAGAAAAAAGGTAGCTAATGAGAAGAAATTTGAAATGATGGAAAATGTTATCTTCAAGAACAACAACGCCTACTACACGTAAGAGCAACGCCTACTACAAAGAGAAAGAGAAATGAAATGAGCAAACGGAAAGGCAAAGATCGAATAATGTCGATGGGATACGAAGTTGTACGCCCCACCGTAGTTAAATATTATCAACGCCGCCTAAAATGGGCAAATATTGAAAAGTGAATATAATTCTTTTTATTAATAGACAAACAAATCTTAAATAGTAGTAATCATATATTAAGTAATCGTAATAACATTTGCTTTCAAGAGTGCCTGCAATTTCCATGCATATTCCACTGATGCTCAACTAGAATTGCTTGGAGTTTGGAATGAATTTCTTTGTCTCTAATACAATGCTGAGTATTAATAAATTGAAGCGCCTCAACTCCGTTCAGCATGACTACAGAACTATGACCGCTGTAACTAAGGATCGTTGCAAATATTATCAAGTGAAAATTCAAATTTTAAAATTTTGAATTTCGTGATCATTGTAAATATGATCGTTATTAAAAAAAAATTTAAAAATTAAAATTTTGATGGCGTGACGAACACATCAACACATGACGCCATCAATATGCATACTTACATGGCATACTAAATAGCATTTTAAATTTTATTATCGAAAAGCTACGAAGCTTAATCAAAATGACAAATAAAATGTATAATATTGGCTGAAATGATTAATAATGTTAGTTAAAATGTGTATAATAAAATAAATTATTTTAGATACCTTATTTAAATGCTCTAATGATAGTTAGCCACGAAAAGTTGACTTAACAACTTTAATGCAAGCTTCACGGTGGCTTTTTTTTTTTGGTTTTTTTCTAAAAGCAATTTATTTTCATACTTTACACTGTTTGTTTTGTTTTTTAATTTCATAACTTATTTCTAAATTTTAAAATTTTTCTTTTCAATAAAAAAAACTAAAATATTTGACATTTTCTATTATGAAAAAACCATTAATTTTTAAAATCTGCACAAAATATTTTAAAATCCACATAATATTTCAAAATATTTTACAAACATGGAATATTTTATTTTATTTTCATCAATCTATTATATTTTAAATTATTGATTTTATATATTCTCTTTTAGTTATATAAAATAAATATAATAATTATTTTTTATAAGAATGATAAAAATAATAATAATAAATTACTTATCATAATAATTTAATCATTTTAATTTTTTGTAAATATGTTAATATGCTATACATATATTATACAAATTTTTTTCATTTTATCATAATAATAAAGTTATATCATCACCACACAAATATTTATTAACTTATATTATTTTTCTTAATATGTTTAAGATGTTGATTTTAAACGTTTAAAAACAAACACCTTAATATTTAATAGAAATGCAATATTAAAAAAATAAATAACTTAACACTTAATATTATTAATAAGTCTTATTCAACTAAATAAAAGTTTTATTCAACATTAAATAAAAATGCAAAAACCCCTCAGTGAAAAGACTAAGCATTTAACATCAAGCTCACTTTATAAAAGAACTGAATCGTATAATTTCAGAAAATATTCAAAATTTCTAGTATACTTCATATAGTTTTAAGCGCCCATAAAATTAAGAACACCAAGCATCATACGTGTTTGTTTTCATGATTTTCAAGCTTGGTGACTTGTTTTCTTGGCAAACAAACAAGAGAGAGAAAATTAATTATATTATGACATTCTGTTGACCGTAACAAATTAATTATCACAAAAATGTTGGTAATGATTTTAAAGTTTAAGACATTGATCATGTGATCCATAAAATGTCCAAATGTTGTTAAACTTTCTGTTATAGAAACTTATATTTTAGCTACAAAAAGATTATTATTTACCTTTAACTTCCCTTTTAAGAATGTTAGAATAAAGGTTTTATAACTGAAATGTGATCACTTGTAACATTTAGTTTGAATTACAAAATATAACAGAAAGTATAATTTGAATTATTTTATAGATGAAAATATTGAATAAGAATAAGAAATAAATATTTGAGATTATATGGCAATTTCAATTATGTTGAAGATGTGATGATTGTTAAATTATAATATTAGCTTTAATTGGAAGTATTGGATTTTAGAAATAAATATAAAATATTTTCTTTTTTGGAGAGAAATAATTTCATTAATTCAAACTAACAATATGTTTATTCATATAAACATAAAATCAAAATCGCTAAAATCCATAAAAGATGAAACATCGACTCAAAGTCTATATATTTGATGGTTGAGTCTACACATTTGATATTACTATTATGACTAGAATACCTATCACTCCAGTTCTGCAACATATTAAAGACCATTGATTTGATTTTTTGTCTCTAATCGGATATACCTTACTCGTCTGAATCGGCCAAACATAAATAAACGTCGCACTACGACGACGAAAACCAAAACGTCGTACTGAAACAACACAACCACCCACGGCACCAAGACAATAACGACTAAACCACGGAAAAAAAAAACATATAAAAACCTAGATATGTGTGAAAAAACCACTTTATCGAAAAAAATATATATATGAAAAAAGATTATAAATGTGATTTCATGTCAAAAATAACAAAAAAAATCACCTCTCACTGCTTTATAAATCCAAAATTTAAAATAATACTGTAAAATTAACATTAGATATACAAATTCTAAGAACAAAATATAGTGTTATATAAAATATGGGCAACACGCTTAATAACATTTGATTAAATAATTTTTCAACATTAATTCTATTTTTATTTATAAATTTTTAATACTAAGTTATAATATAGACAAATAAAGATTGGTCATTAGAGTCTCTAATAGTACTACTACATCTAAATATTTTGGTTTTTTTAATTCAAAAGGAAATTTTGAAATTTTTAAAAACAAGTTATGCAAAAATGAAAAAAACAATTGCTTTTAAAAAAAAAAAAAAAGCAAAAACAAATAAAGTACATGTGCAAGAAATAGAGTTTTAGACGGAAATAATTTTTTTGAAAAAAAAATTTATGAAATTAGTTTAAAAATTAAACTAATTATTAAAATAATGTAATGCTTTCAATAATCTAAAATACGAATTCTCAACATCGTTATCCATGACAACAACAATTAAACTTAAAACCAACAAAAATCATTGCCATGAATAATGACAATTAGGTTTTATCAAATACCGTTATCCATGACAGCAATAATTAAACTTAAATATTAAAACTTATTATATTAAAACTACCAAATTTATGAATTTCACTACCCTCGGTCTACGATTAAAATTACAAAGACTACTTGCCTTTAATTCAATTTTCAAATTTTTTTTTTTTTTTTTCAAAAAAATTATTTCCGTCTAAAACTCCAAAAAAATACCTACCATGCCCCTCCTCCATGTGAACTTTGTTCTGCAAGAAATATCTATGCTTTTTGTCTCAACCTGACCAGAGAGAGAGCCAGCCGCCTTTCTCTCTCTCTCTCTCTCTCTCTCTCTCTCTCAGGCATTGAATATATGGCTTTAAGAACGATGAATATATGGTATACTAGTGGTTAAGAATAATGAATTTGTGAAATAATTAGAAACTACATATGAATTTGTTAAAATGTCTTTTCCGAGGCGCCATTAAATAAAATCAGATAACAAAAAAATCCCCCAATCTAGATAAATGCTTCTCGGGCTGTAGTTGGCAGGTCCAGGTCTGGCTCAAGTTCACTAATAGGTGAAAAATACTGATCAACCATGTCACAGGATACTTGCTCCAAGCTAGGCGGGTTCCACTGCACGTACAACAATCTTACTAACTGCCTTAATATGAAATATCAAGCTGAGAGCATAACAGTATCACCCCGAAGGGGGGTTTGATAATCTAGTGACCAAAGGATTATGATAATTCACCATGATTGTGAGTATATATTTTTTTCACTGGATTGTTACAATCACCATGGAAGAAATATCATCACCCTCCAATGCCATAGGAAAAATAATGTAAATTACTGATATACCTTAGGTGCATAGTCCTTCTCCACCATTCGTGCTCGGACCCCCTGATAAAACATATGGTAAAAAGACCGACAAAGTTTCTATGTTCACTAGGTAATAAAGGATTTTTCTACCTCAACAAAGTCATTGGAAATCTGTCCAGAAATTCCTTGAACAGACATTCTATACTCACGGACCAGGCATTGATCAAGAGTTTGGAATCTGCCTTCTCGTATCTGAACAAGCCCATCAATGCAGCAGAGTTAGGATTAATTCAAAGTGATCTGGCACCAACTGGAAGCGAAATGAGTTGAAGGGACTCACTGATCTCAGGCAAACCTTCAAGCTCAATGGTGAAGCTTCTTTTAGTCTCTTTAAAGTCGAAGAACACCAAGGGTCTTGGGTTCTTGCAGTCTCACTTTCCTGACAAATTTAGTTATTTTCAGACATGATCTCAACCTCCCTTTATAAAAGCATGAATGGTTCAGGTAAGGCTTCTTTAAGTGCCTCTAATATTGAAGAACACCAAGCATATGTGTTCTTCCAGTCTCACAAGAATCACCCCATGCTCTGTGTAGATTCATTGATATAATTTCAGGAAAATTCTACTTTCATCCACTTAGGATTTTATCATAAAACTAGGAATGTGGAAGCCAATAATCAACTTCAAATTCCATAAAAATTAGGCTATAAGGAAAGACTTCACAAACCCACTGAAATGATCAGGGAAAAAAAATAAAACAGAACATCAAATGAAGCTTATTCGAAGTGGGGTTGGGCAAGAGGCAGTGGGGAAACAAAGCCAAAATTATTTCAAGAAAGCTGGAAACATGTTATTAAGTTCTATATGGATATGCACTAGATTACTACTCAACTCACTACCGACGAAAAGCAGTTATCAAAGCCAAAGGTAGAAGGATCATCCAAGATTGCTACATCCATCAAATGGCTTAGACAATGGCCAAATCACTACTCCTAGTTTTAGGTTAGGTTTAAAATTCAAGATACATTGAATTTTTGTATGACCAGAGGTAATGGATTGCGAGTCTCTGAGACTGAGACTTCAGTTTTGCTAGAAGAGTTAAAGCTAGCTGAAGCTGAAAATCTCTCCAATATTTTAGTGCACAGAGATCCTGCAATAGTCATATCTTGGGTGAACAAAAGATAAGTTCAGGAAGACCAGAAAGGTGGGCTCCACCAAATCTTTAATATTGCCTCACTGCTCTTTTCATTGGATTGATCATGAAGCAAAGAAAGAGGTGGATTCATCAGGAAAAAGAGGAGTAAAATGATGAACTTCCTCTGTAGAGGACTTTCTGCTTCCACAAGGAGTCTAAACTTAACATATATAAGTAAACTTCTTTGTACTCATTAGGACTTTAACCGGGAACCTCCCACAAACTCTCCCAGTCCTTCACCCATCTGAGCAGCACTCAAGGGCTTGCCTCCAGGAGGAATTGATTTTATATTTGTAAACTCTTCTTTCTTGTTTTCTGACCAGGATGTCATAATTTTGGTAGGGGGAAGGATTTCTCACCCTTTCCTTGCACCGAATAATTTCTTAGCAATTAAGAGTTTGTTTCTAATTAGCCAAAGAAGAAAAGGAACATTATCTTGTCATCAAATTGGAACGTCCCCAATGCACTTGCTAATACGAAAAGGTTTACCCTGATAAAATCAGCTTCCCTATGAAGACATTAAATTTCTCGTATATTTTGGGCTTGAAGTCTCTAGTTTCCTTTATCACATTTCCAGCATTCTCTAAACTTTCTTCAGTATAATTGACCTTATTATCATTACAGAAAAATAAATAGAACTCCATACAGAAAACAGATTTGAATGCCATACTTGATACCTTATAAACAATAAATAATATATATTTCCAATATATATATGCACAATGCTTACCAAGGCATCAATTATTTCTTCAACTGTACCACCGCTGAAACATTTGTCAAGTATTTCAATCCTAAACAAATGAAAGAACAAAGAATAAGATAAATAGCATCATTATCTAAAAGAAATGTGCAGAAAGTTAGAAGCTCCTAAAAATTGAGAATTCTATTCACTTTGTAAGGATAGGATATAACTGGGATAGCAAATCATTCTTGAGGTCTGCATTGAGCCAATATCTTTTAGCATTTGGTCACGGATGAACTAGCTAGGCAATATGAGGAAGATGTTCCATGGGGTTTGTTGCCAGATGTACTCGTTGATGGTATGCTTCTAATCAAAATGAGTTACGGAAGAATTACTGTTCAGAAATATCCACGGATGCTATAGAATCAAAAAACTAAGCAAGGAAACAGAAAATAGGGATCATAGTTTGGTGAATTTAGGAGCAGAAAGGGGAGAATGGAACACAATGGTCATAAGATGCCTTAAAGTACTGGACTTCCTATCTGGAAGGGGCCATATATAAGGAAGAGAAAGTTGATGAGGACATTGCCCACAAAATTGGAACAAGATAACAAAGAGAAAGTTGCCCGTTGAGTGTAAAGTGACTGTTGAAGGTCTACCAAATTAAGGAAAAGGTTCTATAAGAGAGAGTAAATCAACTTTAGGGATGTTGAGATGGATGGGAACAAGACAGCCAAAATTTGAGCTTACCTCTTAAGTATGCCATTGTTATTTGAAAAGATCAGGGATCCATATTGTTCCAGAGAAGCTTCAATGACAGAAGGATCATCGGTAACCAATTTCCGTAGCCCTTCTTCAATTAAAGGAAGCTTCTATTTTTATACAACATAAATAATGGTCACCGGAAAGAAAAAAGGATGGAAGAAAATGAAAAAACAAAGAAAGAAGAAAAGGTCAAACAGAACCAACTGCGCTAGGTGCGTAGTGTGTAGCAAGTCCACAGGCCATCATCTCTGGTCCATTCAGTTTCTCTCCCGTTAGAGCCAGGTATTCCCCTGAAAATAGAACACAATTTCCTATCAAGAACTAAATTTGAATAGCAAATAGTGGCTGTGTATTGAGCATGTTCCCTGTTTGCAGTTCACTAGAACCAGAACCAGAACCAGCAAGCATTGTCCCTGTTATCAATCAACAAATAATCCACTGAAGCTTGAAATATTTAATCCATGAGAGGCTACCAATTTGATCCAAAATTTTAAGCTGTATGTCATGGCAGGTCAATAATCTATATCAGCCAGAAAAGGCCTACAACCTAAGCAGTCCAAATTGTCAAGGAGAAGGTCCCAAAACAACTTTAGATTGATGATTTGTACACAACAAAGATACTCATATGCCATCGATTTTTTTCCATGTTGAACTCTAGTACTTGTTAGATGAACTGAATATAGAAACCAAAAACTCCATGAATTTATGTTTTAACATAAACCCATAACTAGTACAGCTCATAATCCAGTTCATCATGATAGGACCATTCACATTGTGTTGGAATCGGATCAACACAGCAGTAGGGAAAAATGGTCTGGCTAAATCTGTGCATTGTGAAAACTAGTTATTAACTCACAGATATTCTTCTAAGGGTAATAAGTTGTGCATTTCACTAGGTGTTAGGTAAGTTGGGAACTTGTAGCATATACTTCTGCCAACTTCAGTAGGAGTGTTGAGATTTTAACTAGTCAAAAATTATAAAATATTGGTCCAATATGGACCATAGAGAACTGTCCACAAACCATTTCTCTTATTATTTTTCTCCTTTTCTCTTTTTCTCTTCTAGCAAACAATTCACCGACTCGTCAAGAAGCCTATGCAAAAGGGTTTCCACTCAACATAGTTAAAACAGATTATGAACCAGTAGCTATAAAAAAAAAATTTATCACAAAGCAAAACAAATTGCAACATGCATCCACTTACCCCAGTACCCAGGTAGATGTGAGAGGTGAAAGGAAGCCCCAGCATCAATATGGAAACCAATCAAAGTTTCTGGAGTAGCAAACACCTGAAACCATACAGATATAACTGGACTTGTGCACTATGAAGTAAATTACAATTCCATATAAAAAGGGCAGACAAGAAAAACTAATAATTGTTTCTCCCATTACATCACTGTGAAGAGGAAAGACGGTATTAACATGATTAGTTTCATGATTCCAAGTCCAGTACTGCAATAGCGAAGATACTATTGTTTGACTTCTTGAGTAAATAAAATCAACTATGCACAAAGACACGGAAGACCAAAACCTATTAACTCACATGGACAGACATATTGTACAAAAATGGGAGTATAATATGAAAGGATACAACCACCATTTAAGCAAACAAGAATTCAAAGCGAAGTTGGTTTTAGAAGAGACTTTTTGTATAGTGAAAAGAATACTTGAATTGATTTGAAATAAGTATATAAATAAAAAGGTTATGGCCTTCAACTAGGCAATTTATGACCGTCTCAAGGCATGGATTAAGGGCAATATAATATACATTCAAGAATCCACATTAAGACAAATCACAGGTAACCAAACCAACCCAACAAGCAACTTTTTTTTCTCTTTGGGGCTTTGTTTTGGTTTACTACAGATCCTTATTTTCAAATCTATATATAAATAGTCTAGTAAGGGTCAAGGTTAGACTATAAATGAATCTACCTGAGTCTGCTTAACATATCACTTGAAATGCATGGCTTCCCTAGGGAAAGAGAAAAACTGACCAGAAGATTTTTTTTTTTTTTTTTTTTAACAATATACCTATACCGGCAGATTTACCCCATGAAGAGCTGCCCTGCTCTTTCTTTTGGTTCTGACAGCTCTGGAAGAGGGTGCTTCGGTTTTATTTGAGGTAGTAGATAGTTGGGACAAATCTAGATTGAGCCTCTATTCCATTTTCGTGTTGCATGTGTAGACAAAGTGGGATACCTCTTTATGGAAAGAAGACTGACAGGTTGCCATCCACTCAATTGGGCAAAGAAAGTATCCCCTTTGTCTCCTCTATACAAAGAAGACAAGCATTCATAACCAGACACACGATAGAGAGGAATATAGACACTTCACTGAGAAAATGTCAATCTTTGATTAAAAAGTACATTAGGGAAGTTTGGACATTAATTATAGTGTTCGAAGATCCAGAAAATGCAGAAAAATAGGAACTTGGGTTGAATATTCGACGCTCAAGCAACCCACACATACCAATTTGGAAACCCAAAAGAAAAAAAAAGTCTACAAAATTCTATTTTTCAAAATTAAGAAGGTTTCCTTATTAGTGTCAACCTTCTAACCTAGGGTTTGATTTTTTTTTTTTTTTTTTATCAGTAAGCAGAAGAATGTATTCAAAAATCTGAGAATACAGGAAGTATACAACACCACAAAAAAGCACAAAAAACACAAAGCAAAAGAGAGAGCAGGGCACATTAAACCAAGTACAGCATACCTGCCCCAAAAAACAGCCCAAAAAATAAAGCCTATACAACCCCTAAAGTCACCAAAGAATCATTCACAGAACACGAATCTAAATCTGGAAACACTTTTGTCCAAGACCACAAAGTGTAAGCAAAAGAAAGCTTTAAACTTTGAGTTGTGGAGGTCCCTTCTTCAAAAACAGCACTATTCCTTCCCAAATAGTCCAAAAGAGAAAATGGCGCAGCCATCCAAATTTTCTAAAGTCTTCCAAATCGGGGGTCTACTCCAAGTTTAAAAGTTCTCTAGTGTTGCTAGGCAGAGTCTTTGAACTTCCAAAAAGGGCAAGCAAAAAAGCCCATAAGTCACGAACCTTCTTACACTAAAGCAATAAATGATCAATGGTTCTCTTCAACTTCACCGCAAAGGGCTGGGTGCATCTGTTAGCAAGATGTCTACCCCTTTTTTTGAAGTTGATCCAAAGTCAGGATTTTTCCCCAGATTTTCCCCACCAAACTCCCATAAAAACAAACTTTGAGGGAACACAAGGGTTCTAAATTATCAATTAGGGTGGGGCCAACTCCCACCTCCAAACCCACAGAGCGACTTCAACAATGAAACAACCTCCCGACAGCTCAAAACCATTTTTCCTTCTATTGAGGTAAGCTTTATCCTATATGGTAGATAGGAAACTGCACACCTCTTCCATTTCCCAATCATTGAAGGGTCTTGTAAACCCCAGGTTCCAGTCCCTAACCTCCTCATTTTGATACTAAAAATCTGCAACCCATCCCCCTTTAAGGGCAACCAAATTGTACAAGGAAGGGAATGTGGAATACAAATGAGTTGAACCACACCAACAATCTTCCCAAAAAGGGACCCTTTTACCATCACCAATAACAAACACACTATGGGTCGCAATCAAACCTATTTCCATCCTTATGTCCTTCCTTCCATAAACCAATACCATAAGAAGCCTTACTAACCTGGGTATACCAAGCTCCCACTTCTACCCTATATTTTATGATAATCACCTTTTCCAAAGGGGTTCATCTTCGACAGCAAATCTCCAATTTCACTTACTAAAAAGCACCTTGTTTAGCAAAGGTACCTTTTAAATGCCCAAACCACCCTTCTCTTTAGCCATACAAACTGTCTTCCACCCTACTAGGTGAATCTTCTTGTCTAGAGCCTCCCCTCCCCACAGGAAGTCCCTTTGAATTCTCTCCAACCTCTTTTTCATTGTGTTAGGCAAGCGGAACAAAGACAAAATAAATCAATATGCTAGATAGTGTGTTTCTAATAAGAATAAGCCTTCCCCCTTTAGATAAGTAATTTCTTTTCCAAAGAGATAAGCGCTGCAAGATTCTCTTCAACACAATCCCAAGTCGCCACTCCATTTATGATCTCGCCTCAAGGGAAGGCCTATGGTAGTACTGCTAAGGATCCTACTTTGCGGTTCACTCCAAAGCCAACTCTTCCACCACCGCCACCTCCCAGACCGGGAAAGTAGAAAGACTCTCAAGTTGACTTTTAAACCAAAGATAGCTTCAAACCACATAAGCGTCCAACTTAGGAAAGCCATTTCGTCTCTCGAATCTTTACAAAAAATAAGAGTATCATCGGCAAAGAGAAAGTGCAAAATTGTAATCTCCTCTCCTACGCTATTTCTAAGCTTGTAACCCGATAAGAAACCCCCCATGACATCCTTATCTATCAATCTAGAAAGAGCCTCCATCCCAATTACAAACAAAAAAAAGGGATAAAGGGTCCCTTTGCCTCAAGCCTCTAGAGCTCCTAAAAAAGCCTGTTGAACTTCCATTCAATAAAACCGAGGACACTGAAGAAATGCACCATTTTATCCATGCCATCCACTTCCTCCCAGAGCTCATTTTCCCTAAAACTTCCAAGAAAAAACCCCAATTCAGGTGGTCATAAGCCTTCTCAATATCTAGCATGCACAGGACCCCCCTCTCTTTCTTCTTTTCACCATTGAATCGATAACTTCATTAGCTATGAGCGAAGCATCTAGGATTTGCCTACCCTCTATAAAGGCATTCTGAGCTGGGGGCACCAGTTTCCTCAAACACCTTCGCTAGTAACTTGTAAATGCTCCCCACTTAGCTGATTGACCTAAAGTCTTTTAAATCCTCCCCACCTCCTTTCTTTGGAATCAAAGCCAAGAAAGTAGAGTTTAGACTCCTTACAAATCTGCCTTGCTCATGGAATTCCTTGAACATTCCTACAAAATCATCCTTGACAAATTCCCAACTGAATTGCCAAAAAGCAAAGGTAAAACCATCTTGACCGGGAACTTTATCACCATTCAAATCAAATAAGGTTGTAGAGATTGCCTCTTTAGTGAAGGGGACTTCCAAGCTAGTAACCTCAGTCTCTAACAATCTGTCAAACACTAAACTTGAGAAAGGAGGGCGCCAAACCTTTAGATCTGAGAGAAGCTTCTGGAAGGCTCTAGACACCCCTTGTTTTACCTCTTATATCTAACCTAGGGTTCAATATAAATATGAAGAGACTTATTCTTTAGATGTTGAGCCAATAAAAAATACAATGCCATCACTCCATGGTAAATCCAAAAACTCTCAAAAATATTTAAAGTAGGGTTTTGGAAGGGCCATCCAAGCAGAACCGTTAGCTTTGCTAGAAGGCCTTAAAGACGCCTCCACACTGGAAGCCAAGACCTTATAGGAAAAGCAAATTTTTTAGCCGGTAATCTCTTGGGCTCCAAAGGACAGGAATGGGTGTTGAGGGTATCATCATCAAATAGGCTGGAAACCTTTGTTTGTTATAAGTGAACTAGAAACAATCAATTAGTGATGCCAAAGGCGAGGCATCCAGAGTGCTCGAAGAGTTGTACAAGGAAACAAAAGCAAAGGAAACAAAAAATGAAAGACCAAAAGTCAACTGCAGCCAACATCAGCCCTTAGAAAGATGAACAAAACGAATTAATTGTAGACCAATCAAAGGATTTGATTGTTTTCTTTAGCTGGAAGCGTAAATCGGCTTAAATAAGAAGCTGATGGCAAGAGAGGGAACTATTAACCCTGTTAAGAAGCATGATATTCATATTAAACCCAAATCCTAAATGCTTGAGTTTTTAGGGAAGTTGGTTGTTTAACATGGAATCAAAGTTTGGTTTGGCGAGAGGTCTGAGGTTCGAGCCACCTCTCTGCAATTTGTTCCCCATTTGTTTATTTGAAAATCCATGAAAAGGCTTCTATTTGGTTTGTTTGAATTTCTATGTACAGGTATGAGGCCGCACGTGAGGGAGGGAGTTAAGAAACATGACATTTATATTAAACCCAAATCCTAAAAGCTTGAGCTTTTAGGGGAGTTGGTTGTTTAACAAACCCTAACCTACACATAACACCAAACACTACCATCGTAATTTTTTTTTTTATCGGTAAAAAGCAATGTATAGATCAAAAAAGAGCAAAAAGCTCCCAATGAGTACACTGGAGGTATATAAGAGGGAAACCAAAAAACCCTTCTAACCCACCTTACCCCAACCAAGTCAAAAAATCCACCAAAGAATCAGTGTTATCCACATTATAGAAGTTTGCCCACGACCACAAAGTACACAAAAAAGTAGTATTCATTCTTTGAGCAGAGGGGGTTACATCCTCAAAAGCCGCTATATTCCTTTCTTGCCAAAGAGTCCAAAATAAACAAAGAGGGGCAGCCATCCATATTTTCTTACGCTTTTTGCCCACCTTAGTGCCTTGCCAAGCAAGGAGGGTTTGGCAAACCAACAAGGGGAAAACCTAGCTAAAACCACCAATGGCCAAACAGAGATACCAGAGCATCCTAGTTGTTGGGCAATGAATGAGCATGTGATCTATTGTTTCCTCTTCTTCTTCACAAAGAAAACATCTATTTGCAAGAGTACTCCCTCTTTTTTTAGTCAAGGTCAATGAGTACCTTACCCCAGACACTTCCCAAGCGAAAAATCCCACTGAGGAACAATAGGGACCTCAGACAGACCGAGTAGTGGGAAACCAATGGGGAAGAGCACGAGCAACCCATATGAGTTTAACCTGAGTTTATTAACACCATCCCCGATCGTATGATTTTCTATTGTGAAGAAAACGGAGGAATCTTTCCATTTCCTCCACCTCCCAATCATTGAAAGATCTTAAAAAAAAGAAGAGACTAGCCCCCTTCCACCCTTGAGGAGTCCTAGACATCAAGAACCCACCATCCTTGTGAGTCGCATTAAACAAAGCAGGAAGGTCAGGCTCAAGGCTACCTCAAGGTAATCAAATGTCCTTCCAAAAGCGCAGCCTCCTACCATCTCCTAAAGAGAAGATAGCATTTTGGGATAAGGTGGACCAATTTTTTCTAATGTCTTTCCATAAGCCAATGTCGAAACCTCCCCTAATATTGCTTGTGGTCCATCCCACCCCACCGTCTCTCCAAATTTAAAGCTGATCATTGTTCTCCAAAGAGGTTCCCTATCAATGGCAAACTGTCAATTCCACTTACAAAGCAAAGCGTGATTCATCTTGGAAAGATTTCTTACCCTTAAACCCCCTCTTTTTTTCTCAAAGCACGTTGTTTTCCAATTGACCATATGAGGTTTCTGATCTAAGTTGCCGCCACTCCAAAGAAAGTCTCTCTGAATCTTCTCCAATCTCGAGCACACCACCTTTGGCATCCGAAATAGAGATAGGAAATAGATGGGAAGGCTAGACAAGATGCTCTAAATCAAAGTGAGTCTCCCACCCTTGGAGATGTATTGTCTCTTCCAAGAAGCCAACCTCTTTCAAAATCTTTCTTCAATGGAGTCCCAAACCCCCACCGACTTTTGAGGAGCCCCAAGGGGGAGACTCAAATAAGTAGTGGGAGGAGACAACACTGCAGTCTCAAGCCGCAACTAGCAACTCCATATCAGGACCCCACCATAGGGAATTACTGGGCCTTGCTCAAGCACTTAGCCCAGAGATGGCTTCAAACCACATCAAGGTTCATCCCAAGTACATCAATTGCTCCGAATTGGCATCACGTAAAAGGACCATTTGTCAACAGTACAAAAGGTAGAGATACCAGCTCTCCTCCCATCTCTCGCCCACAACCAGACCCCAAAATAAAATTACTTCCATACGCTTTTAGCAAGCAAATTTCGTAGCTTCCATCCCAATCACAAAAGGGGGATAGGGGTTCCCTATCTCGTGGCTCTCTGTGTCTCGGAAGAAATTTATAGAGAGCGACACAAGGGATAGAGAAGGGGAAGCCATGGGAGATACACCATTTGATCCAGCCATCTCTATTCACGCTTCTCCCACAAAGCCCCATACTCTCCGTGACCTGGAAGCTTTAAAATCCTAACCGATGTGATCGGTAAGTCTTTCAATGTCCAACTTGCAGAGCAATCCCTTCTCTTTATTTCGCATAATCAAATCCACTGCCTCGTTAGTTATTAATGTTGCGTCAAGAATTTGCCTCCCTTCTATGAAGGTATTCTGACAATGGGAGATTATCTAACCCATAACCCTTTTGATTTTGTTAGCCAACACTTTGGTTAAGATCTTATAAAGACCTCCCGCTAAGCTGATGGGTTTTAAGTCCTTGATATCATTAGCATTACATTTCTTGGGGATCAAGACTAAGAATGTGGCATTGAGACTTTTAACAAATTTGTTGTGTTTGTAGAAATATTTGAAAAAACCCATGACTTCGTCCTTCACAAAGTCTCAGCTAAAAGACCAAAGAACCAAGGGGAACCCATCTGGGCCTGGTGCTTTATCCCCATTGAGTCCTGTAATTGCTGCCAGTATCTCCTCATCTGCGAAAATATCTTCAAGCTTAGCAGCTTGCTCTTCACTGATACCATTAAACGGGAGATCAAGGAGAAGCGCACGCCAAGTGCTCGGGGCAGACATAAGGCTTTGAAAGGCCTCAACCAAACCTTCTTTGATTTCGGATTCCCGAGATAACCTTCTGCCATTAATACTAGTGTTCAAAAGTATTCTCCTATGGAGCACATCCCGTGAAAAACCCTGTTTCTATCCTCTTTCAACCAGAGTTTCTTAGGACTTATGTTCCATGAGACTTCTTCATATCAACCCACTCTTATACTTCCCAGCCTTTTCCTTATCCTCAACTCCTCCAAAGTCAACTTCTTTTTCCTTTTCTAAGTCATCCTGCAAAAGGAGATCCTCCAAAAGTCTCCTTTAGTCTCTACTGGCCAAAACTTTGTTCCATTGACCTTTAAAATCCCTCTGTAAGTATCCAATTTTAAAGCTTAATAAAGCTAAAGGACCAAGAGAAATGAAGACCCTGCCACCAATATCGAATGAGGTCTTTGAAACCTTCAAACTTTAGCCACACACCCGAAGGGAACAGCACTATCCTCATTCTTATCCCTTCAAGTCTAGAAGAATCAAGCAATGATCGATTAATCGGTTCTCGGGAGGCAAGATCGAACGCTTTACTAAACTTATTCTCCCAATCAGCCGTTACCAGGAATCTGTCAAGGCAAGACATTGAGCGGCTATTAAGGCCTCCCCTCCAAGTGAAAGGTCCCCCTTGTAGTGGAAGGTCTCTAAGCCCCAACTCATTTAGAATTTCAGAGAAACGTCTCATAGAAGGGGACAACCCGTCCCCCCTATTTCTCTCAAAAGGGGAAAGAGTCATGTTGAAGTCTCCTCCTAAGCACTAAGGACCCTCCCACAGGCTTTTTAGAGCCCCCATCTCTTCCCAAAACAATTCCCTTTTATTCCTCACTACCAGTCTGTACACCCCTGTGAAAGCCCTGTGAAACCCCATTGAAACCCGTCCTCCACATTTTTAAACATGCATGTGATCGAAAAAAGGTCAGTCTCGACCTCCACCAAGTCCAATTTTCTTTTGTCCCAAAACAGAAGGATACCCCATATTGCTCCCTCCGCCTCCACCGCCTTCCAATTCACAAATCTGCCCACCCCATAGCTACGGGCACAGGAGGAGGAAATATCCTAGATCTTGGTTTCTTGCATACAAACCAGATCCACCCTTTGTGACCTTACAAAGTTCCTAATGATTTTTCCCTTATCCGGATTATTCGCCCCTCTAACATTCCAGGATATTTTAACTTTAGTAGCAAATTCCCCCTGTCTCTGCCTCCTCCTCCTCCTCTATTAGAATTCTGACCATCGTAGTTGAAGGTGCACTCCAATTTTCTTAACTCCCTCTCACATTTGGTCTCTGGCAAAAAGTCCCTTACTCTTGTCTCTTGGCTGCTAATTCACCATTTTTTGCATCAAGCCCATGATCTCATTTTCATAACCCACCGTTGAAACTCCCAAGAACTCACTGAACCTAACCAGGCAACTATCCTCCCAATTCTCATACCCTGAACAATCTGGAAACACGTTGACAGGTTACACACACAAAGACCCGATACCCATTGTCTCCTGGGTTCCACACACTACCACCGTAATAACACCCCACCCTCACTCTCTTTCCCTTCCTTGAGGTTTTTTCGGTTTGGATCTACTTGTGTCCCTGCATTTTGTTCTTGTTTATCTTGTCTTTATCCTTGAAATATCTGTATTCTGTCTTGTACTTCTTTAAACGATATTCAAATTTTCATTTACACTTCCTTCAAAAATAAAAAATACATCTTCCCTGCTTCTGTCTCTACCATCTGGAGCTTAGTGGCAACAGTAAGTAAAATGCAAGGCTTCATTTAAAATTTTCTATAATATTTGCCATGCATCTGTAACTATTTAGTTATTTTAAATGCTTACAGTTTACAACTTAGAAGGCCAAGAAAAAAATGGGGAAAGCTACCATAAAATACCACATGATATGAATCTTTTTTTTTTCTTTTGATGGGAACCAGATGATATGAATCATATATATCAGCTCAATTACAAGCCCTCAAGGCTGGCTTATGTGGCAACAGATAGGGGTCAAGCTGAGGATATTCCAGGTTCAATTTCATGTAAAAGAAAGAAGGAAAAGAGTTTGTGTACATATGTAAATAACACAAGCATGTTCAAGAATGTGATTAGATATGTCAAGCTTTTTTTAAAATAGCAGGATGGTAATTGAAAATTTTCTCAAACAGGTTTTTGACAAATTCCTCAAACAAATGTGCACGCGCGCACACACACACACACACACACACATATATATATATATATATATATATATATATATATCAGTTATCAGAACCAGTAATTATTGACAAGGTTAAAAGGGATATCCATCACATTATTGCTGTTACATACAGTTCTATCAGTTGCAACTCGGAACAACCCAGGAATTGAAATCCCTGCTCCGCCACCCATAGTAATGCCATCCAAAATAGCCACCTAAACATGGAAGTTCTTGATGCATTAGTATAATGACAATGACTAATATAGCTAAGATAAATAGATAAACTAGAAGTTTATCTAGAAGTTCCATCCAAATAATTTCTTTATCCATCCAAATGCAGCAAGACCACTTTTGGTTCTTCTGCCTTAAAAGCATGTTTTCAGGCATGCCATTGATTTAACAGAGTCATCATCCACCTTGGGTTGCATGCAACCCAGCAGCAGAGCCAAAAGCTAGTCCTGAACTCCTACTCACAAAACATTACATTCAGCATGTGATTACAATATAGATTAAAAGCACAAAATTGTCGTGCCAACATATGAAACCAGCATTTCAAGAATCTCATGAAAAAATCTATGATTGTCGCAGAGTAATAATTATTGAAAGGAAAATAAAGCATGCCAAACAGTAGAGCCAGCTGCAAGTTCAATTTTCAAATGCTATAAAAATAATGAATACTCACATTTGGCTTCAAATATGTGCCTACGAGGTATATAAAACTATATACTGTTCTAAAGAATTCCTTACAGTCATCTATCCTCCCTGCATAGAGTGGACCAAAAGTTACAAAATTGCTACAAAACAAATTCAGTTATACCAATTAATTGAACAAAAAATTACAATAACATTACCAAATGGCACAATGCAACCTGCATATCATGAGATGTTTGGCATCATCTATGCACCAAGAGCACAAAACACATGATATATTGACCTTGAAAGAAACATAATTGTGAAGTAGAAAAATAAAAGAGACATATACAGAGGTACATGGCAATAAAAAAGGGACTAAAACAAGAGGAATCCCTTTGTCTACACAAATGTTAAGCACTGAATAAAAGGATAGAAAAAACAAATAGTAACTGAATTCATTGATTTTGAAGTGGCTATACTCTCCAGATTCTCATAAAAAGAAACCTCTTGTATTCTTCAAGGAGCTTAATTCTAAGAGCTTCGACAGCAGGTTTCTTGGACTAACAATGAGCACTTCCATAGTGGTGATAAAATATAATACATTTGAACCTAATCATTGATCTGAGTGTACATTGGATCTTGTTTAAATGTTCAATAATGATAAAGGAGGGATTCTGGCATGCCTGAAAGTATACAAAGACATTAGCAGGCTTAAACTCAAAGCAAGAATCCAAAAAGTCCTACTTATAGCAGTCAGTCACTCTGTTTTAGACAGGGAAAAACATGGTCCTATAGGATGTTATCCTGGACCATGTACTGCCTACCACTCACCCATTAAGTAACCATTTTGTCTTCTTGATAGAGATTAAGCTATAAAGAAATCATTATAATCCAGCCCCAAGAATTCCAGCCTTTTATCATCTGGAGTAATTTCCTTATTCCACCTATGCTATAATGTATCTCGATAAGTTCCACTCTAGAGAACAAAGCTAACTTCTTTTGAAACAAAATTTCATGAGGAGAATGAAACAGTCTACACAACCATGGAATTTGTAAATAGATTGAAAGTATACCACTTTGCAATGTGAACCAAAAAGAAAAGCAAATCCATCTAGTACCTTCATTTATTAACTTATAGAGACCAACAATATCTCCCCCAGCACAAAATGCCCTGCCCCTACCCTTCAAAAATTCAAGATAATACCTGAAGTCATTCATTAACATGCAATCAAACCCAATGGCTGAAACATGAAACCGATGTTACCTTCATTACTACAAAACCAATATCTGGATTTTCTTCCCAAGACTTGTAAAGTTTTTGCAATCTAGCTCCCTGGATGCCAGAAATAAAAACCTCAAAATCGTAAATTTCCCTTGACCCGGGATCAAGTGATCAACCAAACATCAGAACAACAAATGCCTGGACGATAAAGTTGTCAACTTGAACTAAGAAACACATTTTTAAGTTGCTACCGCTAATCTAAATTACGAAAACTTCAACCAAGATTTTCTTTCTTGGCTTTATCTAACTTTACTCCATCCAATTTTCCAATTATTCTTCTAAATTCCAACTAAATCTACTTTGATATGTTTTCAGAAACCCATTTCTTTTAATATTAGAATTCCAAATTATATTCAGAAATGTTTCAAACAAAATTTTCCCCAAAACAAATCACCTTTTTTCTGAGTGATTTAGAAACAAATATGAAATGTCAATGGAAATTGAAACAAACCAAATAGACAATAATATTTGTACTGCGCCCCAGACAAATGGCCAACAAGCATAAGTCCTAATCAAAAATACCCCAAACAAGTGTTTGAACAACAAACCAACGTTTCCGATAATTACATAAAACAAAAATCAAATACAGTCGATTTTAAAGGAGAGAAGGCACACCATTGAAGTATTGAGAGCATTGAGAGCATGGATTCTGTTGAGAATTGCAGTTCTGGAACAACCTTCGCCTTCAACCAGCACCTGGTACAATTAGAGAAATGATATCGCAAGTGCTTGATGAGTGTAAATATCTGAAAAATAAATGGGTATTTGTGGAAACTCACTTCAGAGTCGCAATCATTGACGGCGGCAGGGTTGGAAACGCAGGAAAAAGCTCTATGATGGGCGATGAGGAGAGTAGAGTGAAGACCACTGCGTCTTCTCCGCCACAGAACTTTCAAGCTCTGCATTTTCTCTGCTATTTTTCCTTCGCTCTCTTTCTTTTAGGCTCAAGAGAGTTAATTGGATGATCAAAACGCTGCGTTTTCGGTTTTGTAGTTAGATAAAATTTACATCCTTTAAATAATTAAAGGAATTTGCAAATTAGTGAATTACCTCTGTAAAGTACCAAAAAAGCCCTTTTGTTTTTCCAAATATCCCATTTGTACCTAAACCTTTTTTTTTTTCCCCTGCCCTTCAAGTTTACTAGGGTGGAAAAGGCGAAGGCCTAACCCACTTGAATCATTAGTCAAATGGGTCGGAGCACTTTAGGCCATTTTTATCCGAGTTAACTATTAGTAAGCCTAGCTCGACCCTTTATAAGTTGAGAGTCCAAATTGGCTAAAATACTACATGTTGCTCTAAGTTTTTAATTGTTATATTTAAAAAATACACTTCACATGTGGCGAAAAGAGGGAGCTAGCAGATGCCATAGCACGTCTATAAGCGAGGGTTTAAGATGGTATCGCTAGACCACACACAGTTTCACTATAACACCCCAAATTAGATCTTAGTAGTTTTATTACAGTTTTGTAATATAAGAAAAGTAAAAATTTGTATTTTTTGAAAATTTAAGTACTAAGGGTAAATTGGTAATTTGACATTAAGGATCCAAAGGTCATTATATAAAAAGATGATATGTTATTGTAAGAATTTAATAAGTTGGTTTTCAAATGAAATGAAATGGAGGGACTAATAAGTAAACATGAGAAATTTGACTCAAATGAGGATAAGACCAAACATAGTCTTCTATAATGGAAAGAAAAATCCTCATTTTTGGCTTAAGGAAGCTAGGGTTACGGTGGAGGAAAAAACGAGGTGAGTTGGCTCTTGTGTAATCCATTGTTTTGGTTCAAGCAAAGAGAATAAATAAAGATATGAAATTCGTATAGGCCTTCACTTGGCAATCTTTTGTTTATGGGTTGTTAAACTTAACTTTCATTCTGTGAAAGTGTTGTTGGTTTGTTTTTATGAGGCACTATTGGTTTTTTTTTTTTTTTGTAAAAAGCGCAAAAATCTGTTATAATTTTATAATGAATTTTATTGTATATTTCGAATAAATTAAAGGTCGAACCCAGGTTTCGGGAGAAGCCGATAGAATTGTTAAATTGTGAAAAGTGAAATGAATATGTGGCGTATGATTAAATATTACCATACTAAAATGAGAAAATTGATTGAAACCGTAATAAGCAAGTGAAAAATGGCGAAAATGAAATTTGTAGAAATAAGGACCTAAGGGTCGAATGATAAGTTTAAATCTTAATGTGAAATAAATGATAAGTAAATGTGCGACTAAGGAGACTAGTAAGCTTTAAGTGAAAAAATGGAAATGGGATTTAATGAGCAAGCGAACCTTAGTACCTAAGAGGATAAGTGATATTATCTGCGTTTCGTGCCCAGAATGCTCGTTTGAGCAAAAAGCGGTTTGAAGAGTGAGAGGGAGAAAATTTAGGGTTGTGCAAGAGGAAGTTATTTTTGGTGGGAGATCATCCTCATTCCTTGCTTCTAAGTGACCAAGCATTTTGGGTGAAGAAAATTCAAAGGATTTAAGGTAAGAACCAAAACCTAGATTTCTTTAAATGATGTTTGGGTTAGAAAAACCCTAATCCATCAATAGGTTTTGCTCATGGTTGGTTTAGGATGTTATTGGGAGTGATTCTCATGATTTGTTTTGGGGTTTTTGAAGAAAAATCGTAAAGTGCTTAGCGAAAATCTGAAGTAGCCGGGGCTCTGCGGCGTAGGGAACCTGCCATGTGACGTAGTCTGTGCGGCGTGGGATGCCCTCGCCCACTGGTGAGGCGAGGGTGCGAAAGGGTATCCTACGGGTATGCCACGTGGCCTCTTATTCACATAGAGGCGAAATTTCTTATTTTTTGTTGAAGTCTAGTTTTTATCACGATTGTTTAGGAACCTAATAAATGATTAATGGGGTTGAATAATGATAAAGCCCAAATGAAGCGTGTCGTCATTGCCGCCTCGGCGAAGAGCGATATTAGTTAAGTGTGAGTAGTGCTAGTTTTACTAAATGTGATTGTGGTGAGTTGCTAGAAGTAGGTGAGGATCACCTAACCTATGTGAGATTCTGTGAAAGCGAAAAGAAAGAGATAAGATTGGTTTGTTCTATCTTCTCCCCATTCTCGTTTCAAGATTTGAAATGTTTGTTAAAATGTATAAGCATATTGATTTGTTTTAATTGATTTGAGGCAATTGATTGTAAATGTTTGCAAATGAAAATTGCATGAGTAGTGAAAATAATTGTTTATCTGAATGTACATAGTGTACATTATTTTTATAAGGATTTGAATGCTCTTGGTGAATGTTATAGTTTAATTCGCATTAAGGATAGATCGGTATACCCAGTAAGGGTCGAGTGGTAGTGCTACGAGACAAGCGTATTGATGTGAATCTTCCCCAATGTCAGTGGCGCAGCGGGATAGTATCGGTAGTGTTCGCGGTGTTTTTAATAACCGATCAGCTTGACCCGGCCAGGCCGGCCCTGTGTTATGAGCAAATGTTTTATCTTAGGCACTGCTGACGGCGGGACACGTGCAGAGTGATTCTAATATCCTGTATACCGAAAACATAGGTTAAATTCGTTAAGGGCATAACTAAATTGATTTGAGATTGTCGACGTATTGGAATTGAAAAGCATGATTGCAAATTGAAATGAAAATACCATTGTGAAATGCATGATTTAATTATAAATGATTTATTGCATATGAAAGTGTATATTTGGGATGATCAATGAACCATAAATGATTGTATATGAAATAAGCATATGTATTGTATTGACATTGATCATCCAAAAGATTTGAAAGTTTTGTTAGTAAAATTGCATGATTTGACTTAAACTGAAACCGAATAATGAAATTGTATAGAACCACTAAGCATGAGAATGCTTAAGTGTATTATTGTTTATCAATCACGTAGGTCATAGAGTGATAGGCGGTGATTGAAGCCGGACCCAAGGTCGAGGGCTGAGTCATTCAAAAAGTTCACGGAGTATGCTCGGTGTCACATGCATCCTCACCATTTTTTAGCATGACATTGTTTGTAAAACAAAATAGGTAACTCAAGAGTATTTTGTACCCTATATGCGAATACGATTTTGGATATTATGTTTGAAAAGGCATAACATGCCATTTTGGTTAATTGCATTGAATTTGTAAATGAATTGCATTGAATTTGTAAAAAATGTTTATGGGCTTACCCCAATTGAAATCGCCCCATGTGATATTTGAGGCGAAAATGTATATTAAAAATGTATTTGATAAATGGATTTGATTGATGGCTCTGATAGGCGTCCCCGGTTCGATTGGTCGTGTCCGGTCGGGCAGGCTCGGGGGGTCACTATAGTTTTGGTTGGTTCAAGTCAAGTTTTGGAGTTGTTTTATTTGATGTATTTTGGGTTTTTGTTGGAAATCACAGGTGAAAATAGGAAAATTTGCAGAAATCGCAGGTGAGTACCGGTATTGAAAGATGAGTACCGGTACTCAAAGTTGTTTTGGTCTACGGATATTAGTCACCGTTAGTAAAGAGTTGAATGCAGGTACCGAAGTTGTTTTAGTCCCGAAGGAGTTAAGTAACAATCTTGAAGGTAGTATCGGTGCTCTGAGGATTGTTTAAGGTCACGAATATCGGTCCACCTTAACCTGTTTTTGTTTTGTTCTTTCGTTATTCCGAATGAAAGGTTAGTACATGTATACGAGTTGTATGAAAAATGTTTTATACCTCGTTGCCTCGGCGATCCTGTCGTTGGGCAAACATTGTTTCTTGCCCTTATTTGCTAATGTGATAAAGAATAAAATAACAAGCTCGAAAACACATATAATTGTATGCCTGCTAGAGACCGGATAGTGAATGAATAGGCGCGATACGTTGATCTGATGACACTTCTTCATTGTGCGCTCGGCACTTTGTTACATGGGCGACCGCGCGTCTGTGGTGCTTTGGCACTCACGCTGGTGCTCACGACATTTACGATACGTGGCGGAGACTTGCGTCTCTAATCGGTGTTCACGACACTTGCATTTATGTTGAGAAGTGCTCTAAAAGCGGCGATCGCCATTAGTACTTATTATCGCCTGACATATTATTTAATATGAAAGGCTTCTTCATTAATTTGTTTTCATAAATTTGAATTGATATAGATCATTAATCGAATTAATGAAGCCCATGATACATAACATAGCATGAAGGAAATCATGATGGAAGTCATGATAATAGATTCCTATCATGTCTGATTATGTCGGTGTCTAAATTATCACTGAGTAAATAGGATCGATAAAATTTGGACATTGATCGAGACGGATTCAGCACGTGTCATACTCCTTGATTGGATCAAAAGTAGATCTTATAACTGTGATCATGAGTTGATCAGAGTTGGCATGTGGATGCTTGCTAAGAGTAGCTAAGAACATCGGAGACTATATTAGAGGCAATCATAGCGGATATCATCTATTTAAGTATAGATGATTGTCATCGCCTTGATAGTGCAAGTATCCTTAGACTTGAGGTGCTCAAAGATATCTTGGATGTTGATCCTGTACTTTGACCTCAATCCACGTTGCCTCTTAGGGGGTCGCTCATTGGATGAGGATTGGGTATAATTTGAGGTGTTTGGAGGTAATCGGAGTATGACAAAGTTGACACTCCCGATGGGAAAGTATACTGGAGCCTCTTGTCGAATCATTACTTTCGAAATCTCTAACCATAGTGAAAATGCCTTGAGGAGTGTTTTCAAGTGCATAACGGTTGAGTGATAAATCTGGGGACAAGATAAAATATCACTTGGGCTAGGTGTGGAATAGCCAGTCTAGTGGGAGCTACACAATTGTCCATGCTCTGAACCAAGTAGGGTATAGTTTGGTGAAAGGACGAATGGTGCGGTGTTTGTCTATGGGAAGGGTATGCGGTCGGACCAGCGACTCCAGGTCAATTGGGGGTCATGATGTGTTGCTGAATGCAGTCTTGACTTGCTTAATTGATAGTTGAGATGAAGTAAGCCAGCATACTTAGGGCTAAATGGGTCACACACTTAGAAAGTGTGGGGTGATATAAGCTTGGTGGATGTGATATAAATATGAGGGAGTTAATTCTCATGAATGAAATGTCACGGGATTAGTGGAACCCCGGGTTCGAAAGCCCTCACTTAGAGAGATAATAGGTTTGGGATTGTACCTCGGTTTTGGGCAGTGTGGGAACTCACCATAACGCATGGGGATGCGTGTAACCTATCACTTTTTAGAAGTGAGGGCATTTGTCATTTCAAAGGATGGGGTTTTCCTATAAATAGAATGTTATGGAACCCTAAAATGATGATGCTATTTTGAGACAAAAAGATAGTCCATGAGAAAAAACCATGTGTGTGTTCTCTCATCTCAAAAGAAGGTGTTCTAGAGTTTGAGAGACCTAGATTTTGGCTTCCTCTTCGGATCGAGTTGTGGCGGCAAGGGACCCTTTGAGACCGTACATGGAGGTTATCGGTTCCACTCTTTGTGGATACAGTTAGAAATTAAACTGGGGACTTGGTTAAGCCGGTCCTAAAGTTGCTAACCAGCTTAGTTTGGGCAGACGCAAGGTAATCTTACACCATTCTTTTTGTTGCAGAACAGGTTTTGATGCTACTAGGGGTCCTTGGATGGGTTTTTGTTGGGATTTTTTTTGTTTTTCCGCTGCTACTAGCAAGTGTTGCCACCCACGAAACCCTTCAGTGGTATCAAAGCCAGGTTGTGTGCATCAAAATCGGTTTATTGTTGAGAGTTTTCTGTTTTTAGTACACATGTTTTCAAAAGTTTCAAAAATGAGATTTTTGGTATGAAAAAGGTTTAGATCCAGTGTTGTTCTTTATGTATATGGTCATGAAATGATCTAGGATAGTTAATATATGAAGAAGGAACAACTTGGAAGTGAGTAAAAGTCCAAAAGATTGGATTTTTGCAACTTTCTCGTCGTTAAGGCAGTGACATGTGTTGCTCGTAAATTTCCATGACATCGCGACGTTCATCCCCGAACCTAGAGCGTCAGCGGCCGATTGTTCATCCGAACCCAGAACGTCGCAACATTTCGATGTTACGACGTGACGTGATGTGGCGTGATGTGGCGTGATGTGACGTGATGTGACATGATGTGACCTGACGTGACTTGACGCGGCGTTTGGTGGCAAACACAGCGTCGCGGCGTGGCGGCGTTCGACCCAGCGGCGTAGTGGCGATTTGCGTGGGTGTGCCGCGTCGCCCAGCGTTCCGGCGTCGCGAGCGTGAAGGCGTGGTGGGTGCGGAACCACCTCTGCAGCGTCGCGACATTAGGACCTCTTTTTGGTGCCTTGTTCATTATGTTTCTTGCATGGTTTTGCACGAGTTTGAACACACTACTTATGTGTTTGAAATATAAATGTCTGGAATTAAAGCTAGGCAGATTCGACTTTAAAATTTCTAGAATCATGGATTTCGAAAAACCATATTGAAATTACCTAAGAGATAATTTTGGACAAAAAGGTCTTTTTGGAAAAATTACGGTTCGAGTGTTGAATCGGAATAATGGTTCAAGGTATTGAACCAATTAGGGAGTTTAATAGGGTTTATGATTCAAGAAGTTGATTCACTCTTATTATTCAAGATGTTGAATCATATTTGTTCAAGTGTTGAATAAAAGGGTTATTTGTTCAAGTGTTGAATAAAAATTATGTAGGACAATTTTAGTTCAAGTGTTGAATTGAGGTCATTGTTCAATTGTTGAACAAAACTAAATGGATAAATTTTTATTTCAAGTGTTGAAAAACCTTTGATGTGCTTTTGAAATCATGGGGTACCATTACCTTTAACTTCAGATGGATTGCGTTAGAGAATGCATGTTTAAGGGTGTATGTTATGATGGATAATTATGGACTTTGCTTGATAGGTGATTAAGCATACTGCATTTTATTATTATTTCTTTTTGGATAAATAGGGCCTGTGTGTCCCTGCTTCTCTCTAATCTCTCTATGTACTTCTCTTCTGATCTAAATCTCCCTCAAATGTAACTCGAGGTTATTCTTATTAAATGTATGTAATTAGATTACACATGATTATGATAAGTTGGAGAAGATCCAAAATGAGAAAGAAGTGTGGAGAAGGAACCTAGAAAGAAGACCTTGAAGATTGTAAATTAATTTTAATTTTAAAGGGTTGTAATATCATGTGTCCTGGGTTTTGACCTAGTCAATTCCGTATAGCTCATGAAATTGATTTTAAGTGCCACGTAATCATACCATATAGTTAGAATAACTATCTTTATAATTTCATGAGATGAATGGATAATGCATGCTAATGAAAAGGATGAGACTTAACTAAAGAAAACCCTCCATTATTAATATTAAGGCTAACTCTTCCACTAATATGGTGTGAACGAGAGTTCATTTTGGAGATTGAGGTTGTAGGGTAAACCCAAGCCTTCCTCCACAAGAGCATGTTCTATCCATGAAAATGAGTTTTCCTGATTAGTGGGCCGACCTTAACTAGACTCATTGGCTTGTTGGGTAAACCCCGAGGTTGATGGATAGAGGCCTTGATTAGATTCGATTATACATAAGATGTACACGTATCATGAGTTGATAACCTAGTGATAGTGCACAAATCAACAGTTGATAGCACTAGATTCGATAGTTGTGTCGAATTGCAAATTGGAATAATTATTGATTTAAGATGGCTTATTAGGTAAACCCAAGGTCACTCGAAGTGATATTGGATTCCTTGAATTCTTGTCTGATCACGGTGGTATGAACAAGGATACCTACCTTTTTGACCCGAGATAGCTTGTTGGGTAAACCCAAGGTGATTTTCAGTGATATGGGATATCGACCCGCTAAGAGAACCTCCATATAGGTTCTCTCATATCAATCATGAGGGCTATGGTTCATGATAAAATGTAGAGCCACTGTCGTGATTATCGACCATAATAATTATGCATTTTAAGTACAATCTAACATAATCTCTTTCACATCTAGGTTGCGAAGAATTGAAACATGTCGACCATCGTGAACTTACAATCCATACTGGATGCCAATAAATTGACCAGAACCAATTTCATGGACTAGCTAAGGAACTTGAGAGTGTTCTTAGGCGAGAAAAAGATGGGTTATGTCAGCGATGCCCCACTCTAGTGTCCTGTCACATTTGAAGACCGGAGGGCATATCGAGCTTACATAGATGATAGTATCCTTGTCGCATGTATCATGCTTGCATCAATGTCTCCAGGGCTTCATAAACAGCATGAGGCTATGACAACATATGACATAGTCGCCCATCTAAAGAGTTATTTCATGAGCAAGCGCGATCCACGAAAGGTTCGAGGTCTCCAAACCTTCTTAAACTCCCAGGAGTGCAGAGGGACATCTCGATGCAATTATACACTAAGGATGCATATGGTGCTAGTTAGGTTGGATCAGTGGGTTTTGGTATGGATAATGAATTAAGTATAGACTTGATTAAATGGTTTACCCAAACAAGTTTCTTGATTTATTGTACTTCTGGGATGAATGATAAAGAGACCACCATACCTGAGCTAATCAACCTGCTTAAAACAGTAGAACCCACCTTGGTGAAGGAAGGTAAAACTGTGATGCTCGTGAACTCTTCTAGTTCTAAGAACGGTTCTAAGAACAAGAAGAAGAGAAAAATCACTAAGCGAGAGTGACGAGAAAAGGGTGAGACATCCTTGAAAGGTGCATGCTTCCATTGTGGCAAAGAAGGCCCTTGGAGAGAAGTGCGAGCCACCTTGGAGTCGAAGAAGAGGTGGCATGTGATGCACCAACACCTTCAGGTATTTATGTCATTGAACTTAATTTTGTTTCTTATGGCAACCTTTGGGTATTGGATACCAGTTGTGGCTCACCATATGTCTTGATATCTGGGGCCTTAGAGATGTGAGAGCTCACAAAGGGAGAGTCAGGCCGCCCGGGGTTGTGGTGTAAGAGTTGCGGTTGTTGCCATTAGGACTTATGTTTTGAACCTCACTAGTGATTTTTGTTTGTATTTAAACAATTGCTTTTGTGTGCCAGCTTTGACTAAGAACATCATTTATGTTTCATGTTTAAACAAGAAAGGTTTTCATTTAAAATTTTGCGACAATAGTTGTCACATTATGTTGATAGTGTTTTTTATATAGTTGTACCTTGAGCAATGGAATTTATATTGGTCATGTCAAATCAATCCTGAATATCAATAGCCAGTAAAGCGGGAGATAATTTGAAACCATCATATTTATGGCATTGTCGTCCTGGCCATATAAGTGAGAGACGCATGACTAAGTTACACAAGTGTGGGAGCTTAGGGTCATTTGATTATGAACCATTTGACACATGTGACTCATGCTTGTTAGGCAAAATGACTAAATTACCCTTTAAGGAAAAGGAGCAGCAAGCGGACTAATGGACCTAATACCTTTGATGTATGGTCTTTGTAAATGCGTGCGGTGGTTTTGTATATTATAACCTTCATCGTTGACTATTCACGATATGGGTACTAGTATCTCGAGAGGTATAAATTACGAGGCCTTTTGAAGGTTCAAAAATTGGGGAATGGTAGATAAACAACTTGGGAAGTATAAAATCTAACTTGATCATATCGAGATCGGTGAATTACTTAGTGGCGTTTAGATTGTCTCGAGACCGATGGATTTATCCGATAATTTCCTTATCTGTGTGCTCCTGGTGGTGTGGTTAGGGAAGGCAGAACCTTGTTAGACATGGAAAGATTCTATGATGAAGCGAGAGGCAGACTGCTAAATTTGGGGTTATGCGCCCGGGAAATTGTTGTTTATATCTTAAGCAGGTCCATCGAGTCGATTGAGTTACTCGTACGAGATATGGATGCCAGCCTATCTTTCCACATGAAAGTATGGATTGTGACCTTAAGCGAAGTCAGTTATTCTTCGTCGGCCAGTAGAGCAAACAGTGAATGTCGGGTGTGGGCATTTCTGTGAAAATCGAGTAGTCTCGCTGCAATAGAACACCTTGGAAATCTAACACCTGTATAAAGCATCCCAGTGATCCCGATAAAACGGAGTCTATGATTAAAGCGGTACTTGGGCTCATGAAGCAAATACTCATCACTGATATCTATATCGACTATATCCGATAGTTTGAGTTGAAAATTTATATATACAACACATATATTAAAATTAGAGGAATTACAATACATCAATAATACATCACCAACCAGCCTGATCTAAAACTTATTAACTCAGTCTCAGGATAGGTCGTCTCCTCATACGCTCTTATGCACATGTAAATAATATCCCTCGTGGGGTAGCTAATGCTGTTAATTGGAATCACCTAAGTGGGCTATATACGCTAAGTGCATATCAATTAACAAAGAAATAAGCAGCATTCGGCCCAGTCGTGATCTTTGCCCAAATGTCTAGCGATCATCTCGTACCCCAGTCACCGCCCCAACTCCTCACACTCGCTGGCCTCGTGAAATTATTATGTTATTTTGCTTGTGGGCTGACCCTCGGAGTGTGTATGTATATCAATTGGGTCGTCTCAGACGATTGATGTGTTATGGACTACCCTCCGATCATTTTTAGTTTTAAGACCTTTCAAGGGAAACCATTCCACTCTGGAGCTCGCCTCAGCCACTCCTCTATCATCCTAGGGTGCTCCCGATTGCATATGGAATGCATGATGTCAATTCCATTCTGATCCCCATGTCACATGTAAATATATAATCATGCATATATTCACATAAAAATTAAATCACACAATAATGTTATGTAATTCCACATTCCATCACATAAAAAATTAGCTCACATGGGCTAATGATCAAATACAAGCAATTCTACTTGAATTACTCGACCAGACATATTAATTCACAAAAAATTAATTTTGTGAACACTATTCTCGGGAATAGTGAAACCCTCGGTTACTATTCCCGAAAAATCACCAATCATCGGTTCACTTTGTGAACCCGAATTTCATGGCCATTACCGGCCCTATACATACCAAAACACCATTTAATACATAATTTCCATCATACCCATCACAAACAGTCCATGAACTGCACGGGCTGTCCATTAGAGGTTTAAAAAATTATAACAATTCGGTCCTAAGATTTAGGACCGATCAAACGGCCCCTCACGGCCTCATTCAACTTAATACATGATTTATTTCACAATTTACACAACTAACAACCCAGGCAGCAGTAAAGCGATGCGAGATTTGTGATGGTGAGTCTCAAATCCCGACACTTCGGTTCAGTGAGCAGATTAAATGATCGTTTAAGGCTGACCAATCGAAACATTATATAGCACCAAACAAAGAGTACAAGCCGTAGGGAGAAACCCCTACCTCGTGGGATTTGTGAAACTCCTCGTCCCGGCGCCCACACGTAGGTCTCGCGTGGGCGCTTTCCTTCTTGTCCCAGAGCGGCTGCAGGCCGTTGGATCTCCCACGATTCTAGAGAGAAGTCTAACCTTCTCTCTCTAAAACCTCCATTTCCAAACTCTCGGCATCTCCTTCCCTTTCATTCACGTTTTCTCCCCTTTTGAATTTGAGAAGATGAGTATTTATTGTCGCTATTTTGGCTTTTTCTAGCAAGCAATTCGAAATGACATTTATGTCCTTATTTTCTTGGAGTTTTGGCGTTATTATTATCTGCCGACGTCCGTTTTAAGTGTTCTCTACTCATTCACTTATGGCGTGCGTCGTGTTATATGTGGCTTTCGTCGCATCAAAAATCGTTTCACGGCACCGCGAGCGCGATGCCTCGGCGTGTAAATTAAACTATCTCGGAGTCAAGCCCGAGTCGGCGATCTTGTTTGGGTTCGCGAGGCGATTCCAACGGTGCAATCTGTTTTGTCATCCGAGATCTAGAGAATGATACGGATTTTTAACGAAGATTACAATTGCGTAGCAAAGTACGATTTTGCCCTTTTTCAGAAGTGGAATTTCGGGTCTTACGTTCTCCCTCCTTAAAAGGAATTTCGGTCGGGAATTCTGGACAACCACAACACAACACATGCACTGCAGCGTGCATATTACCATGTCTAAATAGTCATCTGAAACATTTAATGACAAACACGTGCTGCATTACTAAATGAAGGGATAGGTGGCCATGTCGTGTCTCAGCTCCGTTGACTCCTCCCATCCCGTAGTATAGTCATAGCACTCTCGCTAACCTCACGGTCTTGCGTCGCCAAAACACGATCCACGACTATCAAAATGCACATTGGTCACTCCTCGAAAATTATCGATTAATCGACCTCGATCTGTCCCCGATCCACCACGTAGGCTGGATCACGGGTATCTTTGTAGGAGCATGGGATGTGAAATACTTCATGGACTTTGTCATGCTTACTGGGGCGTGCCTTGGCCGTGCAGCCTCACGGTGCCTACTCTCTCAAGTATCTGGTGATGAACCTCGGCGATAGCTTTCAGCTGCGGAACTTTGATCCTTTCCTCTTAGGCATCGCGAGAAGACGGGATCTGACCTCGGGCTGCAGGGGTCGGCGTCGTGCGTCACACTTAGCTCTTCTATCGGCTGGCGTAAGAGGCGTTGTGTGTCCGCTCACATTCCCAGGTGTCTCTAATCAAATCGGGACCGAGTGATGGGTCTCTCCCACCTCGGTCAATGTGATGACTGCATGGCCTCAAATGATTGCCTGCATGCGGTGTCGTCTATTATGCTCGCACAATAAAGCGCATTTGTTGTAGGCGGAATTCCATAAGAACCGTCTCCTCTGCCACTTATGACCAGACGTATGCTTTCATGGCGTGTCCTCTAACTGCAGTATATAATCTACCTGACGTGTAACCTACCTGACCTTCTTGGTGTGTGGCAGCTCACCTTCCCGAGGTCTGTCGTTGAATGATCAATGGACCATCAACCTAGTCCATGTCATGAATGACATCCATATACGAGCCCTTGTCGGATCGACAACGCAATGCAATTTCCAAGGGGTATCCCGGATCTCGAGTCCTCAGGCTCTTATCCACTTTTCAAACTCTAAGTCTACGTGATAACGTAGTGTGTTTTCATCTCGATTAACATAAGCTGAGAGTGACAACGGCTGCTGTTTCATGAATCGAACTACGAGTCTTTATTAGACGTAGTCTTAAGGACAAACTCATCCCACTCACCAAGAGTGGTGAATGGCTTGTCTTTGTGCACCCACACCAGGCTCGATGCGATGTTCTGGGTGCATGACCTTGATAATGCCATACGTGACACCACATCCGGGGTCCACCATGACGAATCTCTAAGACCTCTCGCTCGCTAATCACGACCTATCAATTAAACTCTCACCTACATCCTAGGGAATAACATTTATTCACAGCTTCTCTAAAGTGCTTAACCTCGCCCTGATTCGAGGTCGTATCGAGTATGTGACGCTCACGATCCCCGATTCACCGACAACCGGATGGGCGTCGACTCGTATCATCATGCGGCATCAACGACTAATAGGTCTGCCACCACCAAGGTCCACCACGCTTAGTGCGCAACTCCGTAATGCTGACTTTGACCCACACTCTAGCCCCTAAAACATGCGTGCTCTTAGAAGTGCTTGTGTAGCCTCAGGAAACTAAAATTAGTTTCCTCGACCCATGCCCCAGGGTGTGGAGGAATGGGCAAATATACTTTCTGTTCTACGACTAGCTGGGGTGCATTGTCCACAAGTCTGGGATCCACGTCTCAGGGCAATCCCGAGTCCTCCACGTACCCGATCGTACGGTGTTGAACTCTTGTGAAGCATACGTCTTCCTCTTCCCGAACTAGAAGAGGGCAGTCTCCTCTCATTACTGACATCAGGTATCAAAATTGTTTCGAGGCATCTCGATCTCTTTATGGTCGAGGTGGAGTCGACCATGAGTCCGCCTTGTCCGTGGCGAAGTCTGATCTGCTGAATGGACAACTTATTAGTTCTCGAATCTCTGTAATACCCGGCTTGATCCGAAACTCGATATCTCGAAGATTGACGTCGGTCTCTCCGACTCATCACGGTCTTAGCCTTCTACGGTCGACGACCTTTGCGATCCTGCGACACCACACGTCCCAAAATCTCACCTCGATGGCTGACTACTTGCGAACTTGAGCGTCATACGACTAATGGTCTCTCTGGCTGTAAAACAATCCTGCATTGATACTCGTGCTCCCACTCGGCGGGAGTAGATCAAAATGTCATCCTGAAGGTACGACAAAGTGATCTAGATAGGGTTGGAATACCACATGCATGAGATCATGAATCACCCGTGGCGCGTTCGTCCCGATTCAAAAGGGCATCATAGTGAACTTCAAGTGCCCATGCGTGTCTTAAGCGTCTTAGGGATATGCGTATCCCACGCATTTGACGATGGTAGCGCTCCGGTCAGAGGTCTATCTTGGAGTAGACCTCGGCGCTCCTCTCGACTAATCAAACGAATCCTTCGATCCTACATTGACGATGCAGATTCTTGATCGTAACCTGTTTAGCTGCCGGGTAATCAATGCGGTCGAAGGGTCTTGTCCTTCTTTGCAGTGGGGTAAGCCTCGTGGTGAAGTCTTGGGTACAATGAATCCCTTGTCCCATTAACTCCTGTATTTGGACTCACGAGTTCATGGCGAGCGGCGCCATCCTAGTCATGAGATGGGTGAAGTACCGGGGTGTGGCTTCGATCACAGAAGTCTGCTACCCTCTGTGGAGGTAGTCGGGTAGCTCATGCGGGCATCCACATGCTCGCACCTTTGCTCGAGGTAGATCTGAAGTGCAGTCTCTCCTCGTCCTCTAGGTAAGGCTCACTAGCCAACCCGGCTGGCATGTGACACTGGGCTAGTACAGCATGCAGGCGAAATATCATGCCCACATACTGAATTGCACCACCTGATAGCCGGCTCGTAAAGGCGGTAACCCTCCCTACGCTCCTGATCGATAGCGACCTGTAATTTTGTCGGTCGATCCATCCCCAGGATGACATCAAACTCTGACATGTCCATGATCCTCAGGTCCACTGTGAGTAGAGTCCTCGAGATCTCCAGCTCATGACCTCGACATATCATCCCTTTGTTCCTGCCCTAATCCCTGGGGAGGGCTTCATCTGAGGGCTCATCGAGGTCTCGAGGTCCTTGCCCGTTTCATGAGCTTGGGCCTTACTCTGGGCGAGCTGAGTATAATCTGGTAGTATCGGAGGTAATCTCAGTAGTCTACAACACCTTCTCGATCTGTGTGAACCAATGAATTACGCCACCATCGGATCTCCTCCCCTGACGAATGTCGGAGGATGATGCATGCAAGCTTCGGAGGTTACCAGGACCTCCACGACTACTGTTTACGCTAGCGGCGATAAGCGACCCGCGCTGGCTCACCTCTGACCTCAGCCAAAGCCTCGCGATCAAACAACGGTGGTACATTGATGCCGTGGGCGCCCTCGTCCTCGTCCTCGACCCAACCATCTACTCGGTTATTGCAAGTTAAATCTCAATACGATATCTCTAAGGCATAACCACGGCCAGAGACAATCATACACATAAATCGGTGTATACACATTGTCCTTGCATTTCTGATTAATGCAAGGCAAATCGATTGCATTTAAAATATTGTTTTCAACAAAAATTTCATTTAAGAAAATTTTATTTTCGAAAATTTTGTCTAATTTTGTTGATTTCATTTCATTTTATTTAATTAAAATCGAATTTTGTGATGAGCGGTGTTCATGAGCGGGTTCCTGTGAACAATCGAAAAATTGACTCGAGAAACGATGCGAGTCAAAGCGGGTGAAATAGGCTGAGTGCACAGCTGTTGGCGGCGACACGCCAGGCCCGCTAGCGCGACCGCCAGCGCCCGATGCCCGACACCTCGTGGCTGGCTGCGCCCGAGCGCCTCTGCGCCCTTGTCTTAGTGTCGTAGGTCTGATGGGTGTGTATTGCAATCTGACCACGCCCATTCCTGCTCCCATGTCACATCTGTTAGACTATATTGTGATCTGATCATAAGTCTCTAGCGCCTTAGTCACGATGCAAAATTTGTATCGTGACACCGCCCTATATCCCATTGCGTATATTACGTCACAATACACTCGCGTGTATTGCGATACACCTTTCTCACCAGCCTTTCCTCTTGCAATACAATAAATTGTATTGCAATATAGTGTCTCCAGCAGCCAAGCTTCCAAATCTGCTGCAATACACTTCAAATCTTGCAATACAATCCCTCTTATAATACAATTCATCCAACTACGGCAATACACATCCAGCCCATCCTAGCTGCCTAAGTTGCAATACAATTTCCATCTTGCAATACAATTTTCCTCCCTCACAATACAATTTGGGCAGTAGCCCAAAAACGGTTTCTGCACTCTTTTTTCATCTTCTTATTTCCCGGCCCGCTTGGAAAATACAAATATATATATATATATATATATATATATATATATATATATATATATATATATATATATATATATATACACCTTTTTTCGAGAATACTCGAAATAATTTTATAAAAAATTTATTTTATTCATTTCTTTAGTTTTACACTCACAAAAACCTTAGAAAATGATTTTCTTCTCCCGTTTTTTTCATTTCCATCACCAAATAATTTTATAAAATCTATTTTATTCAGATTTACAACCTTAAAACCTTAGAAAATTATTTTTCTCTGATAGACCAAATAAGTTTATGAAATTTATTTTCTTCATTTTCTTTTTCCAGATTTACTCTCTGTAAAACCAAAAAATTTTCTCCACCTCATTTTGTTTTCATTTCTCAATAACCCAAATAAATTTCTTAAAATTTATTTATTTATTATTATTATTTTTTTCTTATCTTGTTCCAGTTTTACACATTGTAAAACTCCTAAAATTTTCCACACTTCATCCTATGCTATCAAACTGCCATATGCACAATTTATCAATTAATCACATGATCACATCATTTCATCCAATCACGCAACACACCAAACACATGCATGCAGCTGGGCCCTAGTTTCATTCCGTGATTTCCTAGGTAATCTCATACCTAAATCTCAACATCGAACCACACCAAGTGGTGATGTTCTTACACGACTCATGGCCTAAGCCCAAGCCCCTCACCCCCAGGTTTCATATACCTATACTCTTACATCAAACCACCCCAAATAAGCGACGACACCCAACCCGAGCTCCCAGACTGTGATACCTGCCTCCGATAATTGCCGTGACGCCCGAACCCGGGTCCTTCGACCACCCGTCAACCCGCGAAACACTCGTGGAATGTTGCCTGGGACTCACATTTCTCACTAAAACAGGGAGAATCCTTCGTGACGAACTCTACCCAAATACAAACACCAGATGAAACCTATCTCAAACAATCCAATAAAACAGCCTATGATTAAACGGCCACTCGGGGCTCATAAACCAATACTCATCATAATATCTATATCCAACTATATCCAATAGTTTCAAGAGTTCAAATTTTACTCTATACAACACATATTAAAAATTAGAGAATTCTAATACATGTCATACATCATAACCCAAAGCCAATAATCCCATTTTCTTCTAAAGCTCGCCCCTGTGATGAGCCGCCTCGCACGCCCCCCGTACCAGAAATAATATCCCCTCGACGTGGTGAGCTAATGCTCGCAGTTGAATTCTAAGCGGGCTACTCTCCACCTAAGTGCATATGCAATGCTCCAAAATAAACACACATTCAAGCAAACGATGATCCTACTTGAATGTCTAATCGATCATCTCGCACTTAACCACCGACTTCACACTCTGCCTGCCGCTGCATCAGAATTATTATAATATTTTGTTTTGCGGACAACCCTTCGATGCGTATATATATATCAATCAACCGCTCCGGCGATTGATAGGTTATTTACGGACTACTCCCTCCTATGTATATCAATCGGGACGCCTCCGACGATTGATATTATTTATGGACTACCTCCGATCATTTTTAGTTTTGCATTTACAACCCCTCCGAAACCATTCACTCTAGACTCGGTCTCATGCACTCAATTCTATCATCCTGTGGTGCTCCCAGTGCATATGGAATGCATGATGCCAATTCCATTACAGTCTATGTCACATGTAAATATATAATCATGCATATATTCACATAAAAATTAAATCACACAATCATGTTATGTAATTCCACATTTCATCACATCAAAAATTAGCTCACATGGGCTAATGATCAAACACAAGCAATTTGTAACACCCCGAAATATACCCTAGTCGTTTTCGACATGTTTAGGGTATTTTGTAAGCATAATTTGATTGTTTCGTGAGTTAAATGCGAGAAACAGGAAAGCGAAGAGACTTGGAAAGTTACAAAACTTGAGGCAAATTGTAATTTGTCCAAAAAAGAGGGCAAAAGACATGGATTAAAGTTTGAAGAGGCTAACGAAATAAGGAAAATTTAATTATAAATAGAAGGAGTTATGGGCTTAAAAGCAAATAAAAGAAAGTTAACCCAAAATGGGTTTTATTTAAGAAGCTAAACATGGCCTTAACAAATCAAGACCAAATTGGTCTCATGTTTGGGAAAGGCTAGCGTGTGAAGGAGAAGGAGAAGAGAGGAAGAGAAGAAGAAAGAAGAAAGAGAGGAGGAGGGAGATCGAGCAAAAGATTATGAAACTACTTTGAGTATGGATTTTTGTATGGATCACATGGAATTTTAAGGCTTGACCTGGTAATATCTTGTCTCTAAATCTAGGGTTTGATAAAATTGCATCTAACATAGATTTCTTAGAGTAGGTTAGTAAAAACCACGAGGAACAAGATAGTATGGAATCCTCCTTTGTTGTTGGATTCATGGTTAAATGAAAGAAATTGAGTTAGGGTTTAGAACAAGCCTAACAAATCTTAGTACTTAGTTTGTATATGGGTGCTAACCCATATTAGAATGATTTTGGAGGAATTCTGAAAGAAGTTTGAAGAAAAATATGAAATTGAAAGATGAATTGAATAGAAAAGAGATTCAGTGAATTTAGAAATGGTTTGATGTATTGTTTGAAGTGTAGAGTTGATTGGGTATCAAAATAGAGGGGAAAAAATGGGTGAAAAACACACATTCTAGAGCATTCAGGGTGATGTGTGCAGGTGCACTTTGCCCCACAGACATATCTCCGTACACTTTGTGTTCTGGTCATTTTTGGCAAATGTGTACCGGTACACATTAGAGTTGTCTCGGTACACCTGATACTTTTCTATTCTGACCAGTTTTTGTATTTTTGGCCATAACTTTCTCATTTCTTATTGATTTGGTACGGTCAGTAGTAGATAAAATATACTTCAAGAAGAACCAAATCTAAGAAATAGGTATCGTCAAATTCTGGCTCTAAAGTGGTCCAGATTCACTCAAAAGTGGGGCCATAATGACTGCAGACCTCATATCGTTTTGGGCTTTGAGCATTGGGGTTGTTTTGGACTTCAGCATTCAGTTTTCAATTGGGTGATTCCAGTTGGAATAGAAGACCCTTAACTTTTAGCAAATTTAAGGGATACAAAGAACCAGTGTCAATATGGAGTCAAGGCACTAGAAAATGAGTATTTCGCCTCGGGTAAAATCGATGCGTCGACTAGTTGGCGTGAAAATGCCGCCAGCGAGTTTGGACGATCCGATTGGATTGATTCCAATTCATGGGTAAAAGTAGATTCATAGAAGAATAATACATAGATAAGGTGTGATTACATGCTCATCGCCGCCTGATGCATGGAATACGATTTATGCGTGAGCATAAGGTGGCTAAAATGCCCTATTATAAAATAGTAAGTTCTTGAATTCATATAATTGGCAAAGCTACCTAAGACCGAGTTAATACTTGACGCCGCACTCTGTTCCCGATTAGTACCGATACTTTCATTGTTGAGTGCTCGGCACTCACGATTAGTAACCGGTACTCCACGGTAGTGCTCAGGTACTCTACGATTGTGCCGATACTCTGGTAGTGCTCGGCACTATTGATTAATGCCATTGCACTCTGTTGGTACTCGGCACTCACGATTAATGCCGACCTCGATTAGTCTTCTGGCGCTCTGTCTGTTAAGTGCTGGCATCTGTGCGATTGATCTTCACGGCACTCTGTCTGATGGTGCTCACGGCCTTTCTCGTCTTTAATATAGTATCTTAGGGTACTGTGTGTCGTGTCTTGCTCATTCGTACTCTTGGTCTAGGAAGTCAAATAGTTATATGATAAGACTGCAGATAGAGAATAAGAGTAAAGATACGAATGTACCTGCGTATACGGTATGTAGTACTCTGGTGCCATTATACGAATAAGTTACGTAGTACCTACGGGCACTCCACATCTCACGATTAGGCTCTGTAGTACTTGGGTACTCTGTATCGATTAAGTTTTGTAAGCCTCGGGTACTCACGTATTTGATTAAGTTACATCTGTCTCGATTTAGTTAGTAGTTCCTTGGGTATCTGTCCCGAACCAATTCGTAGTACCTATGGGGTACTCATCTTTGATTAACTCTTGTCTTTAATTAACTCCTGTCTCTGATTAAGTCCTGTAGTACTTCGGGTACTCCTGCATCTGAATAAGTTCTGTAGTACCTTTGGGTACTCCTGTCTTTGATTAACTCCTGTCTCAGATTAACTCCTGTCTCTGATTAAGTCTTGTAGTGCCAGGTACTCTTTGCATCGAATAAGTTACGTGAACCTATGGGTACTTTGTCTTTGATTAACTCCTGTCTCCCGATTAACTCCCCATCTCTAGTGATCTTGTGTTTTGGGTGCTCACTGCATGATTTCGGATTACGGCTACCTCTGGTACTCTGTATGTCGATTAAGTTAAAGTAGTACCTACGGGTACTCACGTATTTGATTAAGTTACGTAGTCTCTCACAGCCTCATCTGAATAAGTTAAATCTGTGTCGATTAAGTTAAAGTAGTACCTCACAGTACTCTTTGTCATTTGATTAAGTTACGTAGTACCTACGGGTACTCACGTATCTGAATAAGTTAAATCAGATATCGATTAAGTTACGTAGTACCTAATGGTACTCTGTATTGGATTAAGTGCATGCGCCTCGATTAAGTTCTTTGGCCCCTCTTTGATCACTCACGTGACTGATTAAGTTACTGTTTGTATCTTGGTAGTTACGTAGTATCTCACGGATACTTTGTATCTAATCAGGATTACGTAGTACCTACGGGTACTCAGTATGACCAATATAAATATAAGTCGATGGTACCTAAGTATCGTGTCGGTAAAATAAGTATAAGTCGATGATACCTAAAGGGTACTCTGTGGCATCAACAAAATAAGTATGTATCTGTTACGATGTACCTGGTATGGACTAATGTCCATGCGATATGTATCTGTATACATCGATCGACCTGTATGGGATCTGGTGTAATTGGTCAGAGCTTATCGTACCTACGGGTACGCCGCCTGAAGTATAAGATCCGGATTACCGGTATGTGCTCGAAATACCGGTATAAGTTTTGTAGTACTTACAAGTACTTAGTATAAGAATAAGTTCATAATGCAGGTACACGTTAAAGTAATCTACGTGATACCTCTTTGGTGCCTCCAGAATAAGTGTGGCTAGTAGTATAAGTATAAGTATAAGTTACGTAACTCCTACGAGTCAGGTAAAATAAGTGCATTATAGAGTATAAGTCTTGTATAAGAATAGTTTTGTAACTCTACGGGAGTCTGAATAAACTTATAAGTCCGTAGAAATTATAAGTTAATAACTCTTACGAAGTCTTGAATAAACATAAACTGTTATAAGTACTTGTATAAGTTCATAATATAAATGCATGAAATTTATATTATACATTGTTATTTTATAGTTAAATGTATATGCATAAGACATATGTTTCCCACACTAAGAAAGTAAAAAACGCTTACGGTTTTAATCGGGTGTAGGTCTGAGAAGACATCGAAGACTGACTATCTTCTTTGAGCGACACCGGGAAGGGTTCCTTACATGGGTTAGTGCTCACGGTTGTAAATATAAAAGTACAGTTTTGTAATTGTAAACGGGACTCAGTAAAAGTATATGATACTTTGATGTTGTTACAAGATGTGGGCCGCAACCCCGCAGTACTGATTCGGTTTAAAAAAAAAAAAATCAGGTAAGAGTCCCGATTATATGGTCTCGCGTCCAGGCTTCCGGTTCGGATTCGTGACCGGGTTGGGTCAGGATTCAGGGCGTGACACAATTCTACTTGGTGCTCGACCAAACATATTAATTCACAAATTAATTTTTGTGAACACTATTCGAAGTAGTGAAACCTCGATTACTATTCGAAAAATCATCAATCATGGTTCACTTTGTGAACCCGAATTTCAAGCCATTACCCGATATACATACCAAAACACCATTTAATATAATTTCCATCGCCTGCATCACAAGCGGTCAGTGGCTTTGAGCTGTCCATTAGAGGTTTAAAAAATTATATGGTCGGTCCCGAATTAAGGACCGATCAAAGCGACCCCTCCGCGGCCTCATTCAACTCAATACATAGTTTATTTCTGAATTTACACAACTACTTGACCGACGACGTAAAGGCCCGTCTGATTTTATTGCGTGGGTCTCAAAAAATCGATAACGATTCCGATCATTCAGGCCTCAAACAAATCGAGCTTGTTATATGTACTGACAAATAGTAAAACCCAAGTAGGGAGAAATACTACCTGTGAGTTGTCGAAAGAACTCCTGAATCCCAGGCGCCACGCGTAGGTCTCTCAGCGTAGAGCGGCTTCCTTCTTGTCAGACGGCTGAAGCGGTGGATCTCTCTCCCATGATTCTAGAGAAGTCTAACCTTCTCTCTCTAAAACCTCAATTTCAAACTCTCTAAATCTCCTTACAGCTCATTCACGTTTTCTCATACTGAATTTGAGAAGATGAATACTGTCGCCCTATTTTGGCTTTTTCAACCATGATTTAATGACATTTATATTCCTTATTTTACCGATTTTTACATTGGCACTATCTCGTAGTCGTTTCGTCGTTCTCTCTTTGTCACCTTATGGCATAGTACGTGTTATATATGTGACTTTTCGTAGTATCAGCAATCGTTTCACGGCTGACGCGATGCCTCGAAAAACATGTAAATTCGACATCTCGGGTCGTAGTCGGCGTGCTAGCTAGATTTCAGAAGATTCAGCGGTGCAATACATTTCATCATCCCGAGATCTGAAATAAATTACGGATTTTGCTTGAAGTGCGATTTGCCCTTTTTCCAGAAATTGGAATTTCTCGGGTCTTACAATGGGGTTGTCCTTCTTATGTAAAGCGGACAATATCAGATAAACTTGAAGCTAAATCTAATAAGTGTCTGTTTGTAGGATATCCAAAAGAAACAATGGGATAACAATTCTACAACACTTTGGAGCAAAGGTTGTTTGTTTCAAAGCATGTTGTCTTCCTAGATAAAGAGTTTCTATTGAGAGAAGACAGTGAGAGCAAAGTGGAGCTTAGTGAAGTTCAAGATGTTCTAACAGACGCGTCTCATCTTACTGAACCTGAAGCTGTAATTCATGATGATGAATTTATAGCTGACTCTTCTACTAAAACACAAGTGTTTCGTAGGATAAGTAGGATATGTTCAGTCCCAGAGAGATATGGATTTCTCATTAGCGAACAAAAGGACGTATTGGTCGTAGAAAATGATGAGCCAACTACCTACGAAGAATCTACAAGCAGTTCAAAGAAATACGATCCAATGGCTCGAAGCCATGAAGTCGAATGGATTCCATGTATATAACCAAGTGTGGACTTTGGTTGTTCCTGAAGGATAAAACCCATGCCAGGAATTTGCAAATGGATATGAAGAAGAAAACGGGCGTGGAAGGTAATGTGATTACATAAAGTTAGGCTTTGTGGCTAAGGGTTATCGTCAAAAACAAGGGAGTTGATTATGATGAGACTTTGATCCATTAGCTATTCTTAAATATGGAATACTCTAGCCATCGCCCACTCATTATGATTATGAGATATGGCAAATGGATGTGAAACGACTTTCCTCAATGGAAACTGATCGAGGAGGTGTATAAAGCCTGGCTTGAGGCTTCATGATGAAGTAAGCGGTAAAATATGCAAACTTTAGAGATCCATTTATGGGTTGAAACAAGCATCTAGGAGTTACAGATATAGTTTGATGAGATAATCAAAGAGTTTGGTTTCTCCACGAAAATTTAGATGAGCCTTGTATATAAAGACAAAATGAAGAGGTGTAGTCGTATTCCTAGTCTTGTATGTGGATGACATGCCGATAGGAAATGATATACGATTACTCTGTCAGGTCGAATTTTGGTTATCGAGAATTTCTCCATGAAGAGCCTTGGAGAAGCAACCTATGTAGTGGGGATAAAGATCTATAGAGATAGAACTAAAAGGTTGCTTGGTCTTTCACAGTCTACATACATAGACAAGATGTTGAAGAGGTTTAGCATGGAGCAGTCCAAGAGAGGATATACCCTCATGATTAGTGGGATCACGCTCTCAAAGTCTCTATGTCGCAAACACAAGATGAGAGGACATGCATGAATATGATACCATATGTTTCAGCTATAGGATCGATCATGTACGCTATGTTATGTACTAGACTCGACACTTATCATATACGAGTGTCTAGCGAATACCAATCAGACCCGGGAATGGGTCGTTGGGTGAAACATCAAAAATATCCTTAAGTACTTTGTTGGTAGGACATCGATGTATCTGAATTATGACGTTATCACCAAGGACTATTAATAATCCCGACAATAATGCCCACTTAAAACTTATTAGAACTACATCGATAATTTGTTATGGATCAAAACACCTATTCAATTTAAGACTTATTATCAGAGACTATTATTAATCTCATTAGATAAACCATTAAACTTGGTGTGAGTTTCTTCGCTATCATGTTGATTAAAGATATTTTGTAAGAAAGCCATTTTCGTGGTTTGATCCGGTATCTTTGCAAGTGCAAGGTGACTAAATGTGGAAGCCGTTTAAGTCAGATATCGATCTCACGAAGATCTGAAATTTTCTCAATCAATTACCCAGCTACGCCGCTCACATACTATTTGGGCGAAGTGCGATAATGAATTTAGCTTTGAAAACTTGAAAATAATGATGTAAAAAGAAAAATGATTGAATAACAAATGAATTGAAAGATTGAAATTTCTAAATAACAAATTTAGATTGCTTGATTATCTACAAAGAAACATTGAATAATCATTGTGTGAAGAATCAGACCTACGATGCAATACGTAACTTTTGTTTTACGAACTACGAGATCTTTAAAACTAGTCAGTTAATATGGTATTTGGACCTCTCCAAAACCACAGTTCATCATCTCACCTCAAGCTGTTTATCTGAGAGAAATTTAGATAACTTCTTTAAATCTAGTAGCCTTGTTGTGGGTATTCTTCTTTCTCATTGCCATTACCCTGACATGAATTTAACGAGACACGAGCTCCTTAAATTTAGTCATTGTAGAGTTTGCTATACTAGTTCATAAATCCTCAAAATTAGAATAGCTTACTCTTTCCTTGATTAGATCCTTGCTAACACGGGATCGAATTCACTATTCGAATTGAGGTGAACTCTCTGTATACTTAAATTGTAACTCACTCGGCCTGAGTTTCGGTTCTGGTAAAGAAGAGGATGTATTGATTTAAATATACGAGAGGCGCATTCGTCGACAATAGTCGGGTTCAAATACCTTCCAGAATTGTTTCACACTCACCAGAATGCCTTCTGTGTGCGGATGGCCTCACGGAAATAATTGTAACAACCTCGTTATGGTCTGAGGCGAAGTGGGATCAATTCCAAAATCTGGCAAAACCCGACAAGTCGATTTAACATCGATTCGTACTAATGAATAAATCTGCGGGAAGATTGGCCGACAATAACGACCAATTCAATGAGCTGAGCTCTAAATTACGATATACCATACATTGACTTCTGGCGATCCAAGTAAACCAACGTAAATCGGAAAGCGGGTGTTAAATCGAGAATTTATGCAGAATTCAAAACAGCAGGGCGATATTAAATATAAATACGCATTGACTAAATCAGCACAACTAACGTTCGTCAAGATGACGAAATACGAATATTCACAATCTAAACTAAAATGGAAAGAACGAAAAATAAAGAAAAGAAAAGAAAGAAAGAAAAGAAAATCACGAGAGCCTTGGCCTTTCGAGATCTCTCTTTCGAGTAGCGAAAGCTGCGTTCATTCGGTATGGCGCCCAGTGTTATCAGATTACGGTTGGGCCTAATTTGATGCACTTCTTTTTGGTGTAGTTTAAAATAGCTGATTGGTTGTTGATGTCGCGACATCGATTCTTGTCGCGACCTTTGTTGTCTTTAGTCATGTCACAAGTCTTTGTTTGGTCGGCGTGTCTTTGTTCTGTAGCTGATGTCGCGGCCGGCTTAAGGGCGTCGCGACCTTAGCGTAATGCATTTGATGTCGCGACAAGCGGATGATGTCGCGGCCTCTTTCTCTCTGTAGTGGTACATCGCGACTTCTGGATGTTGTAGCGACCTCACGGATGTTAATAAGCGACCTCAAGTCTTTACATTGATGTCGCGACGACTGGTGTATCGTGACCTTAAGTCTTTCTGATTGATGTCGCGACAACGCGGTGTTGTCGCGACCTTCTCTCTTACGATGTTATCCGCGACCAGCGAATGATGTCGCGACCAGCGAATGATGTCGCGACTTCCCTTCTAATATTAGTTGATGTCGCGACGGCTTGATCTTCATCGCGACCTTCTTTTGGTATCACGATGTCGCGTGATGCTTTCGATCTTGGTGCGACTACTTCTAACTTTGAAGCGATGTTGCGACCTAAATGTTAAGTCAATTTTTTTAGCTCATGTCAAGACTTCTTTTTGGTGTCGTGACATCATATCTTCTCCTTCAGTAATTTACGGTTGTTTTGACCTTGAGCTCCTTTCACGCCCAGCTCGCTTTGTCTTCCATTATGCTTCAATTGCGACTAGACCTTTGTAATTGTAACCAGAATGCACATTTTGATTGTCGTACAGCTTCCAAACATCAAGTGCTAATCCTTTTGCACTTCTCTTCTTCACTTCAACTTCCTTGACCCATTATATCGGTATTTTCGCATTTTACCTTTCTTTGCAATTTCTGTGCCTGGCCAGTTAGTGAAGTTATTCCATAACTGCGTATTAGTCGGTCTTTTTATATAAAATCAATCGAGGAAAAATGGTGAAAAATGAGTATTTTAAGCTCATCCAAACTCCCCCAGACTTAAAATTTTGCTTGCAAAAGCAAAGAAAGAAAAGATTTGTTTGTCCTTTCAGCAAGGACATTTTACATTACGGTTATGCGGTAGCGACCAATTTAATTGAAGTGAAATTGCATTCTTTTCTTTATATTCGGCTTTAAAAGTGCGAGATAAGGTTAGTTTCTACTCAATCGGGTGTACATACTTAAATTGTTAATTTGTTTTACAAACAATACGGTTAATTGATTACTGTGAAATGTGAGTTGATTTTCTTTCTCATTTTCTTAATGAGTCGTTAATCCTTAGAGGATGCTCACGGTTTGATCTTTCACGATTTTCCAAATTCCATAGGCTTGTTGTTCATATTGATCTCCCACTAATGGTGATTGTAACAAGATCATCGGGTCTTTTGGGCTTGTAATGTTAGAGTTTGGGTAAGGGTAAGATGGATGGAATTTTTGGGATTAAGATTACCAAGCACTCTTTCCTTTCTTACTCTCTGTCTGTCCACCTTTTCTCTTTATGGTATTTCCTTAATAAGCTTCTGAACCGTGTTTGGATACCCTACCAAATTTTCTTATATTATTTGTATGTTCCCATTTCTGCATTCATATTGATGGGAAATTTTTCCTTCTTGTCCCACTCGGGAATAATTGCAATGTTTTGTCGTTAACTTGAGCTTTCTAACACTCTTAGCGAACTTTGGGTTAGTAACTCCCATACAGTTGGTAGAATTTTAGGTGTTGAAACACTAAGAACTTAATTGAGAGTTTAGGCCCTGAAAATGAAGCCTTTATTCCTTAAACTAACTACATTATTATTTCTTTTTCTCTTATTCCACTTTTTTCGTATTTTCTCTTTGGGTTCCTCAAAAATTTACCTCCCCCGACTTTATTTGTTTCTCTCTTTTTAGTGCTTTGGTAATCACGGGTTCTTTAGAGGATTGATTCGTAGAATGGGTTGGTGTCTCCATTGGCTTCTTTAGAGAATAAGGCTTGTTTTGAAACCGATTTAAGGCCCAAAGTGTGTGCATTATATGAATAGGGATAGCTAGAATGGCTCAAACTTTCAAGAATGCTTTGCATCATTTCTGATGATTATCACGGGGACCATGTGATCATTAATCTAACAAGTTCTAAATTTGGGTTGATTAAGCGTGAAGGCTAACCACGAGGATTTTCTTGACTCATATCGATGGACAAGAATTTAAATGATGTTATTTCAGGTTTCCTTGACTCTGTTCATACCACAAACTCGAAAATTGTTTTGTTCAATGATTATTATAACCTTCCTTATTCTAGACTTATCGACCAATTAAAGACTAAATGTGGTTATGTTTTAAATTAAATTGCACAGTGTCGACTTAATACTTGTACTGATTAGTTCATTCATCTATGTTCTAATCGACTAACTAATGCTATGTCATCATTTTTATTCTAACGATCTATTTCTCTTTGTTATTCCTCTAACAATTAAAGCAAAAGTAAACACACAATTTGACTTAAACAATAAGCATCAAGCAATTTACGATTTTATTCATTAGATTGTAGTAAAGTTGAGAATCAACGAATAAAGAATGAGGAAGAGAGATGGATGAAGTCGATTGGAAGGTTTTTCTTTTGATAACCATTTTGGAGATCGAGATCGAGGTTGCAGGTTTTGGATTGAACTTTGGGAATTTCATTCTGTCTCTCTTCTTGACAGCACTTTCTTCATTTGTCATGAGAATCGGTTCATTGGTGAATCAATTTTTTATTCAAATCATCTTGCCTCGACCCAAATGTGATTCATTGTATGCTCCATTTACATCATGACCTCTAAAAATTTGGATAGATTGTTGTTAATCAAATCCGGAATTTTCGATAATATTTTCTTATAGCATCATTGTCATCAAAAGCACTTTGTCTTATCTAACATCTTCTTCTCAAACTCCTTTAACAATGACATATAAAGAAATTTGAACCCTTGATGCCTTTCATTTGTCTTGGCTTCTTGTTCTTCATCCTTTCCTTGATAAGTTTAAGGAGTTGAGTCTCGATCATATTGAGTTGACAAGAGAATGATTCATGGCTAAACTGCGACTTTTGATGAATCTTTGTCTCTTCTCATTTGCTTTTGAAATTTTCTTCTTGATGCTTTAGGATATTTTTAAAACATTTCTTCCTTTACGCTCAATTCCTCTTCCCATTCACACTCCTCTTCTCTTTAAACTCTTGTATTTATACATTCATCACTTTGTGGTTCTTCTTACACTTTAGTGATCTTAGTTGATACTTTACCTCTTCTCTGGATTTTATTATTGGATCTTCATGCTCTTCTCTTTCTTCTGCTTCTTTAAAATGACATCTCCATTGTTTGAGAGGCTATATTGTGACTCCTCACAGAGACTTTCTGATTTACAGATTGCTGTTCTCCATTGGTGATGTGATGGCAGATGGTAAATCTGCCGACTTGTCTCATCTGGTTCTAAGTCTCTGCAAACATGGGTATTCCCTTCGAGTTGTGTTCTGGGTTTTGTTCTCCTTGATCCCGGCAGAAAGTGTCACTCTTGTCTTTCATTCTCCTCTTCTTTTCGAATCACTTCACCATGATCCTTTTTCTTCAAATTCCATGGCCTGCTTGATGGGTTAATGGTGAAACCTTGGGAACCTCTTCTTCTTACACGTATTCCCATACGGCCTTGAGCAAAACTGGTAATTGTTGTTGGATGAGGATCAAACCTCTTTGTTTCCCTCATGGTATCTTAATAGTGAATTTTAAATCCTTTGCTCTACACGGTGAGCTTGTACCCACTTCCCGGTGTGCATACGAGAATGATGGCTTCATGTTCCTCGGCGTGCATGCTTGGTTGGAACTAACACGAGGCAGCGGAAATAAAACCGCCTTAGCCTCCTACGAGTCTCCTAGTGATTGTCTTTGGTACTCCTTTCTCTTGATCCGTTGAACCTTACCATGCGTCGATTTTCGACAATCTTCTCACGAGTTCGGGTTTGCTAAGCTTCTTAAATTTGGCCCATGCCTTTGCCTGCCATCATTACCTCGTTAATGGCATTTTGCCTGCGTATGGAACCCGAGCTTCCCGAAGCAATCTGAGTTGTCTTTTCTTCCTACAGAGTTAAGTAGAATTCGGACCCATGTGTTTGCATATCAGAGCCTCTGGTGCTTGCGAAATTTTCCATCTCGTTGTTCTATCATTTTCTTGAAGAAGCCGGGTTCGAATCCTCTCTCCAGCAGGCCTTTGCTCCGGCATAATACCTCTGTATTAACACCGACCTCTTCGACATCTTCTTCTTCTTCCATCACCTTGTCCTTCCCTTGCTTGTTCCCCTTGCGATTAGTTGGCTCTCGGGTTACGGATGAGCCGCTCCTTCGGGTTGAGCATGTTCCTCCGTGATTTGTTCAGATTAGATGAGTCTAGTTCAAACAGTGGGAGATGAGGAAGGTTTTAGGAGGAAGTTTGGTTGGGTTTCTTAGAATCTAATCGGAAGGAATATAAAGGCGAAGGGGTCCAGTGCATGAGGAAAGATAACACAATGGAAAGAGTTTCTCGCGGTTACAGAACTAGATATATTATAGTGGGTATTTATGATTTCATTTAGTAATGCTTGTCATGACTTAAATTGATGAGAGTGTCTTATTTATCATTAAATTTAGAGACAAAATTGAAAAGCGCCCAGTTGCGCGTTATCCTCTTTGTCAGCGACACAAAATATCCCAGTGGGAGAGACAAGTCCTCTTAAGGTTGCGACACATGACATCTCGGGACATTGTCGAGTTATCGCGACCTCTCTTTTTCCTAACCGAAGGGATTAATGCTTTGTTCGACCCAATTGCATCTCGACCTCGATTTCTTTTCTCCACAGAACTTTTGGTGCGTTATCACTAATTCTTCTTCGGCATTGACTAAGTCCGACATCAACTTTTTTTATGACTTCGAGTTCTGTCCGCGACATAAGTTTTGACCATGACGTGATGCAATTTTACCTCAAATTTAATGAACATGACTTTTCACTCTTAATCAGTGCATGAGATTCTCATCATCAAACAAATATTTCACCTGACAATTAAAGAATGTATTCAATTCAAATTTACAATTTATATGGAAAAGAATGCTCACTTTTTCTTTTTTTCTTTTTTACGTAGTTCTCTTCCTGCGAAGTTATTGGAGTTGTCTTGAGTTCATTCCTTCTTGTATGAGCCTTGTAGACGCATACTGCATGATTAAATTTTAGTGCTTCTGATTACTTCTGAAATTAAATCTATCTTTATGAACTAATCGAACGAAATAATGCCCAAAAAAAAATTTCAAAATCTAAACGAGAAACTAAATTTTCTATGGGTTACCTCCCGTAATTTTTCGATTTGAGTCCTTAAATGGACTTGTTTGTTTGGTTCTTCTTCTTGAACATTTCGTTTGAGAATCTTTGTTCGCTATCTATTGGCGTTAGATAATGCTTTAGTCTTTGTCCATTGACTTTGAATTCTTCTCGATGTCGGTCATGTGTCGGCTGCTCGAATGTATTGCCCGACACCGCGTGTATGGCCCTTTCCATTTGGATTTCAACTCCCGGAACAATTTGATGCAGAATTAAATAGCGAACTCGATCCCGCTTCTCACGAATTCCTTCCTAAGGATCCTTTGATCATGCCATTTCTTTGTCTTTCTTTTGTAGATCTTAGCATTTATCATAGGCTTCATTTCTCAGTTCTTCGGTTAAATTCCCGGTTGGATAATCTCTGCTTCCTTTGCCATTTTCAAATCGGTCGGCTTCTTGATGGCCCATGCCTTGTATTCAGTCTGAGGTAGGTGACATGGTTTGCAACAAATTGTATGAGACATTCGATGGGAGTTTTGTATCACGATCTGTAAGCTTGAGATAATGTCAGTTGGAAGAACCAATCGGCTACTACTTGAAATTCATGATGCTTTTAGTATTCTTTTAATCCCTGTTGGAAATTCTGTGTCAATTTAGTGCAGGGATGATAAAAATTTAGACTCATTATGCTTGATCCATACTGCTCATGAGTTTTGCAAATATTTTGTTTGCAAAATGGCTTCTACCCGTCACTAATGATAGTTACGGGTGTTCAGTCTTGCTCGAAATATTTTTGCAAAAGCTCTGGCCCAATATTAGCATCATTCCTTAGATGACCACGCTTTACCCATTTGAAACATAATCAAGCGCTAGCCGGTATGCAGATTTGAATGATGGGTGGGATCGGTCCCCATAAAATCTATTCCCATACATCAAGATTTGCACCACCATTATACTCTTAGGGGCATTTCATTTAACTGGCGATATTTTGATCTTTTGGCATCTATCGCATAATTTAGCCCACTCCACCACAAATCTACGAAAGATAGTGGGCGATAAAACCCAGATGGAGTATCTTGTGAGTTGTTCTTTCTCTGAAAAATGACCCCATATGGTGATGCATGGCATTCGTCGAAATTTTGCCTTGTTCATTTCCGGCACACATCTTCTTATTATAATGTCGGCGCCTCTTTTAAATAATAGTGGATCTCATCCCGAATATAATACCTCTTTATCGGGTTCACGAGTTTCCTCTTACGTTGGTAATTTGAATTATGGAAGGAACTACCCCACCAAAGCTAAATAGTTCACAATATCGGCCTCTGCGGGATTTGGAAGAACTTTAAGCGATTCTTTCATCTGGGAAGTTCTCTTATCGGTATTACTTTCTCTTCTTCGGCATTGCTTCTTTCTACTCTTGACAAGTGATGGCTATCACGTGTCACACCCCTTTATCCTTGATCTCAGTCGAGCTCTTGCAATAACGGCACCCACCTTATCAATCTTGTGCTTCCTTCTTTGACATCAGGTACTTGATTGCTACATGATCAGTATGAATAATAACATGGGATCCCAAAATGTATTGCCTGAATTTTTCACAAGCAAATACTATGGCTAGCATCTCCTTTTCGGTTGTTGAGTAATTTTCTTGTGCTTCATTGAAGGTTCTACTAGCATAGTATATGGTCTTGAATATTTTCTCCTTTCTTTGCCCTAGGACAGCTCCCATTCCAAAATCACTGGCATCACACATTGTGCCAAATCCACGATCCCGTGCAGTGCGGCCATTATAGGTGCCCAGACAATTTGATCTTGATTTCTTAGCGACCTTGCGAGTCATAATTAAACCTTGTATCCTTTCACTAATCTACGCTGGTGATGCGGCTATTTTGAAGTCTCGATGAATCTCCTATAAAATCGGCGTATGCCCCAGCCACTCCTTTTCTTGTGGTAGGTAGTGCGAAGTTTTGATAATGGATACCTTAGTTGATATAAGTCCGTGCTTGAAATTTTATGCCCGAAGCAATACGATACATTGCATAAAATGACATTTCCCGGTCGATCTTCGTATTTGTGGCAGCATCTTCGAGCTTATTGTTCCATGTTCTTCAAACAACGATCAAAAGCTGGATCCATACAGTGAAGTCATCCATAAAAATTTCCATAACCTCTTGGCCAGTGCGAAAATATTGACATCATACACCTTTGGAATGTAAGCGGGGCATTTGCGGCCAGGTGGCATCATACGAAGAAGCGAAGACACATGGGGGCATGAATGTGGTCTTCTCTTGGTCCTCGGGTGCAATAACCAATCCCGATTTGTATCCTGAATACCCATCGAGAAACAAAAATGAGGGTGTCACCTTCAATCTTATCAACATCGTCGATGAAGGGCAAAGGGAAATGATCTTTTAAATTGGTGCATGTTAACTCTGCTAATCATGTTACATACCCTCCATCTATCCACTATTCTTGTTGGAATCAGTGTTCTCGTGCGGATCCCTTGATACCCACCCTTTGGAACCACATGGTAGGCTCACCCGAGACTATACGAAATTGCATAGATAAAGCGAAGCGTTAAACGTTGAGTACCTCCTTCTGACCTTCGCCGTCTTGGATTCAATCTCCCGATGTTCTCACGGATGGCTTTGAAGTTTCTTCTAGCATAATTTTGTGCATGCAAATTGATGTTGATACCCTTGATTCTTGATGGACGGTATAGGCTCTTTATGCTTCTTTAAGATTTTGACAACCTGCGTTCTCAAATCAGGTCTAGCGGAGATAATCAGCGGTCTTCTCCTTGGTGATTCTAAGTAAGCATACTTCTAAATGACTTGGCAGCTCTTTCAACACTAGCCCCTCTTCTTGGTTTCTTGATGAATTTCCCTTTTCATTATTTTCCCCTTTGTCATTTGTTTTGCTTGAGGCTCGACACGGTTTCTATAGAATAGAAAGCGTATATGGACAATCAGGTATTAAATCTTCAATATCTCAGGAATTTATCTCTTTTTCATTGATAAAATTTGAGCATTCTGATCATTGTGAACATCGGGGTTGTAGGTATAGACATCATCCTTTACGTGCGTTTTCTGTCTACATATCTATACATGCATGCTGATCAAGTTGAAAGCGGCGACTTCCTCTCGACCCTCGAGAGTAGAACTCGCTTTTTGCGTGTCGATCGAGGGCGCTCCGGTAGCTAGGAATGGTCTCCGTGCGAGGGGGTACTGTGAATCTTCTTTTCCATGTCTAGAATGATGAAGTATCTTGGGAAAACAAATTTCCCAGCGATGACCGGCACATCTTCCGCGACTCCTTTAGGTTTACCATCGATCTGTCTGTTTGAAGAGTAATAGTGGTGGGAATAACCTCCCTGACATAATTGTAGCAGCGAAAGAGGCATCAAGTTTATACTAGCTCTACGAGTCTGAGAGAGCTTCACGAATTGACTCACTCCCGATGATGCAAAGGAATTGTAAAACTCCCTGGATCCTTCATCTTTTCTAGCAATTCTTTCTTTATCACAGCACTTGCAAGTAGCATTGAGATCCGCAATCCTTCTTCACTATCTTTCTTTTCTTGCTCGGCATGTCAGCAGGGAATTTTTGCATAGAGTGGCATCGAGTCACCATACGCAAAGACATCTTGATCTCTAAGCCGAAAGGTTTTCAAAACGCACCAAGCTTTGCTCCTCATCTTTGATTTGGAGTCTACGTGGAAATGGATTTCTGAGTCACAGAGCGCGGATATCCTTCTTGGTCCACTCTTTCTTTCTTTTTCTCCTTCTTCCTTTTTTAAGGCTTTCTTCTTCTTTCTTTGCTATCATTTTTTTCTTTCATCTTTTCCTCCTTCCCGCTCATAAGGCTGACCATTTTGGTCTTTGGATTCTTCTTTGTGTCGCCGGAGCGACTCTCAGCTGCGGGGTTAAGGCAAAGCTGCCACCACTTATTGTCTCCCGGGTTCTTCGGGATGCATTGGTGGTGTTGAAAATTTTGGTGGTAGATTCTTCCCGGTCTGAGCTTTGTTCATGGAGGTTGACAACCTTTGTATCCCCGTGAAACCGAGCATTTGTTCTTGAAAAGGTGGGCCCTCACTCGACCTTGATATTCATTTTACGTGTTCATTTCCTTCTTTGTTATTCTTTGGAACCTTGGTAGTTGTTGATAACCACATTGAGGTTACATCCCATGCCTTGGGCCTTGGCAAGCCCCTCCGCGTATAGAGAAATTCTCATGGTTCCTCGATCTTTAGTTGATAATGTCTTTGTGAGTTAGTATTAGGTTTTGAAATGGTAGTTTCTTGGCTCACCCAGAGATACTTAACATCTTGACATCATAAATTGTTCTTGATGCTCTCGTACTTCCCTTCAATAACTCTCTTTCACTTGCTCCTATCTACATGGGCGTGTGTGTCTTCCTTTCTTGCTTATCCGGTCATGCATAATGGCATCCGAGCTTAGCCTCCGTGGCACGTCATCTTTCGGCTCATGATCCCTTTCTCTTGTTTCCTCTTGAAAACTTCGAAGGAGTTTTCATATTGCATTTAGCGGATCACTGATAAAGCTCTCTTGCCTCTTGGCACTTTTTCGTTTGAATGCTCCCTGACACTGAAGCATCAATGATCCTTTGATATCATTCAAGGCATGATATACAATGTCCATCTGAGTCTTGAGAACTATCCACGTCGTGGACATCTTCTCGTAGTTTGAATCTTTCCCGAAGCTACATACAACCTTTTCATCTTCCCCTGTGAAACCTATGATTTCCTCCTTATATACGAGGTGAGGGGCTGGAAAAGAATCTGCCTAAATGGCCTCATAGCTCCTCCCAGTATCATGACCATATGGTAAGATTCATGCCATGTATTCTTTGTATCTCTCGAGAGAGAATGGGAAAGATGCATTTTGATGACTTGAGTCTCACCCGTTCAACTTCAGCGTATTAGCCATCAATCTTTCCAGTGCTGTTGGGTCCTCGTGGGATTACCGATGGCGATGCTCTTCGGACCATTGTAATTAGTCTTTGGTTTAAGTTCAAAATTATTTGCATCAATAGCTGTTACGATTCTTGAGTACTCATCTTGAATAATAGGCTTCGAAGTCCTCCCATAGTATCAATGATTGGAGGCCTTACAGTACGCTTCTCTTATGTGCTTCGATACCGATCCACGTCTTTCATGCGCCATGGTTGGGTTTTACGCCTTCTTTATCTTTCTCAGCTTAAGTGTTCTCTCTAATTACGTGTCTGGGAATCGGTCGATTACATTTCCTATGCATTAAGATTTTTGTCTTTGAAATCAAGCTTTTACTTACATTAATAGGATTAGTAATTAAAGCGAAATATTTTCAATATGGTTTGTTAAGGTTGGTAACAAAAATAACCTTGCTTGGCTATTTTGTTCTTTTTCTTCAAAATGTCCAAATTAGCATTTCCTTCTTTTCGTCCCGAATATTGATTCTTAAATTCTTTTGATCCCCGACAGCAGCGTCATAAAACTTGTTGGTGAACCATCGGTATACAAATTTATGGCGTTATCACCCAAGAGACAATAACTAATCCCCGATATGTGCCATAAAACTTGTTAAGACTACATCGATAATTTGTTATGGATCAAAACACCTATTCAAATTTAAGACTTATTATCGAGACTGTGTCTAATCCTCGGTAGATAAACCATTAAGCAGTGTGAGTTTCTTTTAACTATCATGTTGATTAAAAGATATTTTGGTAAGAGAAAACCATTTTAAATTGTGGTTTTGATCCGATTATCTTTGTAAGTGCCGCAATTAAACCAAGTAATAAAATGGATTTGCATCGATATCGATCCACGGAGATCTCGAAATTTTCAATCAATTGCAACTACTTAAGCTACATACTATTTTGGATGATTACGATAATGAGATTTAGCTTTGAAAGCTTGAAAATAATGATGTAAAAGAAAAATGAATGAATAACAAATGAATTGAAGATTGAAATTTCTAAATAACAAATTTAGATTTAACAGTTATCTCTAAAGGAAACATTGAATAATCGACTATTGTGAAGAATCAAATTCCTCGATGCATCTTTGTAACTTGTTTCGAACTACAGATCTTTAAAACTAGTCGAAGTTAACTATAGTGTGGCTGGACCTCTCAAACCACACAGTTCATCATCTCACCTCAGCTGAACATCTCGAACCACAGAGGTGAGATAACTACTTTTAAATCCTAGTAGCGTATGGGTGGCATTCTTTCTGTTACTTCATACCTGACATGGGCGTGAACTGAGCTCCTTCAATTTAGTCATTGTAGGGGTTTGCCTTATCTTTGGTTCCTCATCCTCAAGTCAGAATAACACTCTTTCTTTGATTAGATCCTTGCTAACAGGGATCGAATTCACTATTCGAATTGGTGAATACGTATACTTAAATTAATAACTCGCTCGACTCATTCTGGGTTCTGAGTGAGAAGAGGATGTATTGATTTAAATATCACGGGCGCATTGAATCCTTGTCTCGAGGTTGAAATACCTTCAGAAATTGTTTCTTACTCGAGGAATGCTTCTCTGTGTCACCGGATGACCTCCACGGAAATCGGCTGTAACAATCCGTTGAGTCTGAGGCGAAGTGGGATCGATTCAAGATGACAAAACCCGACCATTCGATTTAACATCTGAAGTTCAGCTATAATGAATAAAATACGCGGGGAAAGATTGTTATGACAACCGCGTCAATTCAATGGAAGTGGAGCTTCGTGCAAATTATACCATACATTGAAACTGGCGATCAAGTAAACCCTTTTATGCGTCGAGCGGGTGAAATCAAAATTTATGCAAATTCAAACAGCAGACGATAATTCAGAAAATATAATCTACATTCTTAAATCCTTCTGACTAACGATTCGAATCCAAATTAGAGCAATACAAGCTATTCTAATCTAGTTAAATGGAAAAGAAAACGAAAAAAATAAAATAAAATAAGAAATAAAAAGAAAGAAAAATAAAATAAAAAATACGAGGAGCCTTGACATCGAATCTCTTTCAAGTCCTTGAAGGCTGCGTTCGGATGCGAGCCCCGTATTCTCAGGTTACGAAGTTGGGCCACTGAGCCCCGATGCACTTCTTTTTGAATTTGCGGTTTAAAATATGGCCAGTTGGTTGTTGATGTCGCCACATCGATTCTTGTAACTCTGTTTGTGCTGATGTGTCACGGTCTTTGTTTGGTCGCGGCGTGTCTTTAGTGTGGCGATGTCGCGGCGGCTTAGGGCGTCGCGACCTTAGCGTGTGCGTTTGATGTCGCGGCTGTTTGGATGATGTCGCGACACTCTTCTGTAGTGGTATCGCGACCTACGGATGTTATGCGCGACCTCGAGTCTTTACAATGCCGCGACAGCTTTGGTGTTGTCACGACCTTAAGTTCTTTACAATTGATGTAAAAGCGACGACTGTGTTGTCAGCGACCTGCTCCCACGATGTTGTGGCGTGCTTGAATGATATCCGGCGACTTCCCTTCTGATAATAGTTGATGTCGCGGCGGCAGTCTTATCAGCTACCTTCTTTTTAATTACATCGATGTTGCGGCCATTAGTTTCGCGCAAGCGATGTCGCGTTTACGCCGATCTTGGTCGCGTACTTCTAACTGGCGATGTTCACGAACTAAATGTTGATCGATTTTTAGCTCTGTCATGACTTCTTTTTGGTGTCGGCAGCATCATATCTTCTCCTTAAATCAATTTACGGTTGTTTGACCTTGAGCTCGCTCACGCCCGGCTCGCTTTGTCTTCCATTGTGGCAATTCTTGTGAACCTTTGTAATTGTAACAGAATATGCATTTTGATTGTCGTCAACTTCACGACATCAAATTCTTTAATCTTTTGCACTTCTCTTCTTTGTAACTTCCTTGACCCATTATATCAGTATTTTCCGCATTTTCTGCTTCTTTTCAATTTCCTGTATGACGATTGAATTGAAGTTATTCCATCTTCCTGCATATTAGTCAGTCTTTTTATATAAAAATCAATCAGAAAAATGGACTGAAAATAGGTGACTTTTAAGCTCATCATACTTGAGAAAGACTAAGGATGTATTCTTGATTTATGGAGATGGGGATCTTATTGTTGAAGGGTGTAGTGATGCCAGTTTCGGTGATGAGATGACTCCGTCTTAGTCGGGTGCGTGTTCATTGAATGGTGGAAGCGGAGTTAGTTGGAAGAGTTCCAAGCGGAAATGGCTGCGATTACACAACTAAATTAGGTACGCCATAACTTGAGCGTTAAAGCGGTTTGGATAAAGTTCATTACTAAACAAATTGGTACTAGCATTGTTCATCGGAATGCTTTTGTATTGTGACAACAATGGAGTCATAACTGACTAAGGAACCACGGTCTCATGAAGTCAAAATACATTACTCGGAGATACACTTGATAAGAAAGAGAGATCATTGGCAGGAATGATGTAAAGATAGAGAAAATACCCACTGATTTAGAATATTGATGATTTCTTGACTAAGCCACTTCCCCAAAAGAAGTACGAATCACATGTTGTAGCCTATGGTATGAGATACAAGGGCGATTGACTTTAGTGTAAGTGGGAGTCTGTTACAGAAGTGCTTTAAAGGAAATTTCCATTAGCACTTATTGTACGCACAACATTTTATTTAATATGAAATGTTTTTTCGTTAATTTGGTATTCATACGTTGAATTGATATAGATCTTTAATTGAATTAATGAAGTCCGTGATACAAAACATAGCATGAAGGAAATCATGATGGGATCACGATAATGAGATTTCTATCATGTGCAATTATGTTAGTGTCTAAATTATCCCTATGCATAGGATCAATAAGACTGGACATTGTTGATCCGGACAGACTAACACATGTCATACTCCTTGATTAGATCAAGCAAGAGATCTTATAAACTGTGATCATGAGTTGATAAGAGTTGGCATGTGGATGCTTGCTAGAAATGCCCAAACATCAAAGACCTATAATGGACATAATCATATGGATCATCTATTTAAATGTAGATGGATTGTCTCATCATAGCAATGAATGTAGTATCCTTAGACTTGAGTGCTCAAAGATATCTTGGATGTTGATCTTGTACTTTGACCTCGATCACGTTGCTCTTAGGGGTTGCTCGATGGATAGATTGGGTATAGTTTGGTGTTTGGAAGTGGTGAGTAGCCCGACAAAGTTAGCCACTCCCGATAAGAGGAAAGTATACTGGAGCCTCTTGTCGGGTGTGCTCGAAATCTTTGGCCGAGTGAAAGGCCTTGAGGAGTGTCTTCAGTGCATAGCAGGTTGAGTGATGAATCACCGAGACAAAACCAAATATCATAGGCTAGGTGTGGCATAGCCCGATCTAGTAGGAGCTACACAGTGTCCATGCTCGACCGTAGGGTATAGTTTGAAATGACGAATTGCACGGTATTTATGCATGGGAAAGGGTATGCGGTCGGACAGCGACTCGTCAGTGGGGTCATGATGTGTTTGCTGGTGCAATCTTGACTTGCCCAATTGATAGTTGAATCAAGTGGTCCTTCTTGGGAACCTGATCGGGTCACACCTTGGGTGTGGGTGATATCGCCGGTTGGATGTGATCCAGGCCATGAGAATTAATTCTCATGAATGAAATGTCACGGGAGGATTAGTGGAACCTGGGTTGGCCTCACTTAGAGAGATAGGTTTGGAAGTTGTACCTCGGTTTGGGCGGGTGTGGGAGCTAGCCATAAAGCGAGGGATGCGTGTAACCTATCATCCACTTAGAGTGAGGGGCATTTAGTCATTTCAAGGATGGGGTTTTTCCTATAAATGAATGACATGGAAACCACAAAATGATGATGCTCTTTTGAGACAAAAAGAGTATGAGAAAAACCATGTGTGTTCTCTCGTCTCGAAAGTGTTGGGATTTGAGAACACGATTTTGGCTTCCTCTTCGGATCGGGATTTGGCTAGCCACCCAGGGACCTTTCGAGAATGGTGCCTTTTGAGGTTTCGACTCACTCTTCTTGTGGATACAGATTGAGCGAACCTAGACTTGAGACTTGCTTCGGTCTAAGGCGCACATATAGCTGGTTTTGGAGCAGACCTGGTAATCTGGCCTTCTCTTTGTTCGCGAGCCGGTTTGATGCTACTAGGGGTCATTTTATGGGTTTTTGTTGGGATTTTTTTTGTTTTTCCGCTGCTACTGGCAAGTGTTGCCACCCACGAAACCCTTCATGTTACGTGAGCAGACACGTCTCTGATCAGTGTTACGACACTCCTATTAGTGCAAAGACATTTATGTTACGTGGGTAGACATGTATTGTGCTACGACACTTCTATACGTGGGTAGACACGTATTGTGCTTCAGCACCTATGTTCGATCTTGTGCGGTGCAACCCGGGTACCAATTGTGGTATGTCCTCTGTTAATTATTCGCGGTCTTATCTGAGACAAACATTTATATGATAAGAATATGAATAATGAATAATGAATAATAAGAAAGCATAAGTAATCAGCTATGCTCTGTTATGTATTGTACATACGGGTACTCTCTGTATAAGATATTTGTTCTGAACTCTTACGGGAGATATGAAAATAATGTTATAAGAATTATGTTATATGTATCCAGTAATTGTGGCAAAGCAACATCGTTTTTTCCGATGGGGTTATGTTTGTTGGGAGTGTATTAGTGACTTTTTGTTGATTTTGGGTGTATGGTATATGATGAGCCCTTCCCCCAATTTTGAGATGGTGGTTAGTGACCCCTTGAGTGCGAGTGTTTCCAACGACATCAACTCGTCAAATTGCACTGTGGATGGGCTAGGGCCTAGGGGTTAAACTATGCCACGACCCGCTAAGCCCACCTTCTACGATGAGCCAAATACCAGTTTTAAGTTTGGGATGTCAATCAAGAACCGGGACGAGAAAAGGAAGGAGTGTCTGAAGCTTCACCTGTCATTCGACGCGAGTGTAGTGGAGCGGATTCTAATGTTGACGGGCTCACAACAGATACTCTATAAGAATTGTGATTAGGGACCATTTGCTTCTCATATTCTTAAAGAACAAGGTCAACTAATGTCGAAGCCACAGCTACAACATCTTCTACAACAACGGGGAAGCAGAAAGGGGATTATGGCTACCAAACGTCTATTTATATTTTAAGCATTATTTTTAAAAAAGATAAAAAGTGGCAAAATTGGCTAACTCCATCTAAATCCAATTGACTTGTGGGCCTATTCGAATTAGGTAAAGTGGCTCAAATTCCATTCGAGCCTTCATTTTTTTAATCCAACCTTCCTAAATGTCCGGTCAAGCCACTCTGGTCCATCAAGCTCAACCTATATTTTCACCTCTAATGTTTACTCTGTAGCCCACTTAAATCATCCTATCACATAACCGGTACTATAGTTGTTAAATGGGACATATGGCAGTTAAATAGAGTGTGACGGTTAAATCGCCCACTTCCTCCCTCAGCCACTGCACCCCACCTACACCCCCATTGATGATTAACCCACCCTTTTTTTTTTTCCTCTTTTTTTATAACACTTGCTTTTCTAATATATTAAAATAAATCATCTTTAATCCAAAAATATATTTATTTATAATAATTAATAATATAATAAAATAAATAAACATTAACATTTCAAATCATATCGAGTGAGTCTTGAGGGAATGTTGAAAAATCAAACAATTACATAAATGAAAATTCTTGAATATCCCAAGAGATTAACTGAGTCTCACTCCTTCCCATTAACAAGTTTTTACTTAGACCGACTAAATCCATAAATTATAATGAACTACTTACCTTTTCGCTGGAAGATCATGACATACATCCTCTATACAATTTATAATTGACAAAAGTCATAATATATATAGCATTTCTTCTTATACCAAAAGGATAACCCATATAACAATCTCTCCTTAAAATCCTAGTTTCAAATCAAAATTTTAAAACATCAATTTGTGTCAAATGATAAACCCCCCATCAAGACTAGACAAAATATTCTGCGACTAAAACGGGTAACATGTCATGGGTTAAAACTGAAGACTCTAGTTTTAAAATTTCTCTTTCAAAACATGGGTTTTAAAAATTAATTGTTATAAAAATTTTCTTTTTCTATAAGAAATATCACAACAGGATCCATGTAGGTTAACTATTATTATAGAAACAAAAATTTAAAATCAAACCCCCATTTTCCCTAAATAAATAAAAATAAAAACAAATAACAAAGTAATAACAAAGTATGAAGGAAAATCTTACTTTTTATTGCTTCCAAGTAAATGTACAAAGTTCAAGTTGCAAACTCTCCACAATCTCTCCTCTCTTCCTTCCACTCACTTCTCCACTCACCTACTCCTACTCACTTCTCTTTACATCTCTTACATCTCTTAACTTGAAGATGTTGCACTACAAGAATTTGACAGTTTACCTACTGAATTTACCTACTACCGCAATTTTGTAGGTAAAAATAGGGATTTACCGACAAATTACCTACAAATTCTTGGGAAATATGTTAAACAATTTAATGCATGTATCACCTTACCATTTACCTACTAATATTTACCTACAAACTATTTAGTAGGTAAATATGGCGCCACTTCGCTTAAGATATTTGCGACAACTTACCTACAATTCTACCTACTAATATTTACTCACACATTTATTTAGTCGGTAAATATAGCGCCAATCTTTTATGCAAGATATTACCGATAATGTACATACAATTTACTCATTATATTTATGATTCCATGATTACTCATCAATTTGTTGTAGGCAAATTAAAAAATATATTTTTTATTTCTCTCATTAGTTTACCTAACGCCTTGTTTTGTAGGTAAATATACATACTTTTTAAATTATTTTTGTTAAGTAGTTACCTACTAAAGTTTTTGTAGGTAAAATGAAATATTTAAAGAAAACAATAATAAAATTATTTTTATAAATAATTTTACATTTACTCATATTATTTTAGTAAATAAAAAAATTTAAAATCAATTAATTATTTTAGTAAAATGATTCGTACTATTTGATATATTTTTTCATCATATAAAATTCATATAATTTAAAAATCATTAAATTTTTATTAATTAGAGTCTTAAAAATCATTTTGATTCATTTAAGTTTGTTTCTGGTCGGTTTCCTATGGGAAATTACTCACTCTCTTCTAAGACCATCAATTACGTATTTGTCCAATAAGAAGGGGCTAGCAACACTTACTACTATGGATGACAACTTATGAGTGGGTGGTTTGGTGAAGGCGCCTATCCCGACCTCTACTCGCGATTGCTTTCACCCCAACTGCCATATTTTCAGGCTTGATTTTGTTTTTATTTTTTATTTTATATTTGTTATTTTATTATATTAAAATTAATATATTTCAAAATAAAATAAAACAATTATGATTTTTTAATTATTTATTAAAATTACAATAATAATTATTATTTATATTAAAGTATAAAATAAAATAATAATAAAAATATTTTTAAAATATAATTAGGCTGTGGTGGTGAGAATAATAATACATTCGAACCCGTCCCAAACTTGTCTCGTATGAGAAAATAAACATGAACCCATTAAAAACCTGATTACAATTAAACTAAACCCGTCCTATTAAAGGCGGAGCGGGAATCTGAAATAACCCGTCCCGTTGCCATCCCTACTCACTACCTAATGTTAAAAAACAAACAACTTAATACTTAATGTTATTAAGACTATCGAAGACTAAGCTCAAAATTTTTTATTCAACATTAAGTAAAATTATTTTAATAAAAACTTTATTTATTTTAATTAAAAAAAAAAAAATCTTCCCTATTAATTTATTCCTCCCTCCCTCTCATTTTTCCCTTTCCTCCTCTTTCCCCCCAATTTCCCCTACCCAAATTTCCCTTCCCCCTTTCCTTTGATCTGTGTGAACACCTTATTTTCACAAAAATCCCCTCCCTCCCTCCATTTTCCTATACGAACAAAGAACACCCCTTCCCTCCCCCCTCTCCATTTCCCCATTTCACAACCTTCTCCCCTTCCCCCCTCTCCATTTCCCTCCACGAATTGTGGAACCCCTCTCCATTTCCCCCATTTCACAACATTCCCCTCCCCTTCCCACAGGAGAACCTCGATGAACCCTGCAACATCTTCCATGTGGCTCTGATCTCGCTCTCCCATCATCGCAGATGATTTTGGCTCGTTTTCTCTGGGTTTTACTCACCATCTCATTTCTCTGTCGGGACTCAGTTAGGTACAAGCGCAACACTCTGAACTTAAATCGGGGCCTCAGCCTTCGACGAAGTGGATCGGGGTACGCGGCCTTAGAATTGTATGGATCTACGAATGGGTTGGTCAATATTGTTTCTCCCGGTTTTCAGATTCATGCCGTGATCGTATGGGCCATGCTTCATCCCGCCAAGATGTGATCGATCGCGACTCCTCGGGGTTCATGACCTTGAGCTAAGAGGGTCGGAAACACGAGTTCCTGATCCAAAAATTAATGGTTTGCTCGGCGCTTGGTTCCTCATCAATGGCGCATCGTCGATACCGACGCGATAAGGCACTCGCTACGGCCGCCGCCTTCGGCCCGGGCTTCCGATGAAAGCCGCTTGTCCGCGTGCGGGTTGAAATCGCCTGTTGGTTTTGGATGATTCATAGTTTCGTAGAGGACGGAGTTCAAAACTGAAAGAAGTGTCAGCGTTTCGAGTTTTGGCGTCAGTGTTTTTGTTTTATCCTACGCGTTTGATTTTTTTTTTCGTATTGATTCGCCTTCTGCTCAGGTTCACTCAAGCCGATTTGGAGGTTTTTTTCCTCTTATTTTGTCAAGTTTCGTAGCTTGATTTTGTTTTTTCATTGTGCTTTGTTTATTGGGGTTTAATCGAAGTTCATCCAAGTCAAGCCACGCTTGCAGGTTTCCTTTCTCGTTTGGGTACCGAAAGTTGTTAAAAGACTTTCAATGTCTCGCTTTTCTTCCTTTATTTTTTCTTTATTATTATTTCTTTTAACTCTAGAATATCTTCTTTGTTAAAACACTTCAGATCATGATGTAAGAATAAATTCCACCTCTCTCGAAAGAACAAAAACCCGTGAGTCGGCTAAGGAAGTCTTTCCGCCTAAAATCCCTTAAAGTTAAATTGTTGGGATTTGTTTGCCAAGATTTATCGTGTGGCCATTCCCATGTTAAAACAAGTTGTTAAGTAAAGAAAGAATGGTGTTTCGCTTCTGTGAGGATGGCAGAGGTTTCATAAAGAAAAGAATATCCTGAAGGGCTTCCATTTCCTATTCCTATTCCTAATATTTCTATTTTTGTTCATTCGAGGTTGTGCACTAAGTAGGCCTTAATAGAAAAAGACCGCTTGTAAAAGTGTATGTTTATTTTTCCTAGACTTTCTGGATCATTAATCATGTAGTTATTAAATCAAAAGAGAATAATATTTAGGATGACTCACATCACTCTGACGTAACTTGATACCTTTTCTCGCATTTACCGCCTAATAATCTGGACAATCGACTCATCATTGTGTAAACTCAATCTCGGGTCCCGGGGTTTCTGCTTCATCATGTATAGGCAATGGATGAAAAGAATCAAACTATTGAACCCCACCCATGCTACTTCTTAATCAACCAAGTCTAATCTTTAAAATTAACACCAAGTGTTATTAACTTGAGCAGCAGCTTCTAATGTTTTTTTTTTCTTTTGTTGATATCTTTCACGGGTTGTCGCAAAATATTTCACCTTCAATGCTAATCTAAAAGAAATGAGAAAAGAAATGTGTTAATTTTTATGCAATTTTATACAAGATAAACACATATATGAGGCATTCTCAGACACTCAAAAGAATGTCAATAATAAAGCAAAGGCAAGGATCAATTTGTAATGCATACTTAGTGTAAGAAGCATCCAATTTTTGTTCATATTATTTTGAGCCACACGTGTACAATAAAAGCTCAAGAGTACCTCGTAATGATGATGGTGGGTGATGTTGAAGAGGTCAGAGGTAATATTTCAATATTTTCATCCCGTCGACCATTCGACATCAAAAAACAAAGGAGGTTATCTCGATATTGAGTATGATGCCGCACAAACTTATATTCTATTAAATTGTGAAGATTTTGAACCTTATATCAAGTAAGTGTTTTAAAAATTTTAATACTTATCATTCATAACTTATTAGTTGGTGTGGATGTCTAAAAGTATTCTATAATTTTGGATTAGAATATACATCGATGAAATAATAAAATGAACGACTCCAGCATCACGTAATGAAGCTTGATGAGAAGCTTGAAAGCATTTTTCAAAATGGTTTAAGGAATATGAAATTTTATTTCTATTAATACCAAGTTCATTACTTATTTCAAAAATTAACTGGCTTGTATGTTTAATAGGCACTTACAATATCATCAACAATGAGTTCATCGAAGATCTCAAAAAGGCCCTTTACGCATACCGAATCATATCCAATGTATTTTGTTAATGGTTACAATTCCATACCGAATCACATGGATCAATACGGCCAACCTCAAATAAGGGAGTTTGCATAAAAGTGCACAAATCTCTGTTGATAACTAGATTCATTACGCTATGGCCGCTGATAGAGGTTTCTTGAGGTTGGAATATCCAGATCGCCAATTGCGCTTACGCACTCTTCAAGTGTGAGTACTTATCCTAATACAATAGTGGATGAAAGTTCATAAACAGCTTCCCTCCGTAGATGTCAACCTGCCGAAGGCTAAATAAGTATGAACCTCGTTATTCTTGCCATGCAAGTCGCACAAGTTTATTATGTCTCTTATCCTAAATTAAAAAGAGACAAGTCCGATTGGTTAGCCGCTTGCAAAGTTAAAGCTAGGCTAATGGTGGATGTTCATACCGTTGAGAAGATAGTAGATGGTAACTCAAAGATTCCAAGAAGATGAGCCATTTAATTTACAACAAACTCAAGCATCGATCACGATTGATGAATCAGTCCATCGAATGATGTAAATGGGGACTGCTCAACTAGTTGATGATGAATCAAATTTCCCGTATGACCCCATACTGAGTCACTAGAAGATGAAAGTGAAGATGAATATGTGGAAGTCGATGATAGTGATTAGAAAAGAGCATTCACAACAATAGATTATTTAGTTTATTATGATGTTCAGAGAAATCTTAATGGTTGATATCGATATCAAGTATAATAAATCATTATGAATTTTACTATGATGTTTGTAGAAATTTAAATTGTCGATTGATATTGTTATTACAATAAATAAGTAATGACTGCTTGTTTTTCTTACAGAATGCCATATTTGTTTGTTTAATATTGTAACTTGCTCAAATTTTTGTTTACATTCATAGTTTGCTCACATGGTTAAATCTCTAGCGCCAAGAGAAGAAGGTTTCGCACAACACAACCATCTCATCAACCAATTCAATCTGATACGCCTCGCACCTCGCCCCTGAATCAACAAGTATCACACTTTCCCTCCCGCATGTGAGTCACACCAAACCAACTTCTTGCATTATCAAGATATAGAGTCATCAGTGCATCCCAACCTACCATTGCTCCACCTATGTAGTCACCTCGCCTCACCCCAACTTGTCGCTCCTTTGCATACAACTTCACCCAACACCTACACCAACACCTACTGATGCTTCGCACCTATTCCCGATTCCACAAATTCTTCAACACATACTTATGAATCTGGATACCAAAATCGCATTAATTTCGTATGATTACGAAATAATGTGTAAGTAATATATTAAAGTCTTACATTTTGTTAATTGTGAATAATATTTAAATAGAATATTATTTTATAGTTTAGAGCCATCTGGAAGAATCTCTCGCATAATGAGGGGAAGGCTTTCGAGGAAAATATTGATCTTGAAGAGGACAATGACTAAATGAAGACCATTTCCTGGTGAAATTAAGCTATTATACTCAATTTCAGGCAATAAATGCTAGGTTAACTTATTTTTAAGTTTATTTTAGCATGTGTTAGTTGGAAAAAAAAGGTGAAGCAACCCCTACTGCATAGAATTATGATTTGACCAGATAATTTGATTATAAACATAGAATTATATAATGTGTAAATGCTTCATGTGGGACAATGCAATAGATGAACTAGTCAAACAGCATGGGAGGAGAAAGTGTGTAGTCGAGACGAGACATGATATCGTAGATAAAAGGAAAGGGAAGAAGCCAAACTTCATTGATCCGGATTTATGGGAAAGATGACAAGAAAGATTGAACACACCGAAAGCAAAAAAGATTCATGAAACGTACTCTAAGAACAGAATGTCGAAGGCAATGTGACGGAATGGACCTTCAACTCACACCGAGGCAATCGCTACTCATTATGACCATGGGAGACGACTTGTAAGCTTTTATTCAGAACTAGTTTTTAACTCTTTTGGCTATAATTTGTTTGGTCTTTTGTCATATTATAGATAAGGAAAGGAATTTTTATGTTAGTGAGAAAATAGTCCATATGAGATGGATGTGGTATATCATCATTGGAGAGAAGGTCAATGCCTTGCACTGTTCCTTTGATGGAATAAGATTATAACATAATTGTGAAAGTACTTTAATGAAAAAAAATTGAGAGATTTGTGTATTACTGCTACCCTGTGGCATAACCAACACTTATTTTGTTTGTTTGATTCCGAAAAGTAATTTCGTTATGGTTTGCTCGCTGCTAAAAATGCAGAACAAAAGGCATGACATATAATATTGAATTCCAGAATACTATCAAACTGATTCTCCTATGTCTGACTAATGGGAATATATAGACATCTCTAGCCCCCTTATTTTTCCTTCCGACCCGAGCAAATTTCACATGTTCCTACCTCTTTGTTTTCACATACTTAATGAACATATAGTTCCAAGATTAAATTAGCATATAGAATACTATGTCTCATTTCAAAAAGTGTTTAGATGTTGGGTGGTCGCTTGGTGTTTGTGGATTACAACTTTTCTCATGGTGATCATGGATGTTGGGCGGTTTTTGTTGTGTGTTGTTGGAAAGGATGACCCTAATGTGAAGTTGTGTGTTGTTGTGTATTTGTTCGTTTTGGACTAAGGATCTTCATTTGGAAGCATTTTAAATTCTTTTTTAATAGATTAGTAATTTTTTTAATCTTGTAAGACCATAATCTTCTAAGCATTAGTAAGGGTGAATTACTTTTTTTAATGAAAGCTTATAATTCTAATCAAATCAACTTCTATTTGTTGGCTTATGTTCTTGGTTTGTAAATATTTTTATATTTATGTATATTTAGGCTCATAAACTCATCATCCCACTCCGCACTGTGAGCTATTTCTATACACGCATACCCAAAAAAAGGTGATGGTAAGACATTTGTTGATAAGAAGTCAAGAATCAGAAATGTAAGTTAATTAATTCCGACACGTATGACTTTCGAACTTACCTTATTATGACAATCTAATTAATTTAAATTTTTACCAGGATGCTCTTGTTCAGGAGAGCTAGCTAATACCAATGCAATGAGACAATAGATGAGAATAGCATGTTTTTGATATTGTGGGTGGAAAAAAAAAACAAAGGAATGCAGTTTATAATTACCTAAGCTAGTGAGTACTATGACTAGTGGTGCATCTACTTCCAACAACGTCCCTTTTCCTCAACAAACGAAGAAGAAATGCAAGAGCTACGAGAGGCTTACTCACCAAGAGTGAGTAATTAATAAATCGAAGTTCTAACATCACATTTATTACAACGACATTTAAATGCCAAGAAATTTCAACAACCAATTATCATCCCTACTGCCTTTTATTTCTGACCCTCTCGCTCATGATGTGATGATGTCAGATTTATTTATTTACTTAATTTAATGACAACAATACAATTCCAAAAGAAGATCTATTGTTGTCTCAAGTTTCAATCTATCATGTTATGCAGCAATAACTTGTTATTATTGCCACTTTTATTTTATGTAAGACTATACTTTAAGGCACTTCTGGGCTTATATTTACACTCAATATTTTAATCGCACTATTATTGTCATTTTATTACAATTTTGAATCACTATATTAATCTACTTATTGTAAATTTATTATGTTTTTATCAGGATTACAATTAAATTAAATTAAATATGTAAAAATGTTTTCATATTATTTTAAATTACCTACAAATTACCTACTAAAAATATAAATGAATGGATTATTACCAACAGATTACCTACTAAAAGTATAATATGAATGAAATTATTACCGCATGCATTACCTACTAAAAGTATAAATGAAATGAAATTATTACTCCATTATTATTACCTACTAAAAGTATAAATGAATGAAATTATTAATGATAGATTACCTACCAAAAGTATCAACGAATGAAATTATTACCGACAAATTACCTACAAATATAACCATTACTCAGATTACTCGACAACTTTACCTATCAATTGGCAAATTAGGGCAACAAACTTACCTTACGACACTAACAATATAAAGCAACTACGTGAATGAAAATTACCTACCAATTGTACCCCACAAGATAGCAAATCACTACCACTCTGCCAAATATTACCTACAAAAACAATAGTAGGTAAAGTAATTTCCGACAAAATATGACATGATATTACCTACCACTTACCGACTATTGTTGTAGGTAATTACCTACTATTGCACTTTTTTGTAGGTAATTATTTTTTACCGATTGCAGATATTACTCAATGGTGTTCTGTGAGGAAATTAGTAGGTAAACCCTGAGCCTTTACAAAATTTCAATGATTACCTACGGAAATGTTCAGTAGGTAAACTGTTAATTTCTTGTAATGAATTGGGTTAAAGCTGAAATGTTTTTTCCATAAGCATATTCTAAGTTTTGGTTTTGAAAGTTTTATGCTTTGTTACTGTGCCAAGTATTTACAATCACTTTATGTTTTTCTGGGTTTTGAGAATAAAATACCAAATTGAATAGCTAGCTTAAGACTTCATTTAAAATAACGATTCCAAATTGAAAAGTTTTTGTTTTTTAAATTCTCCTTTGAGCCATGTTCCTGTAAACAAAAGTTAGTAATAAATAATTAAATCATTTATAAAAATCTGCATACTTAACCAATTTGCTAATATATTATCATTTCCTTTTATATGTTCAAATTTAGGTTTGGAACCAATTAAAGCATTCTGAAATTTTATCCATCTTTTGGTAGATAATTTTGAAGAATTTTTATTTTCAAATAATTTTTTAATATTTTCACAATCGGTTCTTAAAGTAAATTGTTCTTGGTTTAAAAATAATTGAAAATTTTCTAAAACTAATATTATAGCTTATATTTCTAAATATGTTGAACTAAGGTTCTTTTGATATTCATTAAAAGTTCCACTACAATATCTTCAAAGTTTTTCTTCTAAATTATTGGTTAATGCTAAAAGAATTACTCCATTTTACCTCTAAACTGGATATACTATAATTATCACTCTCAAAATATAATTCACTAATAATTTCTTCATTTTCACTATCTATTTCTTTTTCTATTTCTTTCTTTTGGAAATTTTTTGAGTTAAAGGACTTCAAGTTTTATATGACCTTCTTGTCCATATAAATAACATTTACATTGTTTTTTGCTATAATTGGTTCTTCTTCTTTTTATCCAATATTTTACAGGTTTCTATATCTTGTTTTAAAAGGTTGCTCTTTATAATAAGTTATTGATTTTCTTCTAAAAGTTTGTCTTTATCCTTTAGGTTTTCTATACTCCATGTATTTATCTTTACATCCTAAATCTAAATCTTCTCCTAATTTTAATCTTCTACAAAGTTGCCTATTTAAATCTTGTTCTTTTATTTGACTTATTTCTCCTATATTCAATTTTTTTTTTTCTAACCTATTTTTTACAAATTCTACTCTACTACCTATACAATGAGAGTTTTTATATTATGAGGTTGAAAATTTGTTCCATAATTTAACTCCTACTAGTCCTTGTATTTTTAATATGTATTTATTTAAATATTCAGGTATTCTATCAATCTTAGCAATAATTGCATATTTCCTAAATTTTTGTTCATATTCTCTTATATACGAAAGGTTTCACAATTTTAACTGTTTAAACTTATAAATATATAGTATAGGTTTATTTAAATCTTATTGGGTTGTTTCTAAAAAATATAATTTTATAAGGTTTATAAACACATATATACTAAAATTATTCTTAACTTCTTGAAAATAACTATTGTTTTCTTGTTCCACGTTCCTAAAGAATTGTAATACAGTTCCTCTAAGAGTGCTTTTACAATATTCATATATTTCTTGTTGGTTTTGGAAAGTTACTACTACACCAACATAATTTAAAATTTTTTCACAATTTTCTATGATTTTTCTAAGATCACGAGTATTGTCTATATCTAAAATTGTTCCATATTCATGTATTGATTGTGAATAACTACTATAATGTTCTATTTTTGTTTTCCATTAAGGGCCTTGTCTAACTATTTCTTTTCATATTTACAAATTCTTCTTCAATTTTATATTCATATTCTTTTTTAATTTTAGTTATTTCATTTATTTTTTTATTCTTTTTCTATAATATGTGGTTTGATTATAAACTCGGTTTATTACTTCGTATATAAAATTTTAACTAAGTTTACTTTATGAAGTTTTGTATTTATTTGTCTATCTCGAATAGTTTTTACACATTATATCTATAAAGTTTTCTTGACTATTGGTTCTAATAATTTTGGATTTTTAAATTCTTCTAACATTATATCAATAAATTATGAATTTCTATATAAATTTTCCACATTTCCTATATTTAACAAAATTTCATTTTCTTCTATATTTACTACATTAACATGTATAGATTCAGTTTCACTATCAGATTATAGTTTTATATTTATATTTTTGTAATTTCCAAAAGTTATACTAGCACTTCCATCCTTATTTTGATATATACTACTAGATGTTGGGTATTTTGTTTATGGTTTTATTACTTCTATAATTTCCATGGTTTTACTTCTAAACCTCTTGGTTCAAATTGATTGATTTTATGTTATACACTATATTTTGGTTTTTCTTCTAAATTTAGTTTTTCAAATTGTTGAAAAATATTTTATATTTTATTTTCTTATAATTTACTTGTTTTCTGAACTAATTGTTAAAGAATTTGTATAGTTTTTGGCTAAGTTTTTATAATATTTCATTTAAGTTTTGTTGTTCAACTTTTATTTTTCCTATTTCATTTCTACAAAATTTGTCTTCTTTAACTAGTTGTTATTTTATATAGTTTAAGTTATTTAGAATTAAATTAAAATGTTTAAAGTCTTCCAGCTTCTTTTCTAATTCCTAAAGTTGTGTTACAATTGTTTATTCTTCTTTGTTGTATTTCTTGGATTATTTTTCTAAATTTTTTATATCACAATCATAATCACAATTTCTTTCTTGTTTTTTTATGTTATTTTAAAACTAATTTTGTTATTTCATTTCTACAAGGTTCTTAAAATATTTGATTTATTATTTTTTAAATTGAGGGTTCATAAATTTTTACAAAGTTTCTACACCTATTTATAAATTATAATTATAAGTTCTAAGAATATGAGTTAATATAAAGGTTATCAATATAATATTTTACTATTTCAGTTTTAACTAAGATTTCTATATCAAAATATTATTCGTAGTTTATTTTATAGTATTTTCGTATTCACACAAATATTTATATAAACAAGCGCTCTAATATATTTAAGAATGTTTTAATAGTAGTTCTAAACACAATTTATCTAAATTTTTCCTAAATTATTAACGTTGAATATAAATTTTATTACTGAGTTATTTTACACGATCATAATCTAAATTATAAATACTATGAGGATAAAGAATAAAAGACATAAAATAAGCACAAAATCAACAAAATCATAAACATACAATTTTTAAGCATACAATCATAAACATACAATTTTCAAACGGTTTTTTCACAATTATACTTTAAACGGGGTATGATGAAGCTCGATACTTTGGAAATCAAAATTAAAATTTTAACTATAACAATTAATTAACATACAAGTGTTATGATACAATTTCTTCTTATACTAAAAGGATAACCCATATCACAATCTCTCCTCAAAACCTTTGTTTAAAATCAAAATTTTAAAAATCACTTCGTGTCAGAGGATAAATCCCACCAAGACTAGACAAAGTCTCCCTAAAACGCCTTATGTGGCTAAAACGGTATCATGTCATAAGTTAAGACTAAAGATTTTAGTTTTAAAATCCCTCTTTCAAAATATGGGTTTCAAAAATTAATTGTTATAAAAATTTTCCTTTACTATAAGTCTGACAAGCGTGATCAATATGGGATTACTTATTATTATAAATTTAAAATAAAATAAAATCCCATCTTCCTTATTATACAAAGGATAACTTCATATTACAATCTCTCGTCAGCATGATTTAAAATCAAGGAAATTACTAAAGCATTATTAAATCAAGGATAAACTCCATGAAAACCAGACAAAGCCTCCTTAAAACGTCTTAAGCGGCTAAAATGGGTAATAGGTCATGGGTTTCAATAAGAACAAATTAAAAAACTAATTCTAAGTACATAAAAACATGATTTTATAATCTTAGTTATAAATTGATAGTTTTTGTTTAATTTATTTTGAAAAAAAAAGGTTTGTTTTGGTAAAATTACTAAAGGTAAATATCCGAAACAAATTAGAAAAATGTGTGTTTAAATGCAATGAAGACACCATAATTAAAAAAATAGAAAATTTGTTTCTCATATTAGTCAAACATGTAATAAAATCATAAAAATAAGACAAATATGCGATGAAACAGTTAAGTAAAAAATGTCCCTCATGTGGAACCCGCACATGCTAGAGAAAATAAATTATATGTCAACAACAAATAAAAAAAAATGTCATTTACAAAATGGAGTTATAACACTAATATAACACGTTGAGTATTATCTGCATGTAAAAAACTAATGTAATACATCCTAAATCACAAATATATATACCAATACAAAGAACTTGTGTATGACTCTTACTTAGCTAAGTAACACATGTATAACATATTTAAAAGCATTGTCCTGCGTCAGCGTGTAACGATGCTTACGCCCCCAATGTAATACGTGAGGGGCATTTGTATTTATCATATGTGGCATGTGTGGGTCCCAGGTTAAGGACATTTTTGACTTAAAAATGAGTTTAGTGTTTTAAAGCATTTTTGTGTCCCTTTATTACTACATGTTTGACTAATATGATAAACTAAATTCTGTTGTCATAAAATTATGGTACACTTTATTAGTTTAAACATGATTCGCCGTATTTTTTGTTTGAGTTTGAAAACCACAGAATAATATGACTTATAAAATGTAGAGATAATATCAGTTTGTAGAGAACACCTTTGTCAAGAACCGTTTTTAAAAAACAGGAATCATTGTTATCGGTCTCCATGTTTTTCAGAAAAAAAAAAAACCAAATGCATTCTCGTTATTTTTTAAAATAAAAAACAGTTTTTGAAAACACCAGAAGAGGCTCTACACGTTTCAGGATGGACACGGGCTTCATAACCATTGGGCCGAAGCCCAAACCCAACTCATTTGATAGTTGCTATCCCTAGTTGAAACTAGAAAGGCGACCAAAACGACGCCGTTGTAAGTGAAATAGAGCTCTTCGTTTCACTTCTGGCCTCTTCTTTTTCAACACCGAACTCGAAGTTACAGCGCACGCACTCCCCTAGCAGTTCTCACAGCCGATCTAGGGTTTCCTCCATTTCCCCTCCTTTCACTCCCCCAATTTTCTCTCCTTTCTGAAATGGCTATGACAACGCAAACTCTCGATATTATGGGCGAACGGCACTCCGGCCAGGACGTTCGGTCTCAAAATGGTAATATTCCTCTTCCACGCTTCATTCTGCTGCGAAATTTATGCTTTTTGTTGTTTCTGTTTTGGATGTTTTGAATAAAGTCTTGTTTTTTTAAATTTTAAATTTGTGTTTTTGTTTGGATTTCAGTTGTGGCGTGTCAAGCGGTTGCCAACATTGTTAAATCCTCGCTCGGACCTGTTGGACTCGACAAGGTAGATATCTCTTTCTCTCACACACTTTGAAGTTAGTGCTGGAAGGAATGCTAGCATTTCAGTGATTGATCTTATGTTGAGACCTTGATTGTGTGTCTGGGAAATAGTGAACTGAGGAAATGATTTTTTTTTCTTTTTGCAAAATTTCTGACCTCTCAAATCCCATTATTCGTTTACTTAACATGGTCCAAAGTGTGTTTCTGAGCAGGAAGCCAACTTCAATATAAACGAGTTTATTTTTTATTTTTTATTGCATACTAGGAAGAAATTGGAATATGGAAAGAGTTGAATTTGGGTGTACTTAGATAACTAAACTTCATAAAAAGAGAACATATCAATGAAAGTTTCTATGGAATAACATTGCGTTCATCAGTCATAAAATTTATGAAGTCTAGCTTTGACTCTCTAGGTTTCAGTCGCAGGCCCTCCATCCCTTCCTTGAATGTGTTGTTGCTTAGTTGAGGTTGGCCTAGGTTGATGGTTTCCCAAACCAGTGGTTGCTCTAAGGTAGATTTCCAAGAACTTCACCATTTCACATTTTCTTCATCCTTTCCTATGTGGAAATAGTTAAAATTTTCTATGGTTTTACAAGTTAGAGTAGATATCAGAGTCCAGGGTTTGTAGTATCTTCAGTCTTTGTAAGGGGAATCTCGTATTGTTCATTTAATAGTAAATTGACTGACTTGGGTGGCATTTATTTTTTTGTTATAAATCCAAATAGACTTTAATTATTAAGAGCTAAGTTACTTGTTTTCTTTATTTTCTTACTGCTTAAAGAAACTTATTATAAAGCTTAAGTTATCCTTATGATTATTTATTTTCAACTTATTACTTTTTGTAAGATAATTCTGTACTAACAGATTTTTTGTTTTTTATTTTTATCTCAAAGTTAAAGCAATTCGCTTGGGGCTTCAGTTAAAAAAACCAAACAACCCCTTGGAGTCAATAAAGGATTTTATTTTCCTTGTATCTTTTCCTTTCAGTGTTGGAAGTTGAAGGCAATTTGAATCAAATCTGATCAGTGTTTTCTACACGTGTTTGATCCTGTTGGTGGGAAAATGAACTTATTAAAAAATTCCAACTTGCCTAACAGTAGATAGCTCTTCTCGGGTCCCTTTGATTTATATTCTAAGGTTGAGAATCACATCTCCCAAAGACCTGAAATGAGCTTTACTTATGTCCTCAGTTGGTAGGTGCATATGCTTCGACATTGAAATTTTTGCCATGTAGATTGAGATGAGTGAACTACATGAAAAAGATGGTTCAAAGCTTGAAATATTGAATTGTTTCTTACGTGGTTGCAAGGTGTTAACTTCTGTGCCTGTTAGAGTTTCTTATATGTCTGTACTTGCATTGTTCATTGATAATTTCAGATGCTGGTTGATGATATCGGTGATGTAACAATTACTAATGATGGTGCTACAATACTAAAGATGTTGGAAGTTGAGCATCCAGCTGCCAAGGTAGGATTAAAGCCACGCTTCTTTTGTTGCTGTAGTCATGCACTTGCTTTGTACGTTTCTATCCAAAGCCTAGATTGTTTTGACACACTCTTGTTGTTGGGTGTAGCTTGTATACTTCATGTAAAGTGGGGTTATGCTCATTCGAGCATTTTAATGGATTTGCTTGTCCATATAAAGGGACTGTTTGGCTTCATATATTTGCTTGCTCTGCCTTCTTTTGTGGCAAATAGGTACTTGTTGAATTGGCTGAACTTCAGGACCGAGAAGTTGGAGATGGGACAACTTCAGTGGTTATTGTTGCTGCTGAGTTGCTTAAGGTATCAACTAACTAGTTCATTGATCCAATATGCATTGTCAAAAGATTACTACAATGCTGTTTGAATTTTACATAAATGATCTGATATACTGGGTAATTCATCACTTTGTAATTTCTGCTTTCATTGTTAATTTCTGCAGAGAGCTAATGATCTGGTGAGGAATAAGATTCATCCAACATCTATAATTAGTGGATACAGGGTGAGCAGTTCTGAGATTGTCTTTAGTTTGCTTGTTTGTTTATTTACTGTCCTTCAAGTGGGTATATTTTCATAACCTATGGTTTCTCTAATTTGGAAATATTATCATACATGCAACAAATTGTTTTCATTTCTGACAGCTTGCTATGAGGGAGGCATGCAAATACATAGATGAAAAATTGGCTGTAAAGGTAAGACTCATCCAATAAGTGGATCTTGAAAATCTGTATCTCTCTCTCTCTCTCTCTCTCTCTCTTTGGCTTTGATGGTTCTTTGTATTCCCTGGATATAGGGTTGTTTTCCATCATTTTGCTGGGTGCTTTTTGAATAAATTCATATTTTCCTGCCAAAAGGAAAATTGCGGATCTTGAAAAGATTTCACAGAGAAGATCTGTTTTCTGGATAGCTATTTATGTTCAATGTGCAATGCATTTGGGAATGTTATTTTTTGGTTTCATTAACTACGATTTACACTGATAATGGGATTTTTGTCTACATGGCATTCATGAAATGCCACAGAATTTCTGTCCTATGAAAAACTTTATTAAGTCTGACTGCTCATAAGTCATAACTTAACCGTCAATTGGTTGAATACATTCCTGTTGGCCCCACCTTTGTAGTCTAGAGTAAACAGCTGTCCGGTTCAGATGTGATGCCTAGTTTTCCCTATAGTCTCTTTAATGGTTAGGGAAATATGCTGAAAGCAGAAATAAGTAAATATTGATATGATGTTTGAGTTTGAATTTGGATCTTAGATATAAAATATCCTGTATACTTTGGATTCTCCCAATTTTTTCAATATATTCTGCTGGTTTGCCTATAAAAAAAAAAGTTTTTTTTTTGATAGGTAAACATTTTATTCTTTTGTTCATATTGGGACTCGAACCTAGAACCTCCCATTACCTCATCCCATCCCTTTGCCACTTGAGCTTGGCCTCAAGGGTAAAAATAAAAAAAAATAAAAATCTTAGTTACAAAATATTCAGTCAAGCTTAGGCCACCATCTCTTATGTATGTTTGTACTGTAATGCATGGTTAAGTTGTGACATGTTCAGTATAGTAATTGTTGTCATCTTGGTATCTTGCTCTTTTTAGGTTGAAAAGCTTGGAAAAGATTCACTTATAAATTGTGCCAAGACAAGCATGTCCTCAAAGATGATAGCTGGTGACAGTGACTTCTTCGCAAATTTGGTATGTGTTCCACCTTTTGAATGGTTAAAACAGAAAAAGCAGACTAAGAGCCCAAAAGGGTGTAAACCAAGTAAATTGCTGTCTATTGGCTATACTGGAGAAAAATGAGAGAAGAATAGTTATTGATTGGTTACCCGACATAATTGAGAGCATATATTTTTTGTTGCAATTGCCATGGTTTACTACGAGCATTATTCTAACTTTTTCAAGCAGTCATCAAGACATTTTTGTCACTTAAATTGTCTCTTCCTATTTTTATACATATGCCAAAATTATATGGAATATTTGAGCTGTTTAATATGTCAATATTTCCTATCTGCTTTTTGGTTCATTTTGTTTTCCCCATCTTGAGTAGGTTAATCTTTAGCATGCATTTGCATATTTGATAAACATTTCCAGAATGATTTCGTATGCAAAACCCATAAAGCCTCAGTTTCCACAATTTTCTACAAGTCCATGACTTCTTAAATTCATTCATAAATAAATTGATTTATGCATTGAATTTGGTCTTCCAGGTTGTAGATGCAGTACAAGCAGTAAAAACAACCAATGCACGGGGTGAAGTTAGATACCCAATTAAGGTTTGTAGTTGCATAAGATTCAATGCTTTATCTAAAAGTTATTTCTGTTCCTAATTTGTGGGAGAATGAAGTGTTGGTAATTAAAACTTATTAAGTCTTTCGCATGTGAGTGCTAACATTTCATTAACTGCTGAAGTGGCCTTGGTTAGTTATCTTGCATGGTTTTCAGATCTCTGAGTTGCATTGTTTTTCGTTATATAACAGGGAATTAACATTTTGAAAGCTCATGGAAAAAGCGCAAAAGAGAGCTACCTGTTGAATGGTTATGCTCTAAATACTGGCCGAGCAGCCCAAGGAATGCCTCTTAGAGTTGGTCCTGCAAAGATTGCCTGCCTCGACTTTAATCTTCAAAAGACAAAGATGCAATTGGGTGTCCAAGTGTTGGTATCTGATCCCAGGGAACTTGAAAAAATTCGTCAAAGGTAATCAGTCAATAAACTTCAAATTTTCATGAAATTGGAATCCACCATAACTGAGATTGTCTTTGTATATCGTATGTCTTGTTGCTGTTAACGTATTAAAACTGTCTATCAAAAAAAAAAAAAAAAAACAAAAACTCTCGCCAAAACATATATTGAAGCACAAAAAATCTTGGTTTCTCAGCAATCATGGAATGAGATTGCGTATCTCTTGTAAGGTTGATTTGTAACCATGAACAAATGATTTGCTTAGATTGTAGATTTTGGGTGTTCAGGAAGTTCAAGCCTGGTCCAAAACTCTCTTTCACTGTTCTCTTTGACAAATAATATTGAAAGACTTTATTAATAAGAAGAATCAGAGTAGCCTGTATATATTTTGAGTGAAATTTAGGTAATTTCTTTGCATGAAATAAAGAAGTTGTATAGCTATTATATATTGTTTATTATACCAATATGTGTGGATAAAAATAAATGTTTTCCATGGGTCAATATGAATTCTGAGATTTAAACTTGTATTATGCTCTGATAATCTGATTCACAAACATGGGAAGGGATGGGTCCTAGAGCATTCCATTTTCTCTTTTTCTTTGTATATAGGATGGCAGCATTCTCAGTCTTATTTCAGAATTAAACTGTTTCTTTATGGAAGCTGGATGACTGTTAGACTAGAGTTTGAGGGAACATTTAGGTTCACAATGTTGTTAGCTACTGTAATGAATTTTTTGCTGCAGATGATTGTAGCAAAGATGTGTGTCCCTTTGGCTCTTAGGAAGCCAAGGGGATAGCCCTTTCCAGGATTTGGGTTGAAGGCATGTCCATGTCTTTAAGAGTGTTCTGCTGAGAATCCTGTAATAGTCCTATCTCTTTATTTGATTTTTATTCTTTTGAAAAAAAAATCAACTGATAAAATTTCTGTCCATGTAACATGGTGGTTTATCAATGAATAGCCATTCTGATATTTTCATGATCTTCAAATGCAATTTTATTTCAGTCTTTTTATCTACTAATACCTAATGCTTTCTATTTTTCCAAGAGTTGATGAATAGCCATTCTGATATTTTCAAGATCTTAGACCGAGATTTTATTTGGGTCTTTTTATCTGCTAACACCCAACTCTTGCTATCTTTCCAAGACAGGAGTCTTGACTTGATATTTTTCTTATTTTTCCTCAAAATATTTGGTATAAAGAATATGGTGTTAATTTGTTTAGATGATGAAAATTTTCTGGACTTCATATAGGTTTATATTTTCCCTTTCCCTTTATCATTGAAGAGTATTGACACTTCCCTCTGGGCAGAGACTAGGATGTGCATTAAAGAGGATTCCTCAACGCTGATTGATTTCTTTGAGTGGCTGGGCTCCAAATGAGCTGGGTGCTTTTATTCAGTTTTTTCTTCTGCTGTGGGGTTTGGGTTTGTTCCTGAACTGTCACTACAGACAGTTTTCCTTGTTGGGTGTTTCTGGGTGTTTTTTTAGGGCATCTCTCTGGCCTCTTTGGCTGGGTGGTTTTGTTTGGGGCTGTCTCTGTTTTTTCTTTTGGGGGCTTGGTTTATTCCCTTTTTTCTCTCCTTGTACCTTCTTTGAGTCGCCATTTTGGCGGTTCTTCTTTTGAATATATTCAGTGTTCTTACTTATCCAAAAAAAAAAAAAAATTGAAGAGTATTGACACTGGTCAATCTTATCATATCAAACACTATGTCCATTGTACTCAAGCAACTTTAATTTGTCATATATGATATATCTTTGTGCTTGGACTTTGTGTTTTCTTCTAAAACTGGCTGCTTTAAGAGAACATCTTCTAAATTGGATATGTTGATGGCTGATTACCTTTGTTTCAAAATATAGAGACCAAGTTATGAAACTAAATGGGTTTAATTTCTAAGCTTGCTGAGGTTATGATATCCCAATGATACTAAAACAGTGCAAAATATGCAGACCTTCACAAGTTCTCATCCTTTTGCCTTCACTTGTTATGGGATGATATCTCTGATTGTTCTATGCTTCTCAGTTAAAAGATAATCATCTGATTCTGGTGATTATTTTGGGGATTTTCTGTGATGGAGCACTAACTATACTCATAACTTTGCAGAGAGGCTGATATGACCAAAGAGCGAATTGAGAAACTTCTGAAAGCTGGAGCTAATGTTGTTCTAACTACAAAAGGGATTGATGACATGGCACTTAAGGCATGATTCTGTGTGTTTTTTCCCCTTCCAGCGTTTTAGCTATGCCATTTCTGTTTCCATTGCACTATCTGTTATTGGCTTCCCTGATCCATATTGTTTGCTCCTAGGTGCATGCATTGGTTATATATTTTTGTCTTTCATGAGGATGACAACTCATGGTCAAATTGGTGGTTGGCTGCTTCTATGTTTATTTCTATACTCCAAGACCTTGGTTCAGTGCTTTAGGTTTTATGCAATTGTCATAATCTGAACTCTCAAATGCGAAAATGACCCGTCTCACCCATTTCTGTATTGATGTAGGACAACCCTAAGGTGGTTGCCTACAATCAAGTAGACTGGCTTGGGTTTTTATCTCTAAGGGTATAAGGAGAGGACCAGGGAATAAAGTTTATGTTAGCAAAATAAAATAGAGAGGATATAGGAACCTTAAAGTCTCATTAAGGCCTTCTAGGAGGTGTGTGATCTATTTTATTTTTATTCATCTTTGTGGGCTTCTTGTACAAATGTTTTTAGAGGGGTTCCTCTTTCAGTTTTACATCTTAATTGGGTAGCGGTTTGTGATTCTTAGCTTTTGCATTAGTTTTGTAAGTTCATGTAGTGAAGAAAGGAAATCACTTCCTTACTTTATACTTTTGTTTTTCGATTAATATATATTTCTTTCGTTTCTGATAAAAAAATAGAGAATTGCATTGCTTGCAAAAAGTGTAATATTCTTAACATCAATAAACAATATGTTGATGTGCATTTATTAACCTTATTTATAGGCTTTTCTAAGAAATCCAAATTCTACTAAGATTCTAATAATCAGTATGGGTCTATGACTCTAATTCTAATGGTCTTATAACCTAATTAGCTAATCTTAATTCTTATAAAAAATTAGCTAACTTAATTTTACTTCAAATTATAATCATACTTCAATTCCAACTAATGCTAATTCTAATTTAATTCCAATTAATATTAGTCATACTTAAAAAAGTTTATTTATGTCTTTCATTTCCTTTCGAATATGTTTTAAGAGGCTTCCCCCATCATTATTTAAAATAATATGTTTGCATGGCATGCTTGACTTTGGCAATTAATATTTTGAAGTGTCTATGTTTAGTAAGAACACTAAGAAGCTAGGAAAAACTAGAACGATTCCTCTAATCCAATGCTGGCTGTGCATGCTGGGTGAGGGATCAAGAACAAGCATATCTGTCACCTTTCATGCCCATACCTACGTAGTGTTATGTCCAACTGTTATCCCACATACTTTTCGTTCTGGGTAATGTTTGTTTATTATGCTTATTTAATTAACATTCTTGTAATTGTGACTTTTTCTTGTTCCTAGTTTAAGTTTTGAACTGGTGCCTTGATAAACCTATATGCAAATTGTTCCTTCATGTGGATAATGAATTTCCCTTTTCTTTGGATACTTGATGTTATTCCAGTACTTTGTGGAGGCTGGGGCAATTGCTGTGAGGCGTGTTCGAAAAGATGATATGCGCCATGTTGCCAAGGCAACTGGTGCAACACTGGTATTTTCTTAACTATGCTTCCCAAATGATTTAACCTGTTAAGGTTGCTTTGATATAGGCTTGAAATTTACAAATAAAAATGATTCATTGGTTTTGCGCATTGAATGTGTGGAGGGCAATAGTTTCTTAATGGGTCTTGTATCTTCTTTAGACAGATTGTTGGATGATCATCAATGTTGGTGGTGACAGGTCCAAGAGTTATGCATTTGTAATAAGTGTTGATTGTTTTATGGACTAATGATCAACGTGTTTAAGACCATAATGGGGTTCCATAGTCCCATGTATATCATGAGACTGCTGATGGAATTTGCATACCAGACAGGGTATTTAGGACAAGGATGTCAGATGGATATCTTTATGGTGCTCTAGTTTCACCACATTTATGAACACTCAGATCACAGTATAGCAAGTCTAGCGACTCTTTGGTTGCAGCTTGTGTTCCCCCGGGCTACAGGCAAGAGGCCTTATTGAATGGTGCAATGAGCTCAGATTGAGGGGTTTGATTTATACTTCAATTTATTGGAGGACCTGGTCAGTTTCCAGGCCTATCCTATGGTTTACAATGCCAGCTATAGAAAGAGCTGACGAGTTCTCAGGCCTATCTTACAGCCTTGAAATCTTTTACTTTGCACAGTATTCATCCTTCAAACCAGAATAAAAAAGGATGAAATATCCTGAAAACTCTGCCAAGGGGGAACTAAGAGGACCCTAGAAAGTTTCTCAGGAGGTAAAAGATCTTATACTGGAAAACCTCTTATCTTGGGGTTTTGTTATTGGGGCGATGCTCTAGATTTTCTGGAGGGCTTTGTTTGGACCAAATCTATGGGCCTTTCCAATGTTGTAGCAGAGGGAGATTATGCAGTTCTCATTTCTTTGGCGAGTTGAGGTTTGATGGGTGGGTCTATCAAGTTGGGGCCCTTTTGTTTGGGAGTTCCTTGTTTAGCAAATACATTGGAAAAAGGAGGCAAAATTTGTAGTCTCGTGTTGGGGATTTTTTGCCACCTCCACTAAATGATTGTTTGTTAGTCATTCTGTTTTTTATCTTTTGATCTTTCTGGCTGTAAAAGTTGTGAATATTTCTCAGCTGATGGCCTGTGGACATCTTTGGGAGCTATTGATCATTTATATACTATGGAAGGATGCTTGCCCTCTTGATGTTTTTACTTAATAGAAATGATTTTTTTTTTCATTTAAAAGGAGGGGAGGAAAAAAACCTTCCTGTGTCGGATCACCTTTCCTAGCCAACCCATTCATGCTTGACTTACTGCTGTAGGAACAAACTGAGGAGCAATCTAAGCCTTTTGAAGGTGCAGTAATTTGTGAATCCAATGGTCCAGATTGGCCCTCGGTTTCCTTGAAAAGTGGAGAATTTTTTATTTATTATTATTAGGTAAATTTTCCCTATTGGGACTTGAACCTAGAACCTCCCATAAACCCTCCCCATCTCTTTACCTCTTAAGCCAGGCCTCAAGGGTCTTGAAAGACTCCATATAAAGCGGTAGCTGTCCCTTCTGCTACAAAATTATTGGAGCTACTAACAATTGGTGCTCATTCAAATCATTATAGAAGGCATCTTTTCAATTTCCTCATTGGTACTCCTTGAACTGCTCACAGGCATTTTGTTTTTAGAATGACTATTGGGTTGTTGTGGCAGATTAACATGATACTGGCATATCTTGTCTTGAGTTATTGCAGCAATAACAGTCTTTGTTGTCAATTTTACATCTTCAATTTTGTCTATCAAAAAACAAAAAAAAATTTACATCTTCAATTTTTTAAGTGGAACTTTATTTTTTTTCCTTTTCTGATAAGCCAGAAAAAACACGTTCAGAAGAGAATTTGACTGTGATCCAAACCAAATAAGAAAGAACCTGTTCACCCATATAGCTGATATAAAAGGATGTGTAAAAATTTGGCCCATTATCTGTTTCCCAAATCGTAGAATTGATTAATTTAAAGGACCATTTAATATAAACATGTTAGCTCATGTGGTAGAGTGCTCAACCTTTCAAAAAGGAAGCGGCCATAAGGGAGGGAGGGTCAGGTTGAGTCAGGTGGGGTTGATTTTATTAATAACTAAAGTGTTGCTATCAATACTTAAATATCCTTTCTTTTATTTCTTTTTGTTGGTCCTAGGGCCCTCTCCTGTGTACTCCCTGTATATTCAACGCATTGCTTTTTACCCATCAATATATATATATATACCATATATATATCTCATCTATCATATGTTAGCCTCTATTAAAGAGAAAGACATTCTAATGCCGTTGATCTTACGTGTTTTTCTTACCTTAACCATTGTGAAATCTTTGGTTTTTTAAATGTTGTTACAGTTTTAACATTGTAGACATGTATTGACATGAATATTAGGTTATGCTTCTTGTGCCTGCCTTTTATGATTGTCAAATAAACTGAGTGAGGTACCCAACTTATCTTGTTAATCATTATCTTACAATATGATGTTCTTCAGGTTTCAACATTTGCCGATATGGAAGGGGAGGAGACATTTGATTCATCATTTCTTGGATATGCTGATGAAGTTGTGGAGGAACGCATTGCAGATGATGATGTTATTATGATAAAAGGAACCAAAACAACTAGCGCTGTATGTAATTAATTTTAATTGCTATGCTGAATGTTGGTATGTCTCAATTAATGGATAGGAATGCTTGGACCTCTGAAATACTTATGTGCCAGAGACAATATAGTACAAGTCATGTAATCTCTCTTGTCAAAACTTTAATATCTATATCTACCTAGACATCAATAAAAAAATATCTGTATCTACCTATTTTAACATAGGAGACTATACATTTAAATAAAAACATTATGAATGAAGATGCATGCACCAGTTGTAGACGTTATAAACTACATGTTATGCTGGTTGTTACTTCAATAATTGTATTTGATTTTCTTTATAGGAGTTCAAGATAAATTAATCAAACATATATATTTGCCATGAGATACCTTTTCTCCAGTTTTTTGAAGAACAGTTTCCTATCATATCTGTCAGACACAGACAGATATGCACACTAGCACTGGGTAATTGTTGTGTTCATGTTTATATAAATAATGTTTGATTAGAATATTCGAACTAAATTATATAATATTCAATCTTCTAAATCTACTTTAACAGTGATCTGCAGCATGAGAATCTCATTTACTCATCTGATTCTACTTATCTTGTTATTGTTCAGGTTTCCTTAATTCTCAGAGGTGCTAATGACTATATGCTTGATGAAATGGATAGAGCTTTGCATGATGCTCTATCAATTGTGAAAAGGACCACTTGGTCATCCCGTTAAACCTTGCAGTTGATTGTCAAACACCAATGCATGGTTTATAGAGTGCAGAGTTAATTTTGCTTGAAGTGTGTTTTCTCTTCCATGGTTGGTGACTATTTGTTGGAAGTTTGATTTTTTTAACATATATAAAAAATTGTTGAATAAACTAGTAATATGATTCTTTCTGTGCATGTTCCGTTTGAAATTCAGATTGCTTATCAAGCATTGATCTTGATATTTGTTTCATTTGTTTTCGCTTTGTTCTTCAGACAAACGAGTGACTTAAGCTAGGATGCAGTTTGGTGACAAGATATATTTACCACCAATCTGCCTATGAAAAAAGGATATATTTACCATAAATTCCAAATTTGTCCAAACTTGTTTAGTTGGGAGCCACTGATCAAATTCCTTCTAACTTTAGGGATAATTGAAAGAATAGGAGGCTTAACTTATAACATGAGAAAACTGAAAAGAAGGATAAGGTGTAATAAATGTATCATTCAAAGCTGAAAATTGCCCTCTGCCTCTGTTTTGTGTTCTATTCATATGTATGGAATCTGGCCCAAGTACCAGGAGATTTGGTTCTAATTCACATCACCACCTTCATTGCCAGGTGTAGGCATTTACATGTGACTCATTATTGTATTTTTTTTCCCCTGAAACATTTTTGTATCCTAACTTAATGAGGAGTTAAATTGGCGGACCCAGAGGAGTTTATCAGTATCATGTAATACAAAGGTAACACGATTCCTAAATGTCCACCAGAAAAGAGTGAGCATCTGGATGCTACATGAAACTGATTTTGCTAATTTAATTATGTAAAAAATGGCTTAATTAGTTATAGGGATTTGAAGGTTGATGAAGAACTTGCTGATTCTTTCCCTATGTGTTGAGCCACAACACTTTGACATGACTTCATATCCATGTAGGCTTGAGTGCACTTTATTAGTAGTGCGAACAGATACTAGAAAATCGTGAAATGATCTTTACATTATCAGTGTCAAGAAAACAAGAGTCATTTACTGTGAGGTGAATCAAGATACGTTCATTTCTATTGATATTTAGAAAATTGGAGGGGCTTCATTTTTCATGTGCTGCTTGACTCTCTCTCCTAAAGGCACGGAATGAAATGCCGTGCTGCGGATGCCGGCATGCATCACGGTGGATATTAACACACG